>BROG01000239.1:275000-850000 GCA_030159075.1 Atrina japonica
TAAGTACTTATGGATCACCGAAAATCCAAGTCCATTATAAAACGACAAACTGGATACACAAATCATCTCAATATGTGAACAATTACGAATCCCAAACTGGATGGGACTAAGTGTCCATAAAGAGTCAGCGTCAACTGCCATCATGCCACCACATCTGTCGCAAATTTTCCATGGAAAGTTATAGAGTTCGGTGAAAAAGTTCGGTGAATAGGTTATCATTCAATCCAGATCTGAACGTCGAAAGGGAATCAATATATTGTCTAATGAAAAATAACATCGCTGACACACGCTTATGACAAGAAATCGAGAGCAAGGCAAAATATTTAACTTTTACTTTCTTAATTTTGGAAATATACAACTTTTGACAAAATTCGGATTGTGTATTGGTAGACCTACACCCGATGAAGAGGCTTCTCACACTTTGACTTTCCGATTTATCTTGTTTCGTCACAGTTGCTCATAATAGTGTTTAGTTTCAAAGTGAAACGTAGAACATCATTATAATCCGGATAATCAATTTATCGCCTATATGTGCTGGAATATCAATGTTATGAAGTAATAGGTGCCAGATTTGAAAAAAAGAAAGCATTCTGAGGGAAAAGGAGGACACTTTCTATATTTACAAGAGAGATAATCTAACTAAAATTAATCCCTTGCATTTGAATGTCATCAATAAAATATTACACAAATGGAATGGGCATTGTCCGAGTACAAACTATTAAATAAAATATTACACAACCGGAATGGGCCTTGTCCGAGTACAAACTATTAAATAAAATATAACACGACCGGAATGGGCCTTGTCCGAATTTCACTTGAAGTCACACGGCCCGAGTACAAACTATTAAATAAGATATTACACAACCGGAATGGGCCTTGTCCGAGTACAAACTATTAAATAAAATACCATACAACCGGAATGGGCCTTGTCCGACTTTCACTTGAAGTCACATGACCCGAGTACAAACTATTAAATAAAATATTACACAACCGGAATGGGCCTTGTCCGACTTTCACCTGAAGTCACGTGGCCCGAGTATAAACTATTAAATGGTATACTACAACTTGATAAACTAACAACGGTACATAAAAATGTATAATAGAATTACCTGAACACCAAAATAAATTAATTCATCCCGAAGACATGTTTTCCGTAAGAACCCTTACATAAGAAATAAGCAATAAGAAATCCAAGAATATATTGCAACATAATTTTCAGCATCATCTTAGCGCAGTATTATCAGCTCATGTTTCACATTATAAGTGATGTGGTTTCCGTCGTATAGTTAAATATTAGAAGTGCACAATTTTGTTTTACGATAACAATAATCATATTCATTGTCCTTGCCATCATCTTTTCCATCGTAATAAACAATAACTTTAACAATGTTATCTAGTTTTAAGTTGTTTATTTTCCATCAATTTGCTAAAATAGTTCTACTCTATCAACGGCATCAGTTGTGAGGCCACATCGTCTTGTGAAAATCTGTCCAATTTCCCGTATCCACTCGTTGGAAACTGTTCAAATAAAACACAAAAGACAGCATGAGATCATGATCAATTTTCTTTTCGTGTTAATGCATTCAGATCTATGGAGTCTTTGTATGACTTGATTCACCTCATTTTATATACTTGCAAATAAATATTATTATCAATATGTTATACTCATTTAACTATATAACGGTTAGCCTTGCCTTGCTACCATGAAAAAGGTCGATGGCATGTTTTATGTTCTGTTTGTTTATTTGTTGTTTACGTCCCGCCAATAATTTTTTTACATATATGGAGTTGTCACCAGCATTAAGTGAAGTGATACTTATTTGGTCTGTGCCTTCCGTGACACGGGACCTCGGTTTTAAGCCTCATACAAACCCATGACTTTTGCTTCGTATGCCGAGCGTTTAGCGAAGCAACCGTCACTACCTTTTTATATGACCCGGTGTTGAATCCAGGACCTTCCTGTTGCATGTCGAACGCTCTACCACTACACCACCGCAAGCGGTCAGTGACTTTGTGATATCGGCGATTTTATATCTATGTAAAAGTAATTTACACTGGTGATGAGTTCTATAACTTATCTAAACGTATATATTGTGTTGATATCGGAAATCAGTGTATCAATTACGGATAAAAGGTCCTCGGCCAAGTATTTTACTATTTGTCTGCTCCCGAGTACATTGTAGCCGGTCTCTGTCATAAACCAGTAATATATGACCTCCACCATGTAACTTAAAATGTTGAATATGGCGTGAAATACAATTCAAATAAACAAAACTAACAAACCATTTGACCATAAAGCAAATGACCTAATTATTACTGGACAAGATACCCTTATCTAAATTTTGGTCCGCTGGTTTTGCAAAAAATCTATAATGGTATGTTACAGCAAACGACACGTTATTGACATGTCGTGACAAAATTAGAATAGAGGCCGTTGGGGGTTTAGGGTAGATATGTCGAGCTGATGAACTCCTACTATTCCAGTACACGCAGAACAATTGCGAATCCATTATGGGATGGAATCCGGAAGATATCAGCGTCCATTGTTAGCATGCCATACCCGTCGCAAATGTAGCATGGAAATCTCTCGAGTTGGGTGAAAAAAAAATTACACAGAATTTTATCGTACTTTAATTTTTATCTCCACAGGAATTACTCGCAGGAATCATATAAATAATAAACGAATATAGTTTTAATTGTTTGTAAATGACAAGAACTTTAAGCAAATTTTATTATCACAACTTACTTTTACAATGTTGGTATTTGCCGTTCAATCTCGGACAAAATTGCGTGACATTTTTTTCTCGAGCTTTTATAAAACTGTTTAATTTAACCAAAATATAGATTCTACCAGATGTGACCATGTGACACTGAGAAAATGGCATCCCCTACTCAACGCTATTGACAAGGAAACAGGGAAACATTTTGTATTGCGTAGATAAGTACAAATTGAAACAAACCAGTTCTGATTTAAAAAAAATATTTTAAACTAAGCAAAATAAAAAATTACTCCATTTGGAACCCAGCAGAACAGGACATCCGGCATGTTTTGTCCTCGGATCACTCTTTCCGTTACGTCTGACATTATACCAAAATGCTGCGGCACCCTGTATGTACAAAGAAAATAAAAACAAGAGAACAAAATAGGAGAATGCATTGATGGTGACCACTATGCCGATTTTTTAAAACAAAACAATTACATGTATCAATTAGTTATCTTATTATGACGGTGAAGTTCCACTTTTTTTCAAGAGCATTGTCAGAAATATTTAAAAATATATACATGTATATTTTATCTAAAACTTCAATGACTTTTTTGAAAGTCGGTATTGAAAATATGATTAAATAATATTATTAAATTGTATTTTCGTTTTGTAACTGTATTCATAGTGATAAATATCATTATAGCAATAAAATAGACGAAAACAATTTATTTATGAATCATCCAGAATTTAAGATATAGCAAGAATTATATATAAGTGCTCGCAAGAAAATGCCACTGTGGCCACTTCGGTAGACCATAGAAATCTCTTCATATATTTTTAAATGGTGTTTTACACCATATTCAATATTTCAGATACATTATGGCGATTAGTTTGTGGAAGAGAGAACCCGGTTACAGAAGGAAAATGGCAACCTTTCTCACAAGGTTGCTTACGGTCCAGCAGGGCTAGTAAAAAAAACTAAACTACTAGACTGATAATTAGAAATTATCGAAAAAAACAAAGGAACAGAAAATTGTCACTTACATAAGACCCTTTCTTGCGAATATGATTATATTCAGGAAACGTTAAAAATTGTGTTTTACCTTAACGGGTATAACTCTTGCATTGATGTTTGGAAACACTGTGGCGCCACCTTTCTGAACATTACTCAACTGCAATTGATTGGAATAAAAATTCTGCCACAAATATATATTACACAGTGGAAACGCGCTATGGTAGTCATTCCGGAGAAAAATATTTTATGAATTTATATGTAAACTCTAGTTCTACTGTATCGATTCTAAGTAAAATCAAAAAGATTTAATCAGTACAATTGAACCTCACTATTAAGACTACCTACCTGACTGGTTCAAAGTGGTCTGATTACTGAGGTGGTCTATCTACCGGGGGTCTGTACTTACTAGATATTTATCAAGAGACTGAAAATCGATGGTCTGAAATGTGAAGTGGTCTTCTAAACGAGATGGTCATTAGCCGAGGTTCCACTGAATATATATATGTTTGTCAAAATCACATGAGTTTTAAAAGCAACGTTACAAGACAAACAAGATACATTGTAGATACTGAAAAAAAAACTATCATGATTTTTTTAGGTATAATCAGGTGCCTTATATCAGCAAGCATTCCTGATAGATTCAAACGCAGACAACAAACATACGCCCTGGTCAGAATATATTTCTATGATTCAACAACCATTGTTGTCGGTGAGGCAGAGTAACCGTCTGATTATCATGCGGACAATTCTACTTACTTTTCAGATAAAAAAGGCTTTACTGGAAATAGATTTTAGTCCCCACTGAGTTCATATGTGAAAAATAGGAATAATTCCTCCTGACAATGTAATTTGATGTTATTATTGTGCATTACCAAACTTAAGACTCGACCAGGTCAAAAAACGTTTACAAGACTCTCAGTATATAAGGCCATTGGATACAAAAGGCACGATATATATAAGAGTATAGAAGATCACAAGAAGGATCGATACGAATTTCAATTTTGAATGGTGTTATACACGACATTCCACATTTTTTCAGTTATATGGTGGCGGCCAGTTTATATTGATGGAGGAGAGAACCCGGTTGGCGTGTATCCAGGAAAAGACGACCAACCTTCCGCAAGTAAACTGGCAATTTTTCTCGCAAAATCAGCTTAGGTTTCAGTGGGACTCTAACCTGTGCTGCCCAGAAGTGAAACACTTCATGGTTCAAAGTGCGATGTTCGAACCACTCCGCCACGGAGGCCACCCCACCACCGATACGAAATATAAACTCTCAATATTATTTAGAAATATGTATAATCAGTTGAAATGAGTTTTCGTTTTCTTCTTTTAATTTAGCAGTTTCTGAATGAAGTCTGCTACGTATGAATAAAGGAACAGGTCGGCCAATAAAGGGGGATAATTTGTTCCCATAGGAATGCCGACAGTTTGTTGAAAGACCACGTCTTCGAACATAACAAATATATTGTTAGAAATTCCAGCATGTTTTTTATATCAACTTCAGTGTATTTATGTGTAGAATCAGATCGGTGCTGGACAGTTGGACCAGTGACAAAATTTGAATACCTAGTGATTGGTTATCATAAAAGGTATTCAAGTTTTCGTTACCACCTTTAGTACAAAAAACAGTTGTCTATGATGCTAAAAAGTATTTCTTTTCTATGTGAAATAGTTGTGAAAAGAGTAGAGAAGTCGTATGCTTTTATACTGCGAATTTGAGAAAAATTGTGTGCCTTCAAATTTTCTAAAAGTTGTTTAGAATTTTTACGTATCCACATCTGAATTACACCGTTTCTGGAATTAGCAACTGTACAGTTTTGCTGAAGTTTCTCTTTAACGGCTGTCAATATCTTGGTAAAGAGTAAAGGTGAAGGTTTGGTTTGCTGGATCCTTCTATGTACCACTGTTTATATGGGGTTTTATGAAGTTAAGGTATCCAATATAAATATGGTCGCTCAAAATCAGTATAGGTTATAGGTTCTGAATGAGGCGAAATTACCTTTTGATTTTTATATGGATGACTTTACGCACTTTCCGGTCATTATAAGCTTCACCAAAAACGTTTTAGTAGAAATAGTAACTCCTGTAGTGTGATTTGAATGTCGTCATGCTTTACTGCCTAAATGTTAAACTCGTCCAGATCAATACAAGATTTAAGAGGTTCCACTCTGCCTGGTAAATAATTTTACTATACCTCGGTGTCACATGTATGATGATGATGAGGAAGAGGAGGATGATGTAAATTTGAAAATGCCTAAAACGGAATCTTATCAAACTCTAAAAAACTTAAGTATAATTATATTCAGTGTAATTGTGTTCAGTTTTGTACATGTTAAAAATCATGGAATTTAAATAAAACATACATAATACATCCAGGTTGCAACTCTTTCACCAGAACCTCGAACATTCCATCCGTCGTGAGGTTTAGGCGGTTCTAAAAGAGTACTGCTCTACAAAAAATACAGAATGAAAGACCTTTTAATACTCAGAAAACCATAAGAAAATGCATGAAAACTGATCCATGACAAACTCTCAGAAAAACTTCAAATAAATATTTATGAAATGATAGTAACTCGAAATAATGGCTCTTTTACATGCGGAAAATCACTGTCTTCGATATAAGTTTAATTAGAGCGATAGTAGAAAACTCAATTTAAACGTAACATAAAATTGGCAGAAACGATCGCCTAGAGCATTATAACTTTGGTATTATGTTTATAATATTTCTATAATTTGATTTTTGCTCTGTGATGACAAATATAGAAAAGTCTCTTTTACCGAACTGTACCGTTCCGCCATGGTTCCTCGTAATAGTATGCGCCATTAAAAAGGAATGTGGCTTGCATTACTTCCGGTTTCTCATATATTGAGTCCTGAAGTATTGATTACACGCAGTGGAAGGTGTCATCTTTGAAAATCACTCTAACTGAAAGAGACTACACTTGAGAGGTAACATTTTGTTTATTCTTTTCTCTTGCAAAAGAACCGAAACCAATGTCAAAATAGATATCAGTTAAAATATTTCTGTTGACGTCAAGTGATCGGAGTACAGGATTATCTTACAAAACTTGAACGGATCGGTTCATTATGTCTGTGGTGATTGAATATATACTTACTATATAGTCCGGATGAGTCACGTACATTCCACCCAAACCATAATTGACTACCTGGTTGAAAGACAAATCCAAGAATTTCATTTCAGGTGTTTCTTCATACATTGTGATGCGTGAGATAATATTACAAAATACCTATAGGTCAATATTTTCATGTATTGGCATATGACACATTCTTACAGTGGTTAGTTTTGGACGGATTTGACAATACATCTATGTATAACGTTCTACCTTGTATGATATCAATTTCTCTTTTGTATTCATATATGTATCGTAATTGAGATCAACTCACGGAGTCTTAAAGTCTTGAACGCTCGTCTTGAGTATCAGATTTCGTCATTTTTGTATTTGATAAACTTTACATGAGGTAACCGCGTGACCTCTCGTGTCCAAGCGGTGACAATATCGCACTTTGAACTATGAAGTATCTCACTTCTGGTCAGCGCAGGTTCGAGCCTCAATTGAAGCTAAGCTGATTTTGTATGATCGTTTCCCAGTTTTACATGCAGAACACGGGTAGTCTCTTTCCGAGTAATTGTATAACCTGGTTCTCTCCTCAACCATTAGACACCACGTCACCATAAAACTGATAAAATGTCGAATGTGACGTAAAACAAAAGTCCAATCATATTTTAAGATAATCGGAAAGTCTTAGATATTACAACTCTTTTTCCACCCATGCACTTTTAAATTGGACATGGAGTGATTAAAAAAATGAGACTAATTAATGTACCACGTGATAACCGATAACGTTTGTGCGGTACTAGTATCTCCAATGGTGCTGGAACGTAACAATACGTAATATTCCCGCTGAAATGACGTTACCGCGGGATATCATCTGCTAGCGTCATTCCATCACTAATAGAAACAATAGTCCCGCAAACATTATCAGGTATCACATGGTACATGAATTAGTCCCATTAAAGGAGAAGATGGACTGAGTTGTATAAAAGTGTATGAAGTGTACTTGGAGAATGGCTGTACTATTGAAATACGCACTCCAGCCATCAAGGTCAAATTATTTAACGTCACACACACACACACACACACACACACACACACACACACACACACACACACACACATATATATATATATATATATATATATATATATATATATATATATATATATATAATCGTTATTACTGGTGTTGAAACTCGAACATTTTCAGAATCGACTATATGTACCTGAAAATTTTCAACACTGCTAAGTCTTGGTCTTGGGGTAGTGTCCAGACCCGTTATTATTCTAATATTTGTTGTCAACACACTGCTGTCTGGATAGCAGTGGTTCAACCACGACCTGTCAAAGGAAGAATTAAAATTTACCATGAGGAAGTATGATTCCACGTTTACAGAGAACAAACGGTCGAACACATAAAGACTATTAAAATACAAACGAAAAAATTGATGTCTTGACATCTACACTTTGATTCACTTTTGCGATTAAGAATACATTTTGAAAATGTTTTTCAAAATGACAACTATTTTATCGTTTCAACTATTTACATGACCAATCACCTGCATGCGATATTGGTTTTGTCTTTGATGAGGTTTGATAGAGTAAGAATCATGTAATCACACACACACAAATACACACACGCATGCGCGCGCGATAACTCGTCAACATAGTACCTACGTTTATGTGTCATACGTTTTACTGACTCCTATACATGTACCATACCGTTCACTGATTCCTATATATGTTCTATACGTGTCACTGACTCCTATATATGTTCCAGACGTGGCACTGACTCCTATATATGTACCATACCGTTCACTGATTCCTATATATGTTCTATACGTGTCATTGACTCCTATATATGTTCTATACGTGTCACTGAATCCTATATATGTACCATACCGTTCACTGACCCCTATATATGTACTATACCGTTCACTGATTCCTATATATGTTCTATACGTGTCATTGACTCCTATATATGTTCTATACGTGTCACTGACTCCTATATATGTACTATACCGTTCATTGACTCCTATATATGTTCCATACGTGTCATTGACACCTATATCATATATATGATCCATGCGTGTCACTGACTCCTATATATGTTTCAAACGTGTCATTGACTTCTATATATGTTCCATGCTACTAACATTTCAATGGTTCATATATATATATATATACAAATAGGTATTTCAAGGTAAACTGGATCATAACAAAGTCGGCACAAACATATTAGAGCTACAGTAATAAGTAGAGTCACGTTTCACCTGTACATTCCTTTTTTTTTTTTTAAAATACAACGTACTCTTTTGGTTTCTGGCAGATATACCAACTTACGTTTGTATACTTATACGTTTCATCGACTCCTATATACGCTACTTATGTTTTGTGGTCTCCTTAACATATTACATACGTATTACCTACGTTTCACTGACTCAAAAACATACTTTGGTATGTGAGATGTTTTACATATTACTTACGCTTCCCTGATTCCCAAACATATTACCTACGTTTCACTGATTCCTAGACATATTATCTATATGCTTCACGGATTCCTAGACATATCACCTACGCCTCACGGATTCCTAGACATATTACCTACGCTTCACTGATTTATAGACATATCCCCTACGCTTCACTGATTCCTAGACATTTCACCTACGCTTCACTGATTCCTAGACATATCACCTACGCTTCACGGATTCCTAGACATATTACCTACGCTTCACTGATTTATAGACATATCCCCTATGCTTCACTGATTCCTAGACATATCACCTACGCTTCACTGATTCCTAGACATATTACCTACGCTTCACTGATTTATAGACATATCCCCTACGGTTAACTGATTCCTAGACATATTACCTACGCTTCACTGATTCCTAGACATTTTACCAACGTTGTACTGATTCATAGACATATTACCTAGGTTTTACTAATTCCTAGACTTATTACCTGCAATGTACTGATTCCTAGACATATTACCTAGGTTTTACTTATTCCTAGACATATTACCAACGTTGTACTGATTCATAGACATATTACCTAGGTTTTACTGATTCCCAGACATATAACTTACGTTTAACTGATTTCCAGACATATTACTTACGTTTCACTGACTCTAACATCGAATGCTGTTTGTGATTCCTTTTGTCTCCTAACCTTTGATGCCGTCATCTAAAACGAAAAGGGGAAACATCAATAAACCAAGAATATCTTATTGTTCATCGGAGACGTTATTACTGTCCACTGAAACCTGACTAGGGGTTCATGAATTTTGACATTTTGTTTTGTTGCTATAAAGTTGCTACATACATTTTTGAAGAAGTTTTAGATGATAAAAAGTTGTAATACGACGCAAGCCGCACTCCACGATACAAGTTGCACTACATGACAAAAGTCTCACTGCACAACGGCAAACTAGACAAAGGAAAACTAATGGTTCCCATGTTATCATAGAGCAGTCCTACGCTCAAGACTTTATTTGAATATTATTCTGACACTTTACTATGGTTAAATCATTGACCTCGAATTATGCCACTTTTTTCTTTATGACCTATACTTCTATCTAAAATTTGAGCTCATCTGATACAGTCTTAGTCACAACACTATCGTATTCAGCAATTATTTTGGCTGTTTTTCCAAATTAAACGACGGGATATTGATGACTTGTAATAAAAGAAAGAAACTGTATGGAAGGTTAGTGATGATTTGATGTAAATGAAAATATGAAAAACTGTTTTGTGCATATAATTTACAATATGCAATGTCTTCTTTATTACGTCACAACGGTGACAGTGTAGTGACGTAATATTTAGGTCTCGTGTCAAATAGATGTTCAGGCGATGGGCGTGACTTAGTCACCATGCTTAGTTTGTGGTGTTTACGCATTATTTTTCAACTAATATTGATGAAAATTACTTGAAATTGAAAAAAAATCATTTATATTGCTTTTACATGTCAAATTATATTCTAAACTATAGATATATTGCAGAATTTCGTGAAGTTGACTTTTTTGTACCCGGAGATTAATTATTACAGACAAGTGGTCCGTCCTTATAAAGGTCAGCCATTTTTGATTTTGTGTCGTTTTACCATAACTGGTTAAATCCATAATAGCCCCGTACTATTATCCTACCTTGGCTGTAATAGTTACTGTTTTGTTTTTGCTTTAACATGAGCATTTGAGCAATATTTTAATAAGTGGGTTGGTAATTTACATTTTTATATAATAATACATAATGCTGTCCAGCTGAATCCAGTATATGAACGATAAAGTGAGAAGATGGTTATGAAAACTATTTCATTTCCGGTAAGAAATCACCTAAAATCATTACCTAGTGACTCTATTTTTTCACAATTCAATTTAAGGATTCTAATTTTAAGTATTCCCAATATAGGGTGTTAAATAATTATAAATATAGGTATGTATTTAAAGATAGAATGAATTGTCTACCAGTATGAAAGTATAAAAATCTTACATTTTTCTTTGCATGTTCTTTCATTAAGGCTATTCTTGATTCACTTATGACGTCATGGAAGAGCGAAATACGTGGCTCGACGTTAACAACCTCCTCCTTTACTCTGTAGATGGGGATCAATGATTTACGATGAAAACATTTCAATTCTGCTAATTCCTTGTCTGTCTAAAATCAAGAATAAAGAGCTCATCATAAGAATAAAATATCCATCCAGATTGAATAAATAATAAGACCGGAAATTAAAGTTAAGTGTCGATCACAAATGACCAAAATGTTTTAAAATTGACCTGCATTCCGCCAAGAATTTTTCACCTACATGAACAGTTCATTAGCACTCTATGTGAATTGCACAGAATTTTGACGAAAATTCAATGAGTGCTATTTTGCGTTAAACGCCTGGCGTGACGTGGCACCTTGGTTATAAGTCTCATACATGTGACACGTGACTTTCACTTTACATGCCAATAGCTAGGCGAAAAATCAGTCTCTACATTTTAGGTTTTTGGTATGACACATCACCAGGAATCCAACCAAAGACATTCAGCTTGCACGTTGAACGATCTACCACTATATCACCACAATTTATTACAAAAAAGAACACAGTACCTTTACATTGTCTCTGCACAATGCCTTATATGGGCTGTCGTTGTTTCTAAATAAAGGTCCTCGTCTGAAGTTCATATAACTGATGTTACGTTGTAAAAGGTAGTTTGAATAATCCTTTGACAATTCGTCATCTAATAAGATAAAAATACTATATCAACATACTATTCTACTGTAGCGATGACTGTCCCTTAGTTGTTATCTGATGCTCATAATTGCAACATTTACATGTATAGAAAAACGTGTTTGAAACATTAAGACACGATGAAATAGTTTTTTTTCAACAATCAACACACAAGCCGTATACTTTAACTCCACATCTCGTGTACAGTTATTTTAAGTAAAGTAAAAAACTAGAGTGATCGGGGATTACCGATACTGGTGACCTCAGTGCTATTTCAAATATTCAAACCAAATGTCAAAACCAGAACGCACTGGTGAGAAGTGAGAAACATTTCTTATTTAAATGTAACGATCTCAATCTGTATTAAGACTTACGAAATGTATCTAAAGTGTTAGTTGTTGTGTTGGTTGTTTACATACCAATATTAATATTACGATACATTTTGTCGTATGGCATATGCATATATTTGCTTAAAATGTGCTTGTGCGGTTGTATGCCTGTGTGTATGTGTGTGCCTATGTGTATGCGAGTGAGTATGTATATATGTACATGCAATTATACGTGTGTGTGTGTGTGTGTGTGTGTGTGTGTGTGTGTGTGTGTGTGTGTGTGTGTGTGTGTATGAAGTGGTCTCCTAAACGAGGATATATATATATATTTTTTGACTCGATATTAATACATACCAAAGTGAATGTAAGGCTCCAACAGCTCGATAGCTTTGTAATTCATATTGTGCTGAATTAAGAATTATATGATTTAATTCACATTACTTGAATATATAGTTAGATATATTTCAATTCTTTGGAAAAAATAGACATTGTTTTTCAAATGAAGTTAAACAAAGCATCATAATTACCTATAGCGCTTTTCATCATCTACTGTGAAACGTATGTTGCAATTGATTCTTTAAAAAATGAAGAGGTGTCAATGAATAATTGAAACTCTAAGTCATTAGAATACAACAAAACGATTATACAAATGTTCTCAACATGATAACAATTGTTAATTCCAAACGGGACGAGAACAAAATGTCCGGCAGGAGTCGGCGTCCCCTTTTAGGATGCCGGGCCCTTCGCAAATGTTACATGGAAACCTCACAATTTCCGTGAAAAGGTCAAGCCCGGTGAAAATCTCATCAGTTAATTTTAGATCAGATTGACGAAAGGGAGTCACTGTGTATGGTTGTACTCCAGAACACTATCTAACATCTCTAATGGGGTACTCCATGTTGTTTAACAATATCCCCGTATCGACTACAACTTCCTTAGTGGCAATTTCAAGCGTTCAGCAACCTAACCCTGTGTGAGTAGTTTATCGGCGAGTCGTTTGGCTCTCAGAATACTAATAAGAATAAGAGTGTCGACAAAATATATCTTCTGATTACAGGAACTGATGCCAGCACAATGGATATTTATTTGCCGTGTATTATTGTTCCTACATCTGTGAACCCAATGGAGTTTGGGCAACGTAGCGACCGAACTAGCATTGGAAATGAACCACATCTATACGAGAAATAGTTTAAGTAACTGTGAAATGCAGAAACGATTGTCCTGGCCTGTTTTCACAACACTATAGCTCATTAACTATAAGTATTATGTATATAATATTATTAAATTTTTGAAACATTAAAATAGAAAAGAAGCAGCCATATGTTCACAATGTTACAACCTATTGTGTACAAATAAAACAGCAAACGTTCCCCATAATACGATTATCGGCTTAAGACCATCAACGATATGTACTTACTTTAGAATAAGCGGACGCAAGATCTCGAAGCACAGGAGACATCGATTTCAATTTACTCCCCGCTGATTTCATTCGCAGTAACAGTTTTCTAAGAAGTAGAATCACGTCATTAAATTTCCACTCTTTGTGGGAATATTTCACTATATCTAATATATCCTCAACTTCTAATATTTCGCCTTGCACTCCAAATATGTTCCCATCAAACAAATCTAGTGTGTTTAGTCGATAAGCATCCCATAACCTTAGAATCGCATCTTTTGCTCCCTCGAAATCTGATGGCTGCGGCCACTGGCTTACAGATAATGCTTTAGAATATTTTATATTAAATTCTGAAATAAAGAAAAGTTAAAATTTATAATAATAACATGGACCCTGGGACTTATTGTATATTGTATAACACTAATTATGGACCCTCATTAAAGGGACATAAACTGCGTTTACACCCCCCCCCAAAAAAAAAAAACAATGTAATTTGTTCTACTTTTACCACTTTTACTTGATGCACAATAACAAATCAGAGCTATACCCGGACACAAAAAAATATTATATTCCTTAATGTTATGAGAAAATAAAGTCAGGTCCACTGTGGTATTCATATGCAAACAGTGAAGCTGGGGTAATCTATGTCAATTGAAAAAATCCAAATCTGGGTTTCTCAAGCATTTTTCATAAAATATATTGAAATTTAAGAATTTTTATGCCTATGCATATCTTGGCGTTATTTTAAATTGATTGGGTAAAATCAAATATATAACATGTGTAGATAATTTTTAAAAATTGCTGTATTCAAGATGGCAATTTTGCTAAATTCAACATCTGGTAAAGATTTATTAGATTTTAATAATAATTAAAAATGTAAGTTAAATGTATGTATTAAAATATAAGCAATATTTACAATATGTTTTATGCACTTATTTTTGTTCAAGTATTGACCAAGTTCGAACAATTTATCCAACTCGACAGAAAGGAGAATATGAATTTTCATCATCCAGTCATAATAAAATGCTGTTTAAATTGTATATGTTAAATCATATGATAATTCCAATTCTTCTTAACAATATCTTATTTCATTGAATAGTTAAGACTTTGAACTGTCTGTATTCTACATGATTACATTAAAGCATTTGAAACAATTTTTGTGTTGTTTAAAGTGAAATATAAAAAGGATGTAAACACTCTTTGCAACTGTTAAAATGTGTGAATTTATTGTTTTGAATTCACCTACTGATAATGAATGCGAAAGAGGCAAAAGAAAAGCGGGTTACAGTAACTTGTACTGCAAGAGATTTTTGTCGTCTTTCACTCATAAGTCGGTTGTCCTTTTCTTCTTCTATCCTTAAAGTTTACATAACAGAAACAAAAACCTATCTCAGTTTTTTAACACGTTCAATGTTTGTTTCTATTATAGTCAATCAAAATAGAATACAGCTTGTATTACCTTGTTGTGCAAGAGATTCTTTGTCTTCACGTATTTCTTTCAGAACTCCAGGCCACTTATTCACGAAACGATTTATCAATTGATACGCATTTGTAGGATGTTCAGCATATTCGTCAATCAAATTTCTTTTACTTTGTTGTTCAAAAAATCTATATAGGAAAAGAAATAAGTAAACAGTAATATATATACATGTATATATATATATATATATATATATATATATATATATATATATATATATATATATATATATATGTGTGTGTGTGTGTGTGTGTGTGTGTGTGTGTGTGTGTGTGTGTGTGTGTATATATATAGATGGATGTATGTATGTATGTATGTATATATGTATATATGTATGTATGTATATATTGTATGTTATCCGATAGGGTCTAAAATCAAGTTTTATTATCTAACGGTAACTACTTACTTGTATGCCCAATGATATCAAATTATCGATGAAGAGGGAGGTTTGACTGAGGATGGATATTTTTGTAAACAGAAAATGTTGATATCATGAAATCAACGCTGTGTATAAGGCATAGTATACTATAAACGATTGTCCTGAGCATCTACCACCAAATTTCTTGTCCGTATCAAAAACCAAATTAAGATTATACACAAACGAAATTTAAAAAACATATAGAAATTTTGGGTCATGGGACATCTTATATATGTTAAACTAAGTCACCTGATTTTTTCTTCTTTGCAAGATAAAAAATATCCATGTTATGTTTCCTATCTAATCCGTTGTGTAGTTCTCCAGATGATTTTGTATGTATAACCAAAAGGTCCTATGGTTACCTATGAGTCTCATGTTGGCTGTTATCTTAGACGGCACATCAAACAAACACTTGGTCAGCACATCTTCTTATTGATACACATATACCAGATCTTGGGAACACATAGGCCACAACATGAACAAACGTATACCAGATCACAGATACACATATACCATAACACACAAGAACATGGACACACATATACCATCCTGTGCACACATATATACCATGATATGCACACACATATATCAGGGCATGGGTACGCATAAACCAAAACATTAACACACATATAACAGAGCACAATTAGACACTTACCACGATATCGACACACACATATACCACAATATGGATAAATATATACCCCCACATTAATACACATACACAACAACGTTAAACAAATACTACGACATTAAAACGCATAGTATTACACATACCACAATATGGACACATACACGACCAATGATAAACATATATTAGAGCACAGACATACACACTGCACAATACGGATGCACATATACGACCACACTGAGAAACATAGCACAACATTGACATACATAATTATGTCCAGAAACTTTGTATTATATAACAAATCAATAAGTTTTTATTTAATACGCCATTAACTGTACACAACCTGGCTCGTATATGAACAAAATTTGTTTCCTTCTCAAGCGTTTAAGAAATTAACTAAACAAGCACACATGCCACATTACTAAGTTTTGACACTTTTTGGTCCTTGTTGGAACCACTAAAGGACAAAGCCTCTTTTCATTCGCAAACATAATGCGGCTTTTCATGGAGATAGTACCTACCAAACTGTGTTAAAGGTGGCACTTTTGTTCTTGAGAAGACGTCGAAATATATGAAAGTGAACAACACACAACGATGGACAAAAGACGAGAGCGAAAGTTCACTATGAGTATCTGGCTCAGATGACCTAGAAAGTGGATAGCATATACCACACCATGGTGATCATATACCACAATATGGACAAACATAACACACGATACGGACACACATACTGCACCAAAAACATACACATATATACCAGAACACAGACACACATAATCCAAAACAGTTACACATACACCAAAGCACGAACAAACATTTACCTAACCACAGACACACATAATGAAACATGGACAAACACATTAAACCAAATTCAGACAAATATATATATATATTTCACGACACGCACACACATAGACCACACGGACATACGATAAAACAACATGGACACACAATATATCAAACACAGACATATATTTTCCGCAATACGTCGAATATATGAAAGTTATCTAAACTCGTATTGCATTTAAGATAAATTTAAAGGTAAAGGGAGGTAATTCGAGGTATCAATTTGATTACACTGATGTTATGAATTAGATCATATGGATATGTGCTGATAACAACTATAAGTATATCAATATAAGAAAAGTTTGTGAACGAAAACCCATGGGATGATGCACCAATTAATGACTTCTCCTCAAAACATTCATGTTTTAAACATTTTCATTTCAACAGCACATATATCATAAGAAAACACAAACATTTCACATTTACCAGTACATAACACAACATCTTGACTGTTAAAATGTTAGAAGGTAAAATGATATATTGAAAGATAGTTGTTAGACTGATTAATTACTGCTTTATGAAAGGTATATTTTTTTCAACAATTGAAACTTGATATAACAATCACAGATACCAACGTATAAATCTTCAAAAGTTCCAGGATACAATATACAAATCTGGTGAATATTGGACACACACCGACCTGGATATCAAGATGTGTGATAAGGTGCCATGGAGGAATGAATGCTGAGTTGCCTGTTGGATATCGGTTGTTGAGTCGTCTGTACCAATTATGAGGAGGATATGTTCATCACTTATTTAATTTGACTTTGACTATGGACTTCGCAGCAGATGTTTCGGAATAACAGGAAATGCTGAGTCCTCCGTGGCAACTGATCCCACCTCTGGATTTCCATACGTATATCGTGGTGTAGTGAAGTCAGAAGTGTATTTTGTGCGACTACTTGCTAAGTTGACATAAACTACACCGACAAAAACACAATGGAAATAACTTAAACATCTCTAATTCTATATACCTCTCCTGATTAAAGAACTCAAAAACAATATTTCAATTGACAAACTATTTCTTTATCCCGGTGCGTCCTAATTAGGGATATTATTTTGTTTTGATATATGCAATGAATTATTTTTCCAGGTTAACAGAAATATTCCTGATACAGATATAATTTCATGAAATTCTTTAAAAGATATTCCTTTTAGAAATAAATATAAACTATATGGAACTTGGAAAAATATGTTTCTTTGAGAAATGTAAAGATATGTAGTAAACTATCATTTACCATTACGCCACAGCAAGCGATTGATGACGTCTCGATATCGCAACTTTTTAATGAAACTATTAACCCATTAATCCCTAATGACATATCTGGACTGGTCTAAGTCATTTATTTACAGAAGAATGCATTGTTTTTCAGGGGTTGATGAGTTAAACGGGCTTTAGCTGTGTTTACCTGAAACCAAAAAGATTGTTTTCTACTTTTACTATATGTACTTGATGTACAATAACAAATAAGAGCTATACACAGGCATATATTTCTGTATATTATGTTAAAATAAGATCAGGTCCTGTGTGGTATATGCATATACAAATGGTAAGGTTGAGTTAATCAAGCGCAATTGAAAAATGTCCAAACCTCGGTTCGCAAGTAATTTTCAGAAAATATATAGGAATTTAAGAATTTTGATGCCTTTGAATATCTCGTTTTTTGTTATTGTATATCAATCTAAGTAGTAAAAAGGAAAACAAATGAAAAAAACAGTCTCGTGAACCATTCCTTGGCCTTATATTTTCGGTAACAAAGTATAACGACATCAACACTACACTGGGATGGCTAATCATTCCTACTTGTCACCACACCTAAGAGTATTTGGTGTGACGCCGAAAAGTAAGTAGAGTAGACCACATGATTAACAAAAGATTACTCCGTCCCGCCATTTTAGTGAATCAAGCAATACCTATGATTCTGTTACGGAAGTCGAAACCATGACCTTCCGCTTGCTATTCGAACCCTAGAAGGCTACAGCCTTGTATCATAATTGATTGATGCTACAACAACAAATGTCATATTTAATCTATTTACAATTTTACGATTCCATTTGTTCTATTATATTAAACATCTCAGATACCAAAGTATAAATCTTTAGGATGTCCAGGATACGGACACAAATCCGGCAAAAATGGACAAACACGGACCTCTGGAAACCAAGAGGTGGGATCAGGTTTCATGGAATGGTAAGCATCCCCTGTCGACCGATCACACCCGCTGTGAGTCCACAGTCAAGTCCAAATGAAATACGTGAGGAACGAATCCTCGTCACAGTTGGTACAGACGTCTCAACAACCGCCAACGAAAAGGCAACTCAACATTTTACTTAGTGAAACAGAGTAGTCGCAAACAAGACTATTATACCGACCGTAAAATTTGCAGAACGTTGAAATTAAACGCGGTTTTCGATATCCCTGTGTCAATAATTTGTCGGTGAGTAGTTTACCTCTGTATATGAAATCTTCATATGTTGTACACGCCCTGACATATCGGATCATTTGTGAAATATAAACTCCATATGCGGGTGACTGAGGGATTTACTACTTAAATGTGGAAAATTTACGATGGGAAAGCCGAAATCGTCGCGTTTGTCGTATACCTTAGTTGCTAATTTCCCGTCTGTGTTTATATTAAGTAAAATGTCTAAGTATGAAGCGTGTGTGCTTGATTCTGTTGTATCTTTAATTTCTAGTTGGCTGGGATATATCGCATTGACATATGTATGAAAACTGTCATTATTAATTGACAAAACGTCGTCGATATATCTAAATGTCAAATTAAAGGACACCGCCAACTTTTTCTTCTTTTGATTCAGCAGTTTCTGAATGAAGTCTGCTTCGTATGAATAAAGGAACAGGTCGGCCAATAAAGGAACACAATTGTTTCCCATAGGAATGCCGACAGTTTGTTGAAAGACCATTTCTCCGAACATTACAAATGAATTGTCTATTAGAAATTCCAGCATGTTTTTATATCAACTTCAGTGTATTTATGTGTAGAATCAGAGTGGTGTTTAACGAAATAAGTATCCTGATAGCCAATCACTAGATATTTAAATTTTCGGGTACCAACTTTAGTGAAAAAACAGTTGTCCATGATGCTGAAAAGTCTTTTTTTTAATTTTTTATGTGGAATAGTTGTGTAAAGAGTAGAAAAGTCATACGTTTTGATACTGTGAATACGAGAAAAATTGTGTGCCTTCAAATTTTCTAAAAGCTGTTTAGAATTTTTAAGTATCCACATCTGATTTACACCGCTTCTGGAATAAGCAACTGTACAGTATTGTTGAAGTTTCTCCTTAACGGCTGTCAATATCTTGGTAAGGGGTAAAGATAAAGGTTTGGTAGAACATTTGCTGGATCCTGCTATGTATCTTTGCTTATATGGGATTTTATGAAGTTTAGGTATCCAATATAAATATGGTAGCTCGAAATCGGTATCCGTCGTAGGCATATCAAATGAGCGTAATACGGACACGTGATTTTGAAGGATCTCGTCCTTTGAAAGTGAGCTACGTGTGTATGTAGGATTTCCAGAATTCGTATGATATAATTTACATGCTGAAATCAAGACAAAAAATTCGCCTACCTTTTAACATAGTCGGTAACGCCATAACTACCATTACTTTCTTTCATCTCTATGTACTGTTTCAAAGCATCTGTTAACACCGCCTCGGCTTGTACTAGTCTCTGTAGTTTAAATACTGATGTAAACATCTGACAATCAACACTGACCACAAGCGTTGTAAACAATACAGAAATGTACATCATTTTAGTTCTGATCATGATTTCACCTGTATAGAATGGTAGATAGAACTCAGACTACACTGAAATATACCCTACGTGTTACTACTAAACGTTTTCCCTCGGGCAACTAATTATATTAGTATACGATTAATGAACTTGGGTCTCCTTAATACTACACAGTATTACATTATAAGTACTTGCTATAAAACAGAATTTATATATATATATATATATATATATATATAATGAGACCTTCCCTAATGATTACCCCCACCTTGCAGACCACCTCACAATTAAAACCATAGATATTCCGTTTCATAATAAGCATTATCAAGGCCATACCCTCACTAAGACAACACTGAGACAGTGGGTAGGGTGGTCGTGTGTGTGTGTGTGTGTGTTAACTAAACAATAAACAGAACAAGGATGTTTGACTGTTAATAAAGAATTATTTTAATGAATTTAAAAGCTTCAACAAGTTCGAACACAACTCACAAACCATCATAGAAGTAATTTTACTCTGTCTCGAGAATGTTTTATCAATCACTTCAATGAATGGTAAAAATGGTAATGAAGTGAAAGAAAGAATTTCGTGTGGAATCAAATAAATACATGTAATGTGAAAGATGTAGGTCAGTATTGTTGTGAAAATTATATTGAGTGGTCACATTCAAAGTATCTACTATGTATTTTAGAGATCTAGATTTCAAATTTCCTTCATTCCTTCCTATCTTTGATATTTCCCGACTCGTTTCGAATTAAGTAGTACTTTAGAAGTAAGTATTGGCGGACCGGTTACTAATATGCGATTATCCGAACATTCTCTAATTTATCTTCATCATTATAGCAACAGTCATCCACAACTTCACATCTGTACACTACTTCTTTGAGTAAATAAATGAACAATAAATCTTATTTAAAGTATTTCGCGAGAAGTTAAATTTATTTAGCTAGTGCTGCCTCACAGATGTTGTCGATGTGATCAGACCATTTTGCATTACTACAGAAAGTTAACCCTAGATGTTTGTGATTAGTTACAGGTGAGATCAGTAAATCATTAAAGCGAATTTCAAAGTCATATTGGTCGTTTTCGATAAATAGTAATTCAGTTTTTGACGGGTTGAAAGCGAACTTCCATTTAATTGACCAATCATAAACTGCAGCGACGTCAGTTTCAAATTTATCCTTTAGTTCTTGCGATTTACTAAAAGAATATGAAAGAAATGTATAGTCAGCAAAAAGTCGAGTTAGGTTTATTAGATTGCCTGTAATATCATTAACAAATAAGAGGAATATTAGAGTACCTAGCACCGAACCTTGAGAAACCCCGGCATTCGTAGTTAAGAAAAGAGACTAAGCATCATTCACGAAAACAGACTTTTCCTGTCAAAAAGATAATTATGAAGAAAAAGACAGTAGGGAGCCTTGTATACCATGTGCTTTTACTTGGATCGTGAAACCCTTATGCCATATTTTATCAAACACTTAATCTGTCCCAAAAATGAAACATGTATTTCATTTACTGAGTTGACGTACTGTATAATTATAAGGCAAAATGTCACATTGGTATTAATAGAAAAGATCATTATAATGTAAATATATATATATATATATATATATATCTCTGTGTGTGTGTGTGTGTGTGTGTGTGTGTGTGTGTGTGTGTGTGTGTGTGTGTGTGTGTGTATTTATGAATGATCCTCTCAAAGATTTTACCAGCTGTATAAGTAAAATGATAGGTCTGTAAAGTTGAAGGTGAATTTGTACCCACCCTTTTAAAGATTGGCATGATTCTTGCTTTTTTATGTATCTAAATAAATTTTCAATAAGAGAAAGAGAGGTCTACAGACAGAATTATATGACTCGCCAAAATCACATTAATGAACTAAACATAGTTGTTCTTAGAGATATTAATTGGCCTTGTATGATACCACTTTATCTTTAGAAAATACACATACTTTTCAAATTGGAGCTCAACTGAAGAAGTCTAATTGACAGAAACGATATCGTCTTGAGCATTATAACTTTGGTATTATGTTTATAATATTTACACTTAGTTTTTCTCAGTAACTGGAGAAAAACTACATTTAACTGCCAAATTCTCAAAAATGAGTCTCGAGATAAACCTAGTATATCAAAGAAAAACTAGGTTTAGGTACATCTTCTTTACCTCCAATAGGTATGTCGTCGTTTACTGGACTAATTAAAACGGGATAGGGATAGATTTGGAAGATTTGATTATTTACCATGCTAGTGTCCATAAGTCTTGATGGTTATTTCTGGAATAACCATTTCGTAGTTGTGTAAATAGAAGGCTGCTTAACTGGTTGTTTTAGATTATTTACTTTATTGCTTTTTTGATAGTTTTGATAGATAACTAGTGAATCTGATTCCAATTCCCTATTTCTTAAACTATCTCTTTTGCCTAGGTCTCTTCCTAGTACCAAGGATCATCATTCGATCTTATAGTTACTTCCTTATAGTTACTTCCCTTATGGGTATATTCTCTCTTGCCAACTGGTATATTCAGATGAAACATATTCTTATGCTTCATCTGTCGTATTAAAGTCATTACAATTCCCTCCCAAATCATTTAATCTAAACCATTGTTCAGTACATCAAAATTCCCGTTTTTATATCTCTCATTTCCCTTGTGAATACATTTGTTATTATGAACTTGTTTGCAAAAGAACCTCAAATCTGTCATGATCAGAAAAATGCTTTCTACACCAATGACTTCAGAATTAACATTCGAACACTTTTTGACCAGAATTACGTCAAGTAAAGATTTTCTCTTTGGACCGTTTCGAATTGACGATGTAAAACTGTTCCATAGGCCTTCAGAAGTCATGACATTTTCAACAGAAGCATGGAAATTTCAAAAATTCAAGATTTGCAAGTCTTTTAACCAAAAGTTTATCTGAGACATGGACAAGAAGCTCTATGTGTGATAAAGGTGAGTTTTAGAGACATATAATATCATATTTAAATGTGTCTCCAAAACTCACCTTGATCAGAGTATTAGTAACGATGACATTATACCTGAAGGGTATTATTGTAATCTAGTATGAAAACAAATAATTGCACAAAGTGGGCGGGGGCTTCTTGCCTATGTCTCCGATAAATTTTAGTAAGATATAAACTTTTCTTACTTTGGTTAGGTGTTTTGTTTCTTGTAATACGGATGTTGGTAAAGAAACCTGACTGAAAAGAATAATCACTCGTTCGGTCTTGGGTTGGGTCGGATATTCATAATTATGGTCAATAACATCATTTAAATGTACAAAATATTAATAACATTTCCAGCACAGACGTGGAAGAACTACAGGGTAAGTATTAATGAGGAGTATTTTAACTGAAATAAAAACTGTTGAGACATACAGAATACACTGAAGTAATGTTTTAGCGGTTTTTTTCTTTCAGTTTTGACGCATAGCATCCTGGATTAGACCGTACAAACTACATGATGGAGACCAACTGCCGCCCTTTATTTCGTGTTATCATTACCTGTCATGTTGTAACACTATAGAATAATGTAAATGTTTTGAGTGGCAATGAGTTGTAGGGTGGAACGGTTCAATGAGGTAAGAGTGCACTCGAAAAGGTCATTGGGTACACTGTGTACAGCAATAATGTATCTTGTATACAAAATTATAAATCTGGAATAGGAACATTTTCTATCAAACTGCGTATTTTGAGAGTTAAGTGAAATATATGATAGAAAGAATCCAAGGATATTAAGCAGGAAAAAGTATAAATATATCTTAATTGGTCATGATACGACAAGGTGAATATGCTAAATGAACAAGGAACAAATAAATCAAGATATTTGTCATAAACGAAATTTCCTGTAATTCGCTTATTTACGCTGATTTTTTATATACATATTTTAGTTCCGTTCGTGTCCTTGATCAGGTTTACAAGCAGATTGGGTTTTCTCTCAAAATACACAGACATTTAACACCAAACCTGGCAATTTTCCTCTATCTACATTTTCAAGTCACTCGCCATCATGACGTCATAAATAAATATGTGAAAGAAAAAAATAAGTATAACTTTATTCTATGGAAGAGCAAATTTATTAGATAAATATAACCTCAATGTTATAACTTATTTACTTAATCACCTTAAACGAGTAGGCTGCTCTTTGTAACTCAATGATTTAATTTGAAATTCTGTGTTTCTCTAAAATCTATGCCGAGCTACAAATGTTCAGTAAATGTCAGTACCTGGATTGTGAGGTATTTCGCTAGTTCACTTTAAATTATCGTCTTGATGTAACGCTAAAACTTTAAAAATGCCAAAATTTTATGTTACGCTTCTGGCTGTTTAACAGCGAGCCTTTTGTTATATATATATATATATATATATAGATATATATATATATATATATATATATATATATATATATATATATATATATATATATATATATGATTCAGTTGTGATTATTTTATGGTTTAGCAATGATCTGCTATAATAGCCTGGCTTCAAAATTCACACCAAACCAATGCAATATATGTATGAACATTGCATATGAACCAAAGTCTGTGTTGCAAAGCGCAGTGTTTACATTCTCTATATATAAACATGGCCTGAATGGGTACTTCTGCTGAGTAAAATCTAACATAATTTATCCCCAGTACACTTTTTTCAGACAGACAACGATTGTAGTATCACAAATTTATGAATTTATTTGTGCCATGGTTTGCACTGCCACACAAAACACCGGAAGCCGTCACAACAGTCACTGTTATCTGCACACGTCTGCATATATCCTTGACAATCAGGTCGACAATACTTCTTTGACAGGCTATCTACCTTTTCCCTCATTTTCCTACCAAAACAAAAGATAAAGAAATTTCAGAAGCGATGTAAAGGACTATTTATATGAAAATAAATCATGAAATCACGCTTATCAAGACTCAATATCAGATTTAGAATACATACATAAAATATACTTTGCATCTAATTATTATTAAAACTGTATATTTCACATTGACATAACAATTATGTTTTACCCGAGTTGCTAGAGTTTGCTTTAAACCATAAAGTCACCCCTTTCATCATCTCGGCGTCGAAACCCGATAGAACCTCAGCTAATTTTCTGAGAAAGATTACTTGCAGAAGGCCGGTGGTCTCTACATACCTTGAAATTTAATTCTCTACCCCAACCCCTTAAAACTGACCGGAAACATATAGATAAATATTGAGTATGGCGTAAAACAACATTCAAAATATAACATTCAGATATCACTACTGTTGAAATTTTATATAGTTAAAATGCAATACATTTCTCTGATGCTACAAAATAGGACTGGGACGTTTGTGGCCAAATGGCTGCGGCATCGCACTTCAATTCACGACTTCCCTTATCTTAAAGTCAGTGTCACGAGCCGTGGTATAGCGTAAGCTATGTTGAAGACTTTGTCAGACGTTATTTATTCATTTATCTATTTTCGGATTACCGTTGGTTGTTCCATGGGTAGTTGGTAACCGTTGATTTCCCTACACAATGAAATCCTACTTGTCGTCGTTAGAGTGAAGGGAAAATGTTGAATGGGTCGAGAAGAACAACATAACTGAGATAGATTGGTGTAATGTAGGCTCTTTTTATAAGCCCTATAATTATAATTATACATTGGTTTCTTATCCAAACCCATTCCGATAAGGTTGGTCTGACTGACCTGTACCCAGCTGCCATCTGATAGACACATACTCCTTGAACTGATCCAATACGGGCAATTGTGAAATATGAATGTGTATTTGTTTGTTTAGACTTTTTTGTCAGTCAACTAAATGTCACTCACGATAATGCCCTGAGAGTATTAACGCGGCAGATAAATTACCTATTATCTGATTTTGCTTATAAGCCTAGAGTGAAATTTTTACATGTTACATGTGCTTTTGAAAAAAAGGTTCGTGACATTCACATATTAATATGTGTAAATATGTCAGGCAAATCTTGATAAAGATAATTTTAACATATGTTGTACTTCTGCAAATAGGAGTCAAATTTATATATTTATAGTAGAGTGTGAATTTCATAATAATTTTTAGCCAGAGGTTCTCACCCCTACTCCCTCCAACAAGGACAAAAAGAATGGAAAGTGATAACTATTTGGAAGAGAAATACTGCATTCTAATTTATACCAGGATGTGTAGAAACATTTTCAAAAATTTCATTTGTCATATAGAAGATAGAAACCTCACTGTCTGCAAATTTCTATCAAATATCATAAACATAATACCAGAGTTATAGTTTTGTTTCAGGAAATGGCCAAAAGAAATGCTTAAGACGGTCATTCCTGTCAATAAGACTTCATCAGCTGATTCCATATCAATATGACTTCAACTATTTTGATGTTAAGTCTTGTGATTCCATATAGACTATTTTGGGCCTCTGTGACCAATTGGGTGGAGGTCGTGTTTTTAAGCCATGACGTCTCTCACCTCTTGTCAGCGTTGGTTCGTGTCCCACTGGAACCTAAGCTGATATTTTGTGACTAGGTTTGCCAGTTCACTTGCAGAAGGCCGGTGGTCTCTTCCCTGGTACATTGTAAACGGGTTCTCTCATAAAGCTTTCTAAGTTTAGGTTCTGTTGGGTTCGATTTGATTTGATTTGATTTGATTTTTTGTTTTACGCCATACTCAACAATTTTTCAGTCATATGATGGCGTCCAGTTTTTATAGGTGGAGGAGAAACCCCGGTTACCCGGGTAAAGACCACCGACCTTCCGCAAGAAAACTGGCAAACTTTCCCACTTAATTCGAAATGACCCTAGCGGGATTCGAACCAGAGGTGGTTGGGTTCGAAACTGCGTTGACAAGAGATAAGAATCTTCATGGTTGCATTGCATTGCTGTAATCACTCGACCACTGAGGCCCCCTTCCTCAGATACGGTTATTTAACATTTTACTGAATCATGAAGAATGCCACGATATTTCCCAAGAGAGATTTAAGATAAGAATTAAGATTGGTCCCTATATTTTAGGTACTTAATGTATAATCTGCGGTTATCAATCCAAGATTTGCGACCACTCGTCCACCAATATCTTAGCAGGTGCTTAAATGAGATAAAATGAGAATGCTTAAACTTACAGATACATATCAGAACACTTAAGTCTGCTCAAATCCAGTTCAGGAATTAGATGATCTCGTTTGGATTTTTCCTCAGCCATGTTCAATGCGTTCAAAAGTTTTCTCTCGGCAATATCGAAACTTTTCCTTTTAGAAAAAGAAAAACGTGAAATGAAATTATGTTTGCTAAAATAGATTCAAATCAAATTCTAGTTCAATCCATCAAAAGTGAAAAACAAGGCAAATTAGAAGAATCAACAATCTGCAGTGGTTCTTATCGTAAAGATATATAAATCAACAAAATGATATGTATATATGTACTACATAAAATAAATCTATTTGAAGAAATGAAGAATGAAATATATCTCAAATAGGTGTGACAGGTGCGCAATTTTTCATTCAATATTCAGTCTGTTTTGGAGCCTGCTTGACGAAATGAAGACAATAAGACCCGGACAACACAAAGGACGGGCGGGTGGAAGAACCGGGGGAATTGGTAGTGGACTAAAGTCAAGAATAGTAGCTTTTTGCAGTCGTCGTTTAGACTATGTGCAGTCTTTAAAGAATTACCCCGATGTACAAAATAATTGCCCGAAGTCCCCAAATTTACTCAGTACCCCAGCTCACCTAACTGTTCTTTACTTTTAATAGGTTAAAAGTGCATATTTAATGTATTTTGGAAATGTATTTTGAGTGGCATACACATTGTAAATAATGATAAATATTATTGCTCGTTCATTCAGAAATATTAAAAAAATGTTTGAATACATACTCGGATTTTTAGTACCGTACTCAACGTATTTATTCATGTTTATTCATTCGCAAATCATCACTGTAACCTATTTTTTATACGAATGATGAAAAATACTAATGTGTTTCCTATTTATTTAGATCCAGAATGCATAGTCAAAATAAAACATAAAAACATGTTGAGTATCGAGTAATTTTGGTGACTTTGGGTCCTGCTGTTTTAGACGAAATGCACAGAATGAAAAACATTATGTATTATATACACAAATACCCTCGAGAGCTAAGTCATTTGTGAACATTGTAAAGCCACATAAATTTGAGATATAGACAATATATTACCAAATGTTGGCTATAAATAATTGACTTTATCCGACAACAGTATTTCATCAGATTAAGCTTCAATTTTGGGGAAAGAAACTTGAATTATCTAACGGAGACTTAGATGTTTACAACAGACAACGACAAAAAGCACATTCATCTCACTTTAAATTCGCTATAAATCACCGTAGTCTCATATATGGCATGTATATCCGTGATTTAATTATTTAGCTAAAACTTTTCAAATTCGTTTTAAATTCGCCTTCTAATCTAAGGACAAAATAGCGAAAATTAATTGGGAGCAAAATTTTTCCACGTTTACTTCATTTTCACATTTTTTGCTTCTTACTACCTACTTCTGGAGATTATCTTTTCCGACTGATATTTTACTTCCGTCTGACAAAGACTCAAGTTGCCTTAATAAATCTGCCACTTCATTTTCTTTCTCTTTCTCTCCAAGACCTACAGAAATAAACATCCATGTTTGAAATAAAATAATAACTTAATTATCATAATGAAAAATAGAAAAAGAATCTGTTATTATTGATTTAACTTCATGTTAAAGGGGCACTAGCTGTGTTACCAAAATTAATATTTTGATTTTTTCTAATTTCACAACTTGTACTTGGTGTTCAATAACAAAGAAGAGCTATACATAGACATAAAAATCTTATGTTTCTATATACTTAGTAAAAATAAGGTCAGGTATGCATATACAAATAAGGAAGGTTGAATTAATCAATTGCAAGTGAGAAATTGCGTAATTGTGTTTCTCAAACAATTTTCACATAATATATAGGAATTTAAGAATTTTATGCCTGTGTATATCTCTTTTTTGTTATTGTATATCAATCTGTGTAGTAAAGAAAGAAAAATATTTTTTGAAAAAAAAGACAAAGCTAGTGCCCCTTTAAAATGCATATTTACCTTATAATCCTATATTATTGAAATGTACTCAAATAAAACAATTATAATTTATCTGCAATCATCGAATAGCCATTAAATTTACAATAAAATGTCAGTAATTGATCTTATAACCCGAATTATTGTTATATCTAATAAATATCCTGCTTTTGATAGACAGTGAAATATATTTTCCAATTGAAGAAATGAATTACTTGAATCGTTTGTGAAGTTAATCGAACACATGTTATATTCGTATAGTTGTATATTTAAAATTTTAAATTGATCAAGACATCTTATTAAACTTTTATCGATATAAAAACGCTAATAAAATACTAGAGCATTGACTTACTTGCATTGACTAAACAAAATAATAAAAACGAAATCTGTAGAAGGTTTTCTTTTTCCATCTTGATAGTAAAGTTTCCAACACATGTTTCGCGTCCCTCATATTTATTTGAGACAAGTACAGACTTGTACAAAAGTTGTTTACTCGTTTCTTCTTACAATGGATAGTAATGGTTGAAGTTGGATGTATGTATATGTTATTTATGTCAGATTATATGTTATATTATATTTGTTATATTATATTTGTCATATTATGTATTTTATATTATATATATATATATTACATAGGATTGGTTTAAGGATATTCTATATTTGGATTTTTCTGTTCTTAAATCTGAAGATGAAGAAATCAAATTTTCCCATTTGGAACTCAATACATTTGACCCCGTACTAGTCAGACGATGGAACTTAATTTTATTTTGTAAGAATACAAAACATCCCAAAGTATAAATCTTTCGGATGTCCAGTATATAGGTACAAATTTGGTAAAAATGGACAAACACGGACCTCTTGCAATCAAGAGGTGGGATCGGGTGCGAGGGCGGGAGGAGTAAACATCTCCTGTCGACCGGTCACACCCGCCGCGAGTCCACAGTCAAATCAAAATGATATCCGTGAGGAACGAAATCTCGTCACAATTGGTACAGACACCGCCTTCGAACAGGTAACTCAGCATTGTACTTAGTGACACAGAGTAATCACAAACAAGACTATAATACCGACCGTAAAATTTGCAGAACATTGACATCAAACGCGGTTTTTTATATCCCTGTGTCAATAATTCGTCAGTGAGAAGTTTACCTCTGTATATGAAATGTTCATAAGTTGAACACGCCCTGGCATATCGGATCATTTGTGAAATATAAACTCCATATGCGTGTTGCATATTGCCGATTTTATCACGAATTGTCATTTGGTCTCCCACCTCCAAAACTATAATAACTGGCCACCACCATATGATTGCCAAAATGTTGAGTGTGGCGGAAAACGCCATCTGCTGAAGAAACAAGCAAACACATATATAACTTATTTCATTCAAGGCTTTTGACATTATACTCGGCAAACCATTACTTTTGATTCTTTTTCATATCAATTCACAGTGGTTTTGTAAAATAGCATCACGTTGAACACGCGTTATGGGATAGTATTACATTAAGATTTCATTCTTTCAGTCTTTAATGATATAATAACTAGATTAGTTTAAAACGTGTTCAACATATGAACATTTCATATGCAGAGGTAAACTTCTCGCTGACAAATTATTGACAGGGATATCCAAAACCGCGTTTGATGTCAAGGTTCCGCAAATTTTACGGTCGGTATAATAGTCTTGTTTGCGACTACTCTGTTTCAATTAGTGAAATGTGGAGTTACCTGTTCGATGGCGGTTGTTGAGACGTCTCTACCAATTCTAAAGAGAATTCGTTCCTCGCGTATTTCATTTTAATTTGACTGGACTCACGGCGGGTGTGACCGGTCGACAGGGGATGCTTACTCATCCATGGCATCTGATCCCACTCTTGATCTCAAGAGGTCCGTGTTTGTCCATTCTTTACTAGAGATCTACCTGTATCCTGGACATCCTAATGATTTATACATTAGTATCTGAGAGTTTGTATATGATAAAGATTTAGAAAGGAAAAAAAAGTATTGGATCTTTATCTTTACCCAATATTGTAGTGGTACCTTTATAATTATTTGTAAATTTCCTGTAGCAGTTTAGATAACAAATATTATAAACATAATACCAAAGTTATAATTCTCAAGACGATCGTTTCTGTCAATTAGACTTCATCAGTTACAAAGTGAGTTTATTTACCATAAAAAGGAAATTCAATTTTTTTCAATAATTTGTGATTATTATTTTCATCACACCCTGTATCAAACACACCTACAACCAAGATTCTTTGATAAATAAAATACAAATATCCATGTACTATAATTGTCCTATGTCATGAAATGTATTAGCTCACGGGTAGTTATTTGCATATCTGCTTCCTGATCGGTTTAAGTGGGCGAACTTTAATCAGCCACAAGTTGTTTTGGATGGGTTTTATATTGTTTTGTAGCATAAGTTATGTTAAATGTACTTTTCATTTTCATATGAAATTTTAGTATATATTGAATTATTAATAAGTGAAGTATACAAGAAACAGGTAAGCCAATAAGATGTAAGGAAACTGATCTGAGGTCCACGAGGTGATGTTAACTCACCAACCGCTGAAATCACCTTTGAATCTGTCCTTTTCAAAGAAGGGCTAAGTACACTGTCAGATTCAGGGGTGTATGATTTATAATTAATTTGTACTTGAAATAATTTACATGCAATAAGATCTTGTTCACTCCCGAGTTATGACAGTAGAACGTACTATTTATTGGTTGCAGTGATTGATGAGTTAAACTTAAGTTAAAATTTCAATATTCTGTGTGTCTAATACTCCAAAGTTTAACGTTTTATAAATATGTCTTCACTTAATGTTTCCTGGTTCCAAAATAAAGTTTTAAAAGGAGGTAAACATACATTTCATTAAAAACTGGACATTTTGGCTTACGTTTAAGACCACCAAAAACGTAAGAAATTATCGAAGTCTGGTAAATTCCAAACTTACCCTACTTAGCCAATCAGATTTCAAGGTAAACCAAAGTTGAGTACAATTTTAGATCGAAGTGGTTCTTATATTTTATGGTGCCAGACTTTAGATCGAGAGAAAGAATACTGATAAACACTCATGCTCATGATATTTCAGAAAACTTTCATTTATGCTGTAAAATGCCCATCAGAAATTTAGAAAGGATGGATGTCTGCTCGGCACAAATTAATACGGTCCATATGTATTGTATAGATAGATTATCCCCCCCGAGTCCTGATCTATTTTTTACTACAGAATGCAATGAAATCAATGGACAGGGAAGGATTTGATGTAAAGTTTAGTTACCAGGTAATAGCTTACGTGTAAAATACAGAAATCAACGTACATATGCACGCAGACTTCATAAACATGTAGGGGTTTATATTGTCCGATGATTCACATAAGATGGCGGGGAGGAGTAACCTTTTGATTATCATACAAATGATTCCACTCACTTTTCGGTTAAGCTGCACGTGAAATAAGTTTTATTCCTGACTGGATGCTCGATGACAACGATTATTCCAATCAATGTAATATTAATATTATGCTTTATTACCTAAAATTTAAACTCATCCAGGTCATAAAAGGGTTCACGAGACTCCACCCGCCAGGTTATATGGATTTTACTATACACATGCGAGTTACATTATGCATGCTACACATGAATCGATGATAAATATTACTTTACCTGAAAAGATAATATATTCTAATGACATACTATAAACACGACGCGCGTAATGTTTCCCACGAATCATAAATGATGTGATTTTACCGGGTAGACGTATCATCTCAAACGCTAGAAATTGTAAGAAATGAATGGGGTGACACGTGGAGTTTTTTTTTTATTAGAAGTATTATATTTTTATGATTTTTATCACTGATTTATTATTATATCTATACTTTATTTTGGCACCCTTTGTTACTAGTAAAAAAGACATAATTGGTGAACACTTTGGTATCTGTTTCTTTTATGTATATACAATATAAGCTTACTTTAGTTTGTCTTAATGGTTCTGCGAACTCTACAATCCCACAAAAAACTGAATATTATATCACCATCTCTCTATACACAAGGAAATTAATACTGTATACCTGAAAATTTTCGCCTCTGGTTATATTCGCCCTTACACAACAGAAAACATCTTTACCTGAAAAGATAATATATTCTATATATATACTATAAACACGACGCGCGTAATGTTTCCCATGAAGTCCTTATGTTCTAAATACGTCAATTTGTGGGACATGTGAAACTGGATTGACTCACGATGAATACTATTTCACGCCTTTGTAAAACAAGCAGATGTGCGCGTTTTCAGTGCATTGCCTTAGTTCATAATACCAAGGTTATAGGTATTGGAGATGATCAGAATTTCTAAACTCCCCAAAAGCTAAGATAGTAGTCTTTTTACAGTGGTAATTCTTAGACGGTTTTAAGTTATTTTTGGGAGCCTTGTATGATACCACTTTTTGTTTCGGAACTCTACATCTATTTTAAACTTAAATTCAACTGATGAAGTCTTATTGAGTATCTGTTTTGGTCCCTTTTCAGCAAAATTATAACTTTGGTATAATGTTTATAATATCTAAACAAAGGTTATACCTTATACTTAAACAAACTTTTAAATATCATCTTAGTTCAATGTCTTAACCAGTAATTCATTAAAAAAATAACAACAAAATTTTGAGTTATAAAATGATAATTTAATCACAGTAACATATAACATATTCAAAGTTACTCTCTCTATCGCTCCTCTCTCTCTCTCTCTCTCTCTCTCTCTCTCTCTCATATCATTCATACTTGTTACTAAAAGTATATACGATATATTTTACAGCAGTATTGGAATTGTATTACATGTTACATTAAAAACCTCCATGTAAAGAGAACACAACAGAACTGTCCTTCCTGTGTTTACAGATGATCCATTGACAACATTATGTCACCAACCCCTGTAGTCACATTTAGACTCGCCCAGATCAATACATAGCATGGTCTTCTTTACTGTCATAATTCAGGTGTGAAAGAAGTTCATATTGCATGCAAAATTATTACATAATTTTGATTCTAAATCATACACCCCTGAATTTTGACAGTGGAATTAAACATTCTATGAAATGGGCAGGACCAATTGTGAATTCAGGGATTGATGGTAAAACTGATTCACATTATTCATCTTTTCATTCATAATTCTTCATAATTTTTCAATAGTTTTTGTTTGTTTTTATGATCCATATTCACAAATTTCAAACTGCCACATTTAACTATATGGGATGTAAGTACAGCTGTGTTTAGTATTCATGATTATCAATCTATTTCTGATATCTATTCCAAATTGAGCTTAAATCTGAGTCCAGGTGCAGCTTTATATCTAAATGTTCCTGTCCAAACTTGACCCTCTGTGTCCGTAAACTGCCCCGTGCCCTCTAACCTGTAACAGAGCACATACAAGTATATCATTTATTTTGGTATATTGTTGTTTCATGTTAAGATAAAAAATTGTTCAGTCGAAAGATAGAAGCCAATCTAATGGTGGAGGTGGATTCCCAGTAACAATATATCCGGGAAAAGACCAGTGGCCTTCCTTAAGTAAACATTCTCAGATAATCAGTGGACCATACCAGACTTCATAGTTTAAAATGTTATGTTCTATCTCCCAGTTATTTGTAAGTTTTAGACTTAGTAATTCATAATTTCATGGTGCTATTGGCTCTAACTTTGTTCTCTGTCCTTCTACAACTACAAACAATGTTAAACTGATCTACAATACTAGAGAACAATGACGTAAGTAAAGCACCAGAAAAAATCATAAATAAGGCGCTCGGATATTTTTTGGGTTTATTGGTGTTTTATGCCACATTTTCAACAATTTTCAGTTTTATGGTAGTGTCAAGTTTTTAATGGGAAAGATCACATCTGGTTGCAATGCCCACCAGAACAGACCACCAGCTATCCACAAGAAAACTGCCAAACTTTCTCACAAAATCAGCTTAGGTTCCAGTGGGGTTGGAACCCGTTGTGAAAATCTTCATGATTTACATTTTAAAGCACAATGCTTTAACCACTTAGCCATGGAGGCAATAATTTACTTGAAGAAGATGGATTTATTTTACCACAAGTTACTTTTGATCTGGACTGATTTTGAGATCTGTAAGTGAAAATATTTCAAACTTCAACACTATTATATGCTCTCACTTACTTGTTTTCTACAAACTGTCCTTCATAACATGAAGTATTTGGCCATGTATATTTCCCGTTTCCATGGAACTGATTATTCACAAACTCGCCTTCATATTCAGCACCCGAGGGATGTGTAAGTTTTCCTTTTCCGTTCATTTTATCACCATTCCAGTCCCCTACATAGACGGACCCCTCAGATGTGGTATGTGTGCCACACCCATTTCTTTCTATGGATCCATCACTGGCATGTTGGTATTCTCCATCTGAAAAAAATATGAAAGAAAAAAATTGTGAAATGAAAAGAATCCTCAAGGAGCATTGGTATTTACAAATTCCAGGGACTGAAAACCATGAGACAAACATGATAGTTAGGGTACTGGTTTCCATTTGTTTGAAATGCCAAGGATTGTATGTTAAAGGTCATGGTAAAAAACTGAAGGTTCAAGTCAACTTCCATCATGAGGTCTATTTTTCCATCTTGGAAGCAAAAAAAACAAAACATATATATGAAAATATTCATAACAAGATGTGAACTTAGAAATAAGCATTGAAGTATATACAAAATGATATGACATCTCACTCTATGTTGGCATGGTAACAACTTACCATAGCGATCACCATTCGGGAAAATATAGACTCCCTTGTTGATAACTGGTGGAGCCTCCTCTTTCTTGTTTTTGTCTTTTCTGTCTAAAATACAAAGTGACAGTTATCATCATGTCAATCACACATTTCATTTCAATTTCAAAACAATTCTAGTATAACATATCTAATACACATAAAGTCAATTTAATATGAAACTTATAGGGTCAATTTCGCCATATTTGATGATTTAATTTAATGGAATTATGTTTCTATTTGCAGTTGGTGTGATGATCGTAATGATTTATCTAAACAGAAGAAAATAATTGTAAAATGAATTTAATAAGTCTACTAAGACAAATCATCATAGCTTATGTATCAATATGTTGTATAAAATGATATAAACCCTTTCAACACCAAATATTTTAATGGTATGTATTATCTTATCAGTAAAAGTGAACTTTTGTTTTGCTTTTGATTGATTGGTCATTTATGAAAAACATAATGCCACAGTACATTTATAAAATTCTGGAGAGCTGTTATAGCGACACATTTCTGTTGTATTTGGCAAGTCCAATATTGTATGTGGGTTGAAAGGATTATCTCATCAACCCCTGAAAAAACAATGGACTATTCTATAAAAGATGACTTAGACCAGTCCAAATGTATCTTTAGGGTACACAAGTTAATTAGATATAATATTGATGTGAAGTCGATGCCATCTCTTTCTTAGTTAGACAATTACAATAGCAGCATCTGTTTTCTACTTCTTTCCCTCAAACTTGTTACTATAAATAACAGTAGTAAAGCAAGAAGCAGTGTTCTCCCTGTGGTAAAAAAAGTGTGGTATCAAATATATATACATGTATATCTGGTGCTATCAAGTCCTCTAATATATAAAAAAAAGTGCTAAAAAAACAAAAACTATATGCATGTGACATTGATATACATATGACATTGATGTACAAATACATGTGGCACTGACGTACATATACATGTGACACTGATGTACATATACATGTGACACTGATGTACATATACATGTGACACTGATATACATGTGACACTGATGTACATATACATGTGACACTGATGTACATATACATGTGACACTGATATACATGTGACATTGATGTACATATACATGTGACACTGATGTACATATACAAGTGACATACATATACATGTGACACTGATGTACATATACATGTGACACTGATGTACATATACATGTGACACTGATGTACATATACATGTGACACTGATATACATGTGACACTGATGTACATTATACATGTGACATTGATGTACATATACATGTGACAATAATGTAAATCTCTATCTCTCTCTCTCTCTCTCTCTCTCTCTCTATCTCTCTCTCTCTCGTATTTGAAGATATATCATCATCTACCAACACACAATCAGAAACATCAAACAATCATTTTTTTCTGTTTTTTAGATTTTGCCTCAACATACAAATATGCATATATTTACAAAAGGACCATAATGAAAATGTGATGATACAAGTGTTCAACTCTCTGTTTATATAATTCTCCATTCTCCTTGATACAAATGTATATCACACATGAGAAATCCCTTAACAACACAATTGAATCTGATCCCAAACCATTGCACCTTTTCCAAACCAAAGCGTGTATGAGTTGCTATGTATTACTTTTGATATTAATGTGTTATACCATAATTACTGTCACTATCATCAGAGACACTCCAGATTTCATCACATGATTCAATATCACTCTGTTCATCAGGTAACATATTTTTGTTGATATTGGAAACTACCTGAATATCTGTGTCTGAAATTGATGTACTGGGCAACTTAAATATTTCTTTAGTATAATTCATATTACATCTAAAACTAAATATCTGTCCAAATGTATAAACAAATATTAAAGATTGCAATACAGTGTAACCTGTCTCGAAAAACCACCTCTATTGAAAGAACAAATGCATTCATAAAATTGTTTTGGGTCAAAAATACATTTCATTATAACTTCTCTTATGAGAGACCACCTGTCTTGAGAGTTCACATTTCCACAGCAGATGGGGTGGTCTCTCAATACAGGTTCCACTGTACCGGTTGTATATAACCTGATGATAATTTATCTGAAATTTGAAACTGAAATCAACATCCAAAAATCGCAAATAAACAAATATAATATAAATAGACACCTATAATTAAGTGTATGGATAATAGAATATTGGATATAATCCTGGTGCTAAGACAGGTGAAGTATGGAGACATTCTTAGATATAAAAAAAATCATCTTTTACTATTTCACTTTAATGTATCCTGTGTGTGGTTTATCCAAATATTCACTTAGTGTCAAGGTTTTTTTTTATCCAGTTGATTTTTTATGAATGATTTGCATTTTATGAATATGAAAAATGAAATGTAGCCTACATTGTCAAGCCCTTTGAACTCTCAAAGGTTTTGATTATTTTATTACTATTGCCTGTATCTATAGATAATAAATAAATTGTTTGCACCTATATAGCAACTACCAATATATTACAGATTATTTAATTGTTCTTAAACTCTATATCAACCACTCTTTCCAAGAATCTCTTCTAAAATTTCATGTTTTTGGTTACATTTATAAAAAAAAATTAAACACAAGTTTAAACAATCTTTGAAGAGCGAAATAGGAGGGTTTTTTTCTATTTGGTGCTGAAGTGAAGGATAACTGTCCTGTTAATGTATGAGAAGCAAAGTGGAAAGGCCTCCACAACACAAGGCCTTGGTTTGAAGTCCCATCTGAAAGACTTGTTGATGTACATGCAGGATAGGTGTCAGATTTCTAACAATAATGTTTACATTTTGAATCAAATTCTGGTTGGAATTATAAAAAATGTTACAAAATAAGATTTAAAGATTAAATTAGTTAGGAATGTTGTGTGGGGGTTAATCATATAACATTATATATAAATATATATATATATATATATATATATATATATATATATATATATATATATATATCAGCGTCGGAAGCAAATTGAAAGTGGGGGGCTTAACCAACTTAAAACACATACACACGCCAGAAACGTCTATGTCCTATGTCTATATTTGCAAAAAACCCTAGCCCCCCCGGTTCCGACGCATATATATATATATATATATATATATATATATATATATATATATATATATATCAGATATGTTAAAAAAAGCACATGCATATGCTTTCTAGTATTATGTTAAGCAAGGATAAAATAATAATATTCTTAAATATAATGAGTTACATTTAAGGTTTGTTAAAATGGAATTTAAGGAATATATGCCATAAATTATAAATAATAAGAATTTATACAAGTATACATATAGTGGAAGCTCTCAATTAAGACCACTTAACTGACTGACTCAAACATGTCTGATTGGTGAGGTGGTCTCTAGAGTGACACATTGTACTTATTTCATATTTATCAAAATACTGGAAAGTTATGTTCTGAAATACGAGGTTGTCTCCTAAGTGAGGTGGTCTTTGGATGAGGTTCCACTGTGACCTTTGGATCTCATTTTTTTTCTCCCCCCCCAAAACAAAATGTAACTTGCACTTCTTACTTCATCACATAAATCCCCTAGCTAACACCAAATGTGAGCTATAAGTATTATCAAAACAAATTTGAATCTTTCTTTTACGCTATAAACTAAAGAGCAGTTTCAACCTGCATTTTGTATATAAATATTTTCTTAATGTATACAAGAGACAGACACAATTTATGGCATATATGCCTTCAATTTGGAATTTCAATAAGGTAAGGGATTTTGTTAAGTTCTAAATGTAAACAATATCTACTTTTAAGTAACTGCATTATAATATTAACAAAAAAACAAAATTACAAAAAGACTTACCTGACATAGCATCACACTCTTTAAATGATTAGAAATTACAGTTATCAATAATAAGATTATGTGTTTATATGTATAGCATACACCACAGTAGAAACAGATTCATGCACCAGAATACTAGTTAAAATGTATAACTTAAACTACAGTAGAAACAGATTCATGCACCAGAATACTATATCTACATTACACATTAACAGATGCAGATTTAAGTGATTTACTTCCAATCTTATCTAAAAGCAATCATTTTTGTTTCCTTAAATTTCAAATGGGAGATCTGACTTAAATGGGCTATGGGCCACATATCAGTGATCTCATATGTGTATATCCGGTTTGACTAATTGCTTTGGCGATAAAGTGTCAAGATCGCCATAGTTGTATTTTCATTGGTCCAACAGGACACACCTATGGGATGCCACTCACATGTGACCCCTTGTCAGTTTTTACTGTATCCCAACATGATGAACAAACAATTTATATATATATATATATATATATATATATATATATATATATATATATATATATATATATATATATATATATATATATATCAGAAAACGGGAATGATAAGAGATTGGCTTTTTCATTAGACCGATATACCTCCAAACAGAGAGTTCTATCTGGCACCTTACCCAAAACTATTAATATCACCAAAGAAAATACTACTTGCTCTTTCGTAGAAATTATTCCAATTTCTGAGATTTTTTTTTATTTTTTCTATCTTAAAATTTTTCTGCAACAGTGGTACCTGCCTTAAGAGACTGTCCTTTCTGCACTGAAATGTGGTCTCTCAAGACATGTGGTCTCTCAAGACATGTGGTCTCTCAAAAGAGGTTTTATTTACTACAATATTTTATTGAATGGTTTTCAAAATTTGGTCTCAAAAGACAAGTGGTTTTTCAAGACAGTGGTCTCTCAATACAAGTCCCACTGTACTGCAAAATTGTTATTATTCATTGCATCTAAAACAAGAGAACCAGCATTGAGAGACCACTCTCGTATAAGATCACCTGTCTTTTAAGACCATATTTTGAAAACCACTTGCTTAAATAATCTTTTAGAGAAAACCTCTTTTGAAAGACTACAATTGCCAGAATTGTAAGACAACATTTCAGTGTCAAATGAAGTGGTCTACCAAGACCGGCGCCAGTGTATAAGTTATATGAATCATGTGCAGATAAATGTTTAAATTTATACTCTAGGTTGCCAATTTCATATCATAAATTAACCAAAAATTAAGTTCAGGCGAAAATGAAATTTCATAACAATCTATGAAAAAGCACCTTTAAAGTTGAACCTTCAGTTTCAATCTCCTTTTACAAAGTTTTGGGTGGATGGAGTTCAGTGCCATATAACTCTATATTCTACCTGTCCTTGTTATAAGTCAGTGAGTCTAGTAATCTACTGTAGTTACAGGCACGAATAAAGTGACATGCAAAATTTTCATGCAAATTATCATTTTTGTATTGTATTTGTTCATTTGGTGCTTTTATGCCACACTAGATATAATTTCCCTGTCATATATCATTGCAGCCAGTTTTTGATGGTGGAGAGGGGAATCCTGTTACAGTATGGGGCCTACCTGGGAGGTATGAGGATACCATGTATGTAAATTATATGACTTGTACATACACACAATTCCATAACCCTTGAGTGTAAACTATTTGGTAAATTAGAATCAAGATTGACATTTTTATCCAAAATAATGTACATGTATTTCACATGACGTCAATCCTGTTGTCCGTAAATCTAGAGGCTTTGATCATTTACCAACTCCAGAAAGGTACCAGGGTAAAATAACAGAAAAACAAAAGCCAAGGAATCTATTCAATATCTGAGTACATGGTAGTTTACATTATTTGGATACTGGCCCCAACTCCTATAACAAACATCCCTGAGTCTGACTCATCAAAGTTTGGGGATTCTGAAAAGTAAAACAGGTCTGTTACTTGTGATGAATTAACCATGGAGACTTCCTTCACCCTCATCTCAGGTGGCACCTTGTGACCTATTTCATTTGCTCAGACAGAGTCCGCATTAAGCTTTCACATATATATTCTTTCTTTTAAGGCCTTACGGTAAGTCCTCATGGTGTAGGAAGCAAATCAAAAGGGGGGGGGGGGCAATTTTTTTTTTAAAGTGGTTTTCCCAGGAAAAAAAATGTCATGTTCCTTTTGATTATGCAATTAATACATTCAACAGTGGTGGATGTAGAAAAAATTGAAAAGTTGGAGTAGGTGTAAAATTGAAATTTAAAATTTGCGAGGTGCAAAAAATTTAGGGAAATTTGTTTTCAATTTGGTGACATAAAATTATACCTGTTTGTGATGCAATGCATATATCATCAAAAGCAGACTGAGGATTCAAAGTTGGAGTAGGGGTGAATTTAAAACTTAAAACAAAAAATTGGGTGAAATTTGCTTTTAAGTTTTTTTGAAAATACTATTTTATAACTATTTCACAACTATTTTATAAACTTTAAGGAGACTTTAAGGATATTAATCATCAGGCAATATTCATTAAGGGTCGTGTTTTAATGCATCCAATAAAAACAATATTTTTTTTAAACTTTTATATATTAAAAATATATATTTTTAATCCTATGTCGCCTATAAATTTTTCTTTGTAAATTACGGACAAGTGGATTTGGAATATTTTTTATTTTTGGTTATCACCTGTCCTTAATGTAGAGCCCTGACCATGTCAACCTGACGCTTCACCACTTATACTGCTCAAATCAAACATTTATGAGACTTTTTATTGTCATATTTTTGCAAAAGTGCTTATGTTCTAAATATTGGAGTCACAATTAACTTGTGACTTTATTTTGTTGGACAGGTGTTGATCTTGTGAGAGCAAATAGACTCCCAATGAATGCTTTTTCTTGCATTTGTAAAACTAGGAGCTGTGATCGCTTTTAAACTTAAAACATTGTCTTAGTTCATATAATTTTGCCATAAAAAGTTACAGGACTACAGTAAACATGACAAGATCTAGTTTTGTGATTGGCATTTTCAAGATACTGTGTCTTATGCGAGGCCCTAGTGCAATATCATCATCTGTTACAGTCAAATTTCAGACTCAGAGGAGGAAGCCTTCATTGGTTCTAACTGTTTGGATTCAAATTCAACGTTGTTTTTTATTGGATGATGCTGTACCACAAAGTCTTATCGGAAAGACTACGGAACGTATCTGCTTGACAGTCTAAAAGGTGGGGGTGACAGAAAACTGTTTCAATATAGGATATACCTCCACCATAAGATTTGATAAACAATTTATTTAAATATTTTAGAGTTTTATCTATAATAATAATGACAGAAATAAACTCAAAACTGTTGAAAATATTGTCAAATAACCATTCAATATTCTCACAAAATTCGTTGGGAACTTGCTATGAGAAAATGGCAACTTCCGACAAGACCTCGTGGTTCAGCATTAAAAGTAAAATAAATATCCTATAACCAACGAAGGTTTATATTGTAGGACTAGGCTAGAGGTATTAGATAGATAAAGATCAGCGTCCTCTACTCTAGGCCATTAAGATTTACGTATATGTAAAGGAGGGTGTAAGATTTGCGTCAAAATTTCATGCAAGAAAAAAATAATAAATAAATAAATAAATAAAATTAGGCCTATGAGTATGTCAGGCTATGGTAATGTCTAGCCTAATGAACATGATTTTAAAAATAAATGCAGATTAAAGTTTACTAGATCTATAAACTATTGTATCAAATATATCTAATGTATATACATATAGATCTATATGCCTTCAAAAATTAACTATCTATTTACCTGCAGGCATTTTGTTTTGGTTATCCTTATGTTTAGAAAGGTCAAAACATGTAAACAAACTATCAGTGCTCTGCACTCTACCTGGAGGCAGCCATTAGTGTAATGGTCTCATGGTAACCAAGTTAACTTCAGAAAATAAGACGTAGTTTCGTAAATCCAAAAATTTATTTTTGTTGTATATTAAAATTTTCTTACAAATGTTCAATAATTTTTATTTATCATTTATCAAATCATAACAATTATGGATTTGTCAGCTTAATTGGTAAAATGATATTCATACGAAACTTTTACCAACTTTAATGACAGCGAGGCTCTCTGCCGGTGACATTGCTTCTGACATTCACATTGTGGTCTTTTGCATTCAAGGAAAACAAGATGTTTCGACCACAAAACGTTGTCAGAATTTTGTCAAGATGTAGGACCGCAAACAAAAATACATCCAGATTATTGAGCACGAAAGCTTTGGTTTATAATCGTCTAAGATGGTATGCATTTTGTGATATAACTGTAAACTGTCAGTGTTTTAAAATGTTAATAGTTATGTTTATTGATCATGTCATAATGTTGTGCACGTCAACTTGTCAAGTTCTGCTTCTTTTTTAATTCTTCTTTTTTTCTGAAATGCATGATCCATTAAGTTATCACTTTACTGTCTACCAAAATTATCTGTATTATACAACGTAGAATGACAGTCCAATATAGTCACCAATATAAAGGCTAAGGCTAAGTCAAAACCTGAGAAAGCCTAAAACTGAAAGTAGGCCTATGACAAACCATACAGTTATTCACATACCATTAGGTCAAAGATTCTGCCATCTATTATTAATATCTGATATTTGTGGATACGCTTACATGATCTTTTAAATTTATAGGCCAAATTTTCTGCCTAAATTTTAAGCTAACCTAACCTCAGAGGCGACATGGTCGCGGAATGTATACATGGGCTCTATTTTGATCCGTTTCACACAGATGCTTAACAAATTCAATGCGATTTATAAATGTTTTAAAGGCCTATAATAAGACTGTCCTGTGCACCGATACAGACAATTTCGTGTATCGATATATTGAAAGGACTAGTGATACCGGTATGAACCGATATATCGGTTTATTGATTCGCCCCTAACTACTACTACTAGTACAAATTTAGTACAATTAATTGATGGCAAAGACTTCACATATGTAGCTCTAGAAGTTAATATTTTTCCTACTACATCTGGGTACCTGTACTACTAATGGTAAATAACCTGCTCATATCTGGAATTTGTGTGTGACATTAACAAAATGTCGGAACTACAGCGACTTCAATCTGATGCTCGAGCAATAATCCTTATTATCAACATGTTAAAATCAAAGGTTTTAGAGACAGTACAGTAATAGTGTTATAAATATTCAACATCACAACTAAACTTTGATGTCATTTTGTGGGAAAGGTGTTGCTCTTGTGAGATCTGATAGACTATTTTCCCACATTTTTAAAACAGCAGCTGCATAGTTCATTTTCTTTCAAAGCATTGCCATCGTTCATATGATTAGATCTATTTTATCTATTTTAAAAGCAATGGAACATTTTATACTTTTTAAAACATATAAAACTGCTAATGAATGCCTTCACCCTCTCCATAGGTATTACCTATAAGGCTATGTCTTATTATTTATAAATTACACTATTTTTTTTTTACTTGGAAGCATAAAGTGTGTCCAGTAGGGTATGTTGTGCCATCTTGTCAACACTAATTGATGGGTAAATGGTATGGTAGGCCGAATTTTCTGTCTTGATTTTAAGCGATTTTTGGGGGTAAAATCAAGGGCAGAAGTTCTCCCATATACTTTCTTCATAGCAATATGCTGCGATATTTTCACAGCAGTTTATCAATGGCTTTAGCCATCTATTTCTAATCGCCAGTGTCTGATATTTGTTGACACGCTTACCTGATCTTTTAAATTTATAAATCCACCATCACTTAGTTGTGACATGACATAATTCCATTCATATAAAACTTGAATTCAAGTTATCCATCATTGTTATTTACATGTCGTCCCATTTTCCATTTTGAATATAAGAAAATCTAAGAGTAAGACCTTGCTGATCATACATGCAACAATGAATATGCATTTACATCAACCAATCAGCGAACGTCTTAGATTTTTTTAGGTTCAAAATGGTGACGTACAGCGTGAATTTAAAAAACGATAAACATCTCAGTTATATGGAATTATATCATGTCATAACTTAGTGACGATGGATTTATAAATCTAAAAGATCAAGTACAATGTAAGCATATCAACAAATATCAGACGTCAGCGATAAGAAATAGATGGTTAAAATGATTGCTAAACTGCTGTGAAAATGTCACAGCATCTTGCTACAAAAAAAATATGGGAGGACTTCTGCCCCATATTTTACCACAAAAAAATCACTTAAAATCGGGGCAGAAAGTTTGGCCTATGTTTGGTAATGATTTCAGAAAACACAAATACGTAGAATTTTAACACAGAAGATGTAAATTAAACTTGATTATATTTAGATTAAATTGAAATTGTTGTTTTTTGAGACTTGACCTATACATCAATACATATTGTGTATTCAAAAAGAAATATTCAATACGTATTGTATCGAAAAATTTCGATCAATACACAGCCCTAGTAGTAGTACTGTAGTATTAGAAGAGGGAAATATATTTACATGTACCTTTTATATCCCAAATTTTAATTAATTTCTGTCCTTGGGTCAAGAGTTTAGTGCAGTGACAATTTTGTGTAGTCACCATGGGGCTAATATTCGGCCCCATTCCCAGTGCAAAATAATTTAAATATGTGTCTCCCAATTTGATGAAAGAAACCAATTTGGTGTAGAGACTGTAACCATGATGAAAAAATGAATCAATGAAGGGAAAATTGGCAGAAAAGGGCTTGCTACCCTGATTTCCAATAGAAATGATACAATGATCATGTCATTCTTTATGTTAGCTTGAGAATATATGAAAATAGTTGGACGGCAGTGAGAGGTTGGGAACTGCCTTATGCAACAGACTCGGTCAGTCAGAAGTTATTGGCATTTGCCTGCCCATTTGACAGCTCTTTGCATTTGGGTTACCAGTACACCATTAAATCCAAGTATTTGCTTGACATGATATGACAAATTACGGATGTGAGGGATATGTTATCACAAAAGATATGTCAATGAAACCTCAATCTTACAAATTTTGAGGTAGATTTTATTTTCTTATTTTATGATTTACATATTGTTTTAAAAATTGTTAAAGCATCTTGCTACGAAGAAAGTATATGGGAGGATGTATGCCTCTGATTTTAGCATCAAAATAAAATCACTTAAAATCAGGGCAGAAAGTTCGGCCTAACAGGGGACCTAACCCAGCTAATCTGTTTTGAAAGGCACTTTTTGTCCATTTACCCCAATATTTGTACATGTATGTCACCTCATAGATACATGTATGTACATGTACAAGGTACAGTGGAATCTCATTATGTCGAAATCGGTCAAGTCAAAATTCCTGATACCGGTACTTGTATGTCCAAGTTAAATGGCTGGTCCTGATTTTTGGGAATATAGAAATATATTATTTAAAATTTTGGTTATCTCAAATGTTGGCTATCTCTAGGTAATAGGGATGGTCTTGAGAATTTCGACATAACGGTAATCCACTGTATATACATTACATTTTTTTGTGATTTCTTGTAGTAAAATTGCAACAGAAAAATTTGGGAAAAGCGGACTGCTGCCAAAAGATATACGCTATGCATCTCAAAGATTTTACAGTGCAGGTAGGCCTTATTACCATATCTATTTTTGTTTTTTTTTGTTTTTAACTTATTAGTACTTTATAGTGAAGTGAATAATTCTACTTGTCAATTCATTTTCAAATCATCAAAAAGTGCTTTTCAGAGCTGTTGAAAACTTCAATATCTTTTCAGGCTTTTTGACTGACAAACTTATATAATCTGTCAGTCCGAATGAAAATCTGTCATTCCGAAAATGCAAGTCCATAAATTTTGTTTGAAATTGAGATAAATACTAATAATATAGATCCAACTGTTTTACGTTTCATTTTTTCATATTTTCATCTCCATTTCAAACAAAATCTCACTCATCACTCTGTCATTCTCACTCTCATCTTGCTCACACTTGTGTACCAAACTGTCTATGTATCAAAACGTCTGTACCCAAAACTATATCTGCATCTTAAAAAACACTTTGATGATGACATTTAGATACTCTTGTCAACAATGGGTTGCCGTCGGACATTTTGTCTGACACAAGCAGCTCTTTCGTTGGACAAAGACAATTTTCGTCAGTCTTGCCCGCAAGACCGACAGATTTCAACAGCTCTGCTTTTTCAAGAAATTTCATAAAATAAAAATCACTGAAATTCTGTCACAAAATGTTTCTATTTTCTAAAAAAGAAAAATTATCATTCATTGCATTATTTTAAAAAGTGATATTTTGACAAAACATGCAAGAATCTGCTAAAGAGTACCTTTTAGGCATTACAATTTACAGATAATAAAAGGATTCATCTTGTAAAACTGAAATCAGAAACATCTCCAGGTTTTCCATAAGGGCCAAGAATAAGGAACAACACCTGTCTATGTACAGTTTTTCCCTCGCTGCTTTTCTATCATGAACAATTGATAGATGAAAAGTATCAGAAAACTGTCTGACAGTACATGTCGGTCATTCAGATCCATATTTTCATGCTTTTTATCTCTGAGGTCAAGAAATCTTCATATGTTAATTTGTGTTGTGCTTTTGCTTTACGGTAGCCTCGTGTTGTGATTGAGATGGTCCGATGATTACAGTGAAATTTACATAATGAAGACTGCTCACTTTATCTGTTGTTTTATAGAGTGATTACCTGCTCACTTTATTTCTTTTATAGAGGGATTGCATTCTCACTTTATTTCTTTTATAGAAGGATTGCATTCTCACTTTATTTGTTGTTTTATCGAGGGATTGCATTCTCACTTTATTTGTTGTTTTGTAGAGGGATTAATTACCCACTCACTTTATTTGTTTTATAGAGGGATTGCATTCTCACTTTATTTGTTGTTTTATAGAGGGATTACCTGCTCAGTTTATATGTGGTTTTATAGAGGGATTACCTGCTCAGTTTATTTGTGGTTTTGTAGAGGGATTGCATTCTCACTTTATTTGTTGTTTTATAGAGGGATTACCTGCTGACTTTATTTGTTGTTTTGTAGAGGGATTACCTGCTCACTATAAAGTCTCACTACCAGCTCTTTCGCCAACAATGGAAACAGGAACAATTAGTCACTGGCAGAAAAAAGTTGGAGACAAAGTTTCAGAAGGAGATTTACTGGCTGATATAGAAACAGATAAAGCTACAATGGGATTTGAGGCTACAGATGAGGGCTTTATTGCCAGAATTTTCATAGAGGAAGGAACTAGAGATGTACCTATAGGAAAAGTACGCTCAATTTTTTAAGCTTGTGTGAGACATGTGGGTTTTTTACTTTTTAGACATGCCTGATTTGCAATGTTAACATGACCTGTTTGGGCTTAGTTGCCTTTCATTGTAGTGGATAAAGTTTTGAATATTTTCGACCTCTCAAAATGACTTTTCAAAATGATTTTTATTTTATTCTCACTACAGGGAGACAGAATTCTAACACTAACAACAGTGATGTATTGTATACATTTTTCAATCAGTTATAAACAAAATATGTGTGGTCACTTTGTGAGAAAGTTGGCCATTTGCTTGCGGAAGGCCGATGATTTTTTTTCCAGGGTACATTATAACCTGGTTTTGTCCTCCACCACTAAAACTGGCCGTTACTATGTAACTGAAATATTGTTGAATGTGGCATCAAACATCATTCAAAATCAAATCAAAATGTGTCTTGTAATGTATAGCTTGTCATGTCCATAACACCTTAACAAGTAATCTCTACATGAACAATTTATGTGTCCATAAATTTTTACGAGGAATTTCTTTTTAAGTTATATGTTGGAATGTTTATTTATGAGAACTTTATTTATGAGTATTTTCTTACTGAGAAATTCCTGAATAGGAAATTTCTGTTGAGGGAATTTCTTTATGAGTACCCAGTATTTTATGTATAAGTAATTTCTTCATGAGTAATTTCTACAGTAATTACTTAATGGATATTTTGAATAAGTAACTTCTCTGGGTACAGTGCATTTTGTAAAGTAATTTCTATGCTTTCATTGTCTATTTTTTTCCTGTACCTTACAGTTATTATGTATAATTGTCGAGGAAGAATCTGACGTAGAAGCATTTAAAGATTATGTACCCAAACCAGAGGATGACCAGGTGCTTGGTGGAAAAGCTGCTGCTCCAGAACCACCAGCAGCAAAGCCAGCACCACCTCCACCACCAAAGCCAGCACCTCCAAAGCCATCTCAAGCTCCTCCACCTATGGCACCGCCAAAACCCACACCTGTACAGAAATCAGGACCAGTAGTAGCCGTTGGTGAAAAGGTGCCAGCTTCACCCTTTGCAAAGAAGTTGGCTGCTGAGAGAGGTGTAGATCTCGCCGTAGGTTTTCTCTTTCAGTACATTTGTTATTCTGACTCACACAGATTTGAGGGTTGGGGGGGTATACAAAAATAACAAAAAAATGACATAACTAACAACATGGAAATATCCACATTTACACTACAGTATTGTTGTTGGTCCATCTGCTTGTCAATTTCTATAAAGTAACTTAAGTTATTAAACTTGAACTCAGTTTGATGTGTTTACTTAATAACAAGTGAGATCTCAGATATTTCTTTGATTATGACCAACATTCAACAACATTTGCAAGAATTGTGTGACTTTGACTTCTTTATCAGAGACATACTTGGGATTTTTGGGCATGTTTCCCAATCATATATTGCTGATAATTTCTTCTTGCTATTTGATTATCTGTACACACTTTAGTTTAAAGGAATCTGAAGTTGTGTCAGCATAAATCTTGTTGTATCCTCTTTAACTCATTCACCCCTGGAAATAAATTTGGACTGGTCTAAGTCATTGATTTACAGCATAGTTCATTGTTTTTCAGGGGTAAATGAGTTAACATGCTGTAAATAATATTTGATACTGTTCAGACATTTAGAATTTAAAAAAAAGAAATTGGAAAAGATATTTATATTTATTATAACCTATTAGCAGTATGTGAATACGGAAGATCAATATCTTTCTAAACACAAATAATATCTTTCTAAACACAAATAATATCTTTCTAAACACAAATAATATCTTTCTAAACACAAATTTTCATTAACATAGCTGATCACGGGAACAGGTCCTGGAGGAACTGTACAGGCGGAGGATGTTATCAATTTCCAAGCTCCTTCAATTCCAACCACAGTCATCACACCTGGTGCTGAGTACACAGACATAGATCTTACTTCCATGAGAAAGGTATATCATTAAATGAAAGCTTTTTTCTCCCACATTTTCATGTTACTTCAGTCTGGCAATATTTTACAATCATCCTTACTTGATGTTGAGCTGGCATGTGCAGTATGATATCTCATATTTCCCACACAGGGAACGTAATACAGTGGAATATCTCCTTTATGACCACCTAACGGACTGATTCAAAGTGGTCTGATTATTGAGGTTGTCTCTTATGTAAGGATCTGGTCTTTTTTATACTTATTTGATTTTTTTAAAAGGGATTAAATATCTGTGGTCTTATTTGTGTGGTGGATTCCTGAGTGAGGTGGGTTTTAGCCGTGGTTCCACTGTATATTGGCAGAATTTTTCAAATACTTGTTCACTACGCAGGATCGAAATTAATGATAAATAATTAATGATACTGGTAATCTATTTCATTTGTTGTCATCTTTTTTATGCCCCAAGATTGAAAATGGAGTGAAGGGAGGTAATGTTATTATTATGTACTGCTTATCTGTTTGTAACTTTTTGGTTTCCGTCAAATAACTTGAGTTTATTTCCTCAAATTTTAACAAACTTTGGTATGTTGCTTTAAATTAACGAAGTGTCCAAGGAATATGATTACGGCCAACATTTAGTAAGGTTTACAAGTGTTATGATACTTTAAAATCTTCATGAATGACATTAGCTCTAGGGGGCAGTGTGTTTCTCAAACCTTTCTCGTTATGTATTGATGTTATTATTTACGTTGTATAACAGTGTGTATATAATGGTCATAACGTGTGTTATTTTCTCTGTTCAATTATTTGCAGACAATCGCAAAGAGGTTACTAGAGTCAAAACAGACAATTCCACATTATTACCTTACTATAGATGTAAATGTTGAAAATATTGTCAGGTATGATATTGTATATATTCTGTTACCTCACTGCTATGAGATGGGAGATACAGGGATTTTCCACCCTATCCTAGAGGGGAGGGGGGGGCTGGGCTGAAATAAAGCCTCGCTTCCAATTCAAAAAATTCATTTTTCCCAATTTGCAGTTGAAATTTCCTACATGAAGTCAAATGATAATGAATTTGAAGATAATCTTGTACTTTCATACAGTTTTGTGTATTTCTAGATTTTGCAATTTCAATAAAATGTAGCTAAAATTCTTGATTCAAAAACATACATTCCTTAAAGAGTGTAGAAAATTCCTGACCACAAAGTAACACGGGAGTGATCGTTCAGGTTACCTGGAGGTTACAGCATATACAAAGCATGTAACCTCCTTTTCGTTCTCGATAAATTTCATTTTTAAGTCTTCATTCACTCTAAAATAATGGTTTCTCAGGGAGGGGACATGTATTGTTTCATCGGTACTCTCAGAATGCTTGTAAAATTTATTTTCATTTAAATTATACCAATGAGAACATGATTTAAATCAATCATTTTATATGTATTGGGTTTAAGCGCTTCGGAAGAATTAAATTTGATCTTTTTAGTGCTACTACAGCTAATCATGTTTACGTGTGTTTTGGCAGATTAAGGAAGGAGTTAAATGAGATTTTATCCAAGGAAAACATCAAACTTTCTGTAAATGACTTCATCATCAAAGCATCAGCAATGTCATGTAAAAAGGTACCAGAAGCAAACTCATCATGGATGGGAGATTTCATTAGACAGTAAGTGTTCTATATTTGATGTAATTGATGGATGGGAGACATCATTAGACAGTAAGTGTTCTATATTTGATGTAATTGATGGATGGGAGACTTCATTAGACAGTAAGTGTTCTATATTTGATGTAATTGACTCTTAAATAATGTGCAGTTTAATTTGATTTTAGACTATATACATATGTTTTGCCTCGTTCTGTCATTATTTCATTGGGTATAAGAAGCCATGTGATTGCCGTTCATGGTTCAATGGACAGTCAGTAGCAAAATATAGATGACAATGGTAGATGACATGGACAAAGGAGAATATGGTCCTCGACAAAATAAAACATGTGTTAGGATTGTTACTGACCGTCCACTAAAATATGTCGGGTAGATCAAGTCCTTGGAAGGATAGTCTCGTCTTCCATGAACTGTCAACCCAACATATTCCCATGGACGGTCAGTAACAAACCTAATAACTAAAAATGTCTCTTATTTTGGGAAATAATTAGGTTGCATTGCCACTGAGTTTATAAATTGGAAAATATGCATGGTGTATTGCCACTGTATTTAATTTTGACTCGCTCTCTCTGCTGCTATTTCTCACTTACTCAGTCTGTCTCTGTCTGTCTCCGTCTGTCTGTCTCTCTCTCTCTCTCTCTCTCTCTTGCACACGCTCTCTCTCTCTCTTTGATCTATCTGTCTGTCTGACTCTCTCTCAAACTCACACATATTTATGGAACATTAGTTTACATACACGACCACAATCATTATATTATTGGTTTTAGCTTTGCTGGAGCTTAAGTTGTTGATGATGAATATACATGTATTATACAGATTGTTTAATGTTGTACATTTCCTGTTTCAGATATAACTCTGTAGATGTAAATGTTGCCGTAGCAACAGATGCAGGTCTTATCACACCTATAGTATCAAGAGCAGATATCAAGGTATGAGGTTTTTGTGACACAACTAACAAAATTGGACCAAATTCTTCATATTTTTGTATTAAATCAAAATTAATAAATAGATAACACACAATCTAACATCATCATTTTAACTGGGAACACATGTTTAAAAGATTCGTGCATAACTTTTTATGTACCCCCCCTCCCCTAATCAAAGATTGGGTGTATATTGTCTTTGGTCTGTCTGTTTGCAATATTCCAGTGTTACCTTTTTTATAATGCTTTATATCAATTAACATAGAATGAGTTTGATTATTGGACATTTAAATCTTTATGACTTGGCTGTCTGGGGCATGTATCTCAAACACCTCTTTATATTTCTTCATGTTATCTGTTTATGTTTTCAGGGTCTTTCACAGATAAGTCAAGATGTTTTACTTTTAGCAGCCAAAGCCAAAGAAGGGAGATTACAACCACAAGAATTTCAGGTCAGTTATTTTCTATCATCAGTCCTTTGATTCCCTAAAAGAAAATCACATTATTTTCTATCTATATATGTACATCCACAGTCATGTGAGGTTCAGAAAATATTGAGTTTACAGTTTAAAAAAAAAAACACAAAATAATTGCTATTTCTCAAGTGTAAAATTCAGGTCCAAAGAGCTAGCTAAGGGTAGATAACTCTTTCAAGTTCAAATAGATATAGTATTCACTTGATAATGGTCTCACAGGTAGTGGACATGTGTTGGTCCATCAAGCTTCTTTTTTATTCAGTTTTTTAATTATCATTCAGTATACTTGCATTGGAATTGAAATAGATTTTTACGGATGTTTGCTGGTTTTTAAATATTGTAATTTTTAATATGTTTAACATGAATTACAATTATTGAGTGTCTCTATCTGCAAAATTTTAGTGAAAATATATGTTAAATAATCATTTTTTAGCCATCAATTTTGACTCATATCTAAGTTTTACTTGCGATACCAAGTCATACTATATTCATTTCTATTTCAGGGAGGAACTTTTACAATCTCTAATTTAGGAATGTTTGGTATCAAATCATTCTCAGCAGTCATAAATCCGCCACAGGTAAGGAAACATTCTTTTTTTCCCATATTTATCTACATTTTTACATACTCTTGACATTTCCTTGTAGTTGTAGTACCTGTTCTGTTCAGTTTGAAGACTCTAAAGGACAACTCCAATTACCGAATTATTTTATGCCCAAAGAGATATAAGATTCAACTTAAGGTTACACCATCTTTGTCTTGGTCACCTTGGACTTGGCTGGATTTTTTTTGTTCGACATGTTGAAGTCATATTTTTATAAAACTTTATTTGTTCAGCTTCAATTGATACAAATGTTTCATTTGGGAATTGGTTGTATCATGATTTGGAAGTAACACCTGTGATGTCAAGGTCTGAAAAAATTAGCTTCCGGCTCCTCTGTATCAGCCTGTTATTACAGTCTAACTTGTTTATAAAGGCCAATCACGGGAACAGGCGAAGTAGCTGTTATAGACAGATGACCTTTATAGAGAGGTTTATTTATTATAAAAAAAAGTTAGCAAAGGTTATGTATGAATGACCTTTATAGGTAGGTACTCTTTATATACAGGTGACCTTTAATGCCAGTTTGACTGTATATAATCCCCCACAGAAAGACAAACATGCTGGGGGTACTATATATTGTTTGCAGTTCTCTTGTTTACAAATATGATCATATCTATATTTTACACATTGCAGGCCTGTATATTAGCAGTAGGATCAGCAGAGAAGCGACTAATTGTGGATGAGGATAGCAGTCAAGGGTGAGTGATTGACATTGAGAGCTATTTTTGTGATCAAAAGCGCTCGGCATAAGACCTGAAAATCAACAGTCTTTTGGACGAGACTGAAAACTGAGTTCCCATATCTCAGCAGGCGTGGCACGTAAAAGAACCCTCACTACATTGGCATAGGTCTTTAGCACAGGTCAAAATTTGTAGCAGTTCACCTAAAGCTGGTAACATCTCCATATAAGTGAAAAGTTCTTGGTGACTGAGATGTACAACAGTAATAGAACAAACAAAAATCCAGCCTCTACTGCCAGCCAATGAACTGTTCCTGCATGTTTTTCTGTAGATATAAATTTTTAGTCTATAAGTCCAGGCTGCTCACATATAGAGTTGATACTTTACACACTAGATCCCCATAGTCTGTACAGGATCCCAAATCATTCATTTTAAAAATGCCATAGGTCACTGCTATGCATGTACATGTACTTTTGTTGTCTATAATGTTCATGCCATGTAAATAGCTCTATTTTTTTTTATTGTTATCTTTGTTATTATACACCCATCATAAGATGGCAAGTGGAGCCCTTGTTGATAGTTTAACCCAAATGTGCACATACTGCAACATGATCTTTTACAACTATAGCACCTTTTACTAAAAATGATATTATCAAAGTGCACGACAGTCATACTGTGTACAGTTTACTCTTGTTTCGTATCATATGATTGGATGGTTAAAACCTGTTTTGCATTAAAACCATTTCTCAGGTCAGTGCAAGTTTAAGCCTTGACTGGAACTAAAGCTCATTGTTTGTATTGCTTGTGATCCCTAGCAGTGACAAGGATTTCTACTCCACCATAAAACTAATGGTCAGTGTGGGTTAGAACCCCAGCTGCTGGAACCTAAGATAATGTTTGTGAGAAAGTTTGCTAGTGTACTTACTGAAGGCTGGTGGTCTCTTCTCGGGTACATTGTAACCATGCTTTCTGCTCCACCATTAAGAGTTGATCACCACCATATAACTAAAATATTGTTAACTGTGGCATAAAACAATATTCAAAATCAAAAAAATATATACAATAAGTGTGGTGTAAAACACCATTTAAACAAATAGTATAATGATATACCGTATTCGACCCGTTAAGCGCCCATGTCCTTATAAGTGCTCCTCCCCCTTTTTTAACGTACGATCAAGAATCTTTTCTAACTGATTGACAAGGTGATGTGGATCTGAAAAACCGTAAATAACAGATTATTTGTAGCCTCCATGCAACAGAATTATATTGATGTGTCCTAGGTAATAACAATAACTTTACCACTTTGCTAAATAAAAATTAACTTTTTTACGTCAATTTGACTATTGATTGGTCCTATTAAGCACCCTCCCCTTTTTCCTGATATTTGTAACATTCTGGACGCTTAATGGGTCAAAAACGGCATGTTTAGCTAAATAACCAATAAATCTTAATAGCCAATATCTTTGTCTCATTTTGTAGATACCGAGCAGCAAACATGATGTCCGTAACATTGAGTTGTGATCACAGAGTTGTAGACGGAGCAGTCGGAGCGCAGTGGTTAGCAGAATTTAAAAAGTTCATGGAAAAACCAGAAACAATGTTGTTATAATTTAAGCTTGGTATAAGTGGAACTAACTAAAATGAAATAGTGCTAAATATCATGACCGTATTTGTGAGAGGAAGACTGGACATGTTATATCTATTATGTAATATGGAACTCTGATAATACTCCTTTTAAAAAAAAAGGTCAACATGAAGACAGAACAATTAAAGAAACAAAGAGATGGATTGAATAGGCATTATCAATACACATAGTGAATATATTCAGTAATTCACAAGATTGAGAGTAGATTTCACAAGATATAAGATTCCAGCTGATTTGGAGGTAAATGATCTGAACTGCTGAACGAAAGAAAAAAAATGAAATTTACGTTTACTCATTTTAAAATCCTTAATTTCAATACCATGGCTACTTATATGAAGATTAAATTATAGATTTAACAGTAACACATTGTACATGTGTTTAAAGATACAGATAGGATTTAAAGTTGGTTCAAATTTTAGGGCCTGTATTTCCTAAAGTCTCTTGAACTGATTAGGAGACCGTTTTAAAACTGAGTAGAAATTTTATGTTTTTGTTTGTGTATAAGTATTTGAATTGTTACTTGGTGTATGTACTCTGTACATTATAGTTTACTCTGTTTTTATGAGAGAAATGAAAATAAATATTACATCTAAAGCATGTAAGCTGTTCTTACTTTGTATAGGAGAAGCTTGATCTATTTCATAGTAGACACATACTATATAAATGATGACTTTACAAAAGTACTGTGTATCCTAAAAGGAAAAATTGTGTCTTATGACATGGACAAACACACACATACATGTATACATACATACACACACACGTAAGATACTGAATATTTGTGGTCTTAAATGTGTGGTGGTCTCCTAAGCGAGGTGGTTTCCTAAGTTAGGCAGTCTTTGTGTGGGTTCACCACTGTATCTGATGTGTGATCATTAACCTACACAGCACTCTTAAGTGTTAAAATTCCCTTACAGTATTATATACTTTGTTTTTAACAAAAGATTTTGAAAGCATAATAAATTGAGAAAATTATTATATCCCTGCATAATGTTGTATACAGACTACTGTTTACGTGACACTAGTTTATTTCAAAGTTACATAACACAAATATCCTAACAATGTTGATGAAATTTGAAATATTGTATTAAAAATAATACTTTTTATGCTCCTGAAATCAAAATAAGGAGACGGCGTGGTGTAAACCAACCCACAAATATCAATAACTCAAAGTCCGGTCTGTGATCGTATAGTTTTATTCTCAGCACAGCAGAGTACAGCAATGGTAACAATGTTTCAACAATCAGAGAGTATGGTGGTGTTCTCTCTAGGCGGTTTCCCGCTGGTCTCTCTTGTTTCCAGAACTCCAGTGCTTATATACATTTGTCAGTTTTGACCAACGCAAAACACTAAAGTTCTAGAAGCTTATAGAGAGTTAAATGCATCTACAATTGGAAGAATACGGGCGCCTGCATCATCAAAATCTGTCATAATGCAACCTTTGGCAACCTTTTACATTATCATTCTTAGTACAACTTCAGTACTTTATATTAATTATCATTAACATCAATTCTTGTTTACCAAAACTGATGATGACAGATATTTGACCTTTTAACATGCAGCTTCAATTGCTGCTGAATTTGTAAAGGTGTTGACAAGTTGTTTATCCAAAACAGTATATTGTAATAATGCTAAGTAATAATACTAAATATTATGCTGAGTAATTTTGAATTTGGAATTTTATATCTAAATTAACTTTGTCAACATATTTACTTGACCGAATTAGAAATCATGTAATTTTAGCTGCCCGTATTTTCCCAAATACATATAATACACATCAATACTATTTCAAGTCACACCAATTTAGTTACGTATATAATTTCCTAAAAGATTTATCTCCCGTACCTCATATTGTTACAAACGTCCCTATCCCTTGAAATTTTTTACTAAATGGTAAAAATTTCATTCTTATAAATACTTTCCAAATTATAATTAGTAACTTTTATAAAATTTTCCCATTGGTGTAGCTTGAAAGTTATAACATAATTAACATAATTATCAATACACAATTCAATAAAGTTTTTACTGTTAATCATGAAATGAATAAGTTGTGACCTGGATTTTATCGATAAACAATTCATATCCTGGAGTAATAACAAATTAACTTGTGACTTAGATTTCTCAATATATTCCACTATCAATTATGACCTGGATTTTCAACAATTCATAAAACTCGTGATCTGGATTAATATTAAATAAAAATGTGACCTGGATAAAAATATGTGACTTGGGTTATAATTTCAATATATATTCATGCATTATAAAGCGATATAAACCGTTTCAATAAGCAGAGAATTTATGCATAATTCAATTCAATAATCATTGTCTCAATACAAATAAAGTTCATTATTACAGTCCATAAGTAAAGTTCATTATGTTAAAGTTCATTATAACATAATACATTTAATAATTCACTTTTTAACACTTTTAACATATTCATGGAAAATCCTCCATTCACGGAAAGTCCTCCGTCCTTGTAAATATTCATGGAAAGTCCTCCATCCTTAATATGTTCACGGAAAGTCCTCCGTCCTTTGCGCAATATTCTGTTTCTTTAATAATCATAAGTTTTCGACTTCTTTAAATTATTATCGTGTTGTATTCACATTACACTGTGATTATTACTTAAGTTCTTGTATAGTCTTCAGTAGTCGAATGTTAGTGTCTTTTAGTTACTGGTGAACTTAAAACTGGTAATCGGGCTTCTGGATCGAAGCCAAGTGGTCTCATCCACTTCGATGTTTTCGATCGACGATTTGTTGTTATCGTTAAATTCTTGCGGTGTCACATCACCTGTTTCTGGGTCTTGATAAAGTTCATGATTTATTTCATGGTTATCGTGTTTGTATTCCTTTATTTCACAGGAATGTACGTCTGGATATTCATTTTTGTAGTTTGGTTGACTGTTTTTCATTTCTCCTTGACTATTTTGTTTCGTGTTTTCTGTTTCTCTTTTATCTTGACTGTATAGTGTTCGGTTTTCAATGTTAATTCTGGTTTGATCAGTTACTGGTATTAAGTCTATGTCGTATTTATCCTTAAGGTACATACTGCAAAGTTTCATGTCTGGATATTCTATGTCGTGTTTATCCTTAAGGTACATACTGCAAAGTTTTCTATCTGGATATGCGTTCGGTTCTTGTTCAGTTTGAATGTCTTCTTTGTATATACTGGCTGTGTTTCTTGACCGTTGTTTCATCTTTTCTGTTATAAGATTGCGAATGTCATTATCATCTGTTGTTGACTGTGTATTTATGCATGATCGACTGTTTGTTACTTGGTGCTCTCCTGGTATGGCTGTTGGTTCTGGTTTCTTAGAAGTCTTGAAAGATTTGGAAGACTCAACTCCTCTTTTCCCTCACTACTTGACCACTTAACATTAGGATTATCTTTATTTTTCTTTTTGACAGAAGATTCTGAATGCCTATTTCTACATTTTCTTATTATTCTTTTTCCACATTTTATCATTATAATTATTTAAGATTGTTACTACTGGCACTATTGGTATGAGAAAGTATTGACCGTTCTTAACCCAAAAATCATCTTCTGGCATTGGTTGCATTTCTTCTAGTTTTAGTTCATTTATCAAATTATCTAAATTAATTTCTTTTACTGGTTTTAATGTCTTAGGAATTTTAATCTTATCATACCGTGGGAAATTTTGTTTATATCTCCAAAACAACCTTACTTCATCTTTCTTATACTTATCAACTAATGTTTTCAAAGGATCCTTAAAGTTAAAATTACTTTCCTTATAAATGTAAGGTGTTAAAGTCATATCCCCGTTAGAAGCTTGACAATTTTGTTCCAAATGTAGAATGTCTAGAGGTGGTAAGGTTTTCTTAATCATTGATTCTTTATCACACATGATCATGAAATTTTGTAACTTTTCAGCAATGATTAACCAATTTCCTTCTGTAACATACTGTCCTCGAGGAAGAATTGCATTATTGATCAGTGTGGTTTTACAGTTTTGTTCAATTTTTGATCGTGTTTCCAGAAATATAGAAATCACACATGTCTGTCTGTTTGAAACGGTATAGATAGGACTGTCAAAAGAACAATATCTTATTGAAGGATTTGAACATTTTTCTAACTCATGTTGAGTCAAAAGTGCAAATTGTGTTTTCTCTTTATTTACCGCTAAGGCTTCTGACTCTAAGTCATATTTGGCGAGTACTGAGGGTTCTTTCATATGTGGTAATGCCAAGTTATGTATCTTGTAAATTTCTAAGGCATTTGTTGTGTCAACCAAAGGTACTGACACAATAACTACAATGTTTTCGTCTTTGAAATATGTAGCACAAGTCAATGTTTTGTATAGGTCCCAAAGATCTTTTTCAGGGTCAAAAGGCAAAGCAAAACGTGGATTCAATTGATTTTTGATTGATAAAAGTAATTGCCGAAACTGTAAAGGGTTGTATAACAGATGGCGCGAGGTGTCCCAATGACAACATGTTCAGTTGGATTTCAAGATGTTGTAATTTGTTTTGAGCCAGTCTAACCCAGTTCTTAACATGATCTAAAGCTCTATCTAATTGGATATAATTATCAATTGCTATTTTGTTTTTGTTCGTCTGATCTGTCACATTTTCATTTCTTTGAACTAGTGTTTTCAAGGTCGTCAAAGTGTCAGTTATGGTTTTTCGATTTTCTGAAATTTTATGTCGATTGTCTTTTACAATGGTTAAACTTGCGTTTAAGACATGCTTCATACCCTTTTGATTCTGTGCTAAAGATTTGATATTCTTTTGTATGGATGAGAGATCATCCTCACTAACAGTGCCAAAAAGCCAAGAAAGAGCTTTACCTACGACAGGTATAAGACTTCTTTTTCTACGTTTACCGGTCTGTTTAAGTGACAAAATGTCATTAAGTTCTTTTCAAAAGTGTCTTGTAATATTGTCAATTTGTTTATTTCAGAGCTAACTGTCAAAACTTGCTGTCTTACATTCAGGTTTACTATTGTGAATTTCTTAGCTTCATCTAAGTATTCATCTAAGTCTGAGATTGTTTGGTTTAGTTTATGTAGTATAATTCTGTATGGAGTTACAGGAATCTGAAATGCTATCGTCCATTTGGATTTTGAGGTTGTTATCTCATTAATTTTTTCGAATATGATATTTTCTCTGTTCAGCAATGTAGGCGTGGTATGCACGACGGCGAAAATGTATATGAGTATAAGTGGCAGTATCATTTTCTTCCTCTTCCGCTGGAAGAGAATAAAGAAATTTGTTTACTTGTCTGAAGGGAAAGTAACATCTAGATAGCATGTCATGTAATTCTGTTATTAATTCCCCTATCGAAATTATTGTATGTTCCTGTGCTTCTACCCAATTCATTCTTTTTGTCATTTCTAACCAATTTATTTGTCTAATGAGGTTCTGTGTTAGTTTGTAAATATTGATATCTCCCTTTACTATCTTAATAAGAGAGGGTTGCAGATATTCATTATCTTCTAGTCCTATCATCTCTTTTATAAGAGTATCCTTTTGAATTCTCTTGAAATGGTTAAATTCTTGCACTAACGGCCTTAATTGTTTAACTGTGATTTTTATCAACTGTCTGTTTATTTCGTCGACTACTAATGAGGGTAAGTGTGATATGTTTTGACTACAAGTATCTAACTGTGTGGGTTTTATCTGTACAGTTGGCCATTTTCTTGCCTTTACTCTTTTTGGTAAATTTAAAGGTTTAAGCTTTTTCCATTTGTATTCTTCCCCATCCCAATAATAATCTTTATGTTTAGGATCCATTCTATTACAAAATTCTCTACGGTCTAATTCCCAAAAATTACAGATTATTTCCTGTTCCTTTTCAATCTTTAAGTTTAGATTCTTATCTGAAAAGTCACATAATGGAACATAAACCTTTACATTTCCAAATGTACATCCTTCGAGATGGATGTTATCCCATTCCCAAGGTGACAACCGAAATTCTTGATAAGCTTTTGGCCAACTTCCCGGTTTTGGACAATTTCTTAACCTCATTGTTGGAAATTTTGATATAAGTTCTATATTTCTTCTTTCTTGAGAAGGGGGCGGAGATCTTGCATGCCTACTTCTCACAAATAGTCTTTTCCTATCCATAATTTTATCTTCTAGTCTTAATTTTCTTTATGGTAGTTCTTATTGCTATAATTGATTTTATTAACGAAGGTTTTACTATGTCTAATTCTTTCCTACGATGCAGTGTCTTATTAATTTTAATTATTCTTAAGAATTCTTGGTTAAGTGGTCTTTTACTTTTAATTTGCTGTTCTGTATAGTTTTTATATATTTTACACTTTATTTCTTCTGGTAGTTTACTTATTAATTCATCTAATTTTATTTCACTAATATATCTATCTACTTTCTCTAATATTTGCTCAATTATTTCCCTAACTATTTCTGCCATATAATAAGAGTTGAGTCTTCTTTCTTGTTAATTGTTTTCCCTGTAATAACAATGTACGTCTTATAGTCTGAGATTTCTCATTGTGTGACACATGTTATTAAACATATCTAAATTGTTTCTACTCATTTTGTCAAATGTTGTATTTAACGTAATTAATATCCCTTTAATAGTAGGGTCCATTTCATCTACAATTCTTTTTGAACTCTTAATTTCATTTATTTCTGTATCTTCTGTATCCTTACTTATTTCTTTGTTTTCTGTCTGATTGTCTTGTTCTGTTAACTTTTCTCTATCATCTAACTTTGTGTTTCTGTATATTCTTTTTAATTCTGCTAAAGGAATATCATCCTCACTATCTGAATCATCTCGAATTTGTCTATTTCTCTTTACAATATCTTGACTTTTATTCTTATCAATTTCGTCATCTGAAGATTCTGAATCTGGAGGTACTACATATGTTGATTTTCTTATCGGTCTATTTAATTTGTCTTGGGGTATCTCCCAATCATCTAAATTAGCTAACCTAAGATGTCGAGCATGTGTCTTAGTTGTTGTTCCTGTCAACTGATTCTTAACTATAAAACTTAGAGGTCCTTTTTCTTCAATAATTCTGTAATAAGGTGTCCATTTATTATCTAATTTACTGGTTTTTCTTTGATTCTTAATATATACTGGATCTCCTACCTTGAAATTAATTTCTTGACTACCCCCCTATCTGCATATTTCTTTTGTCTTTTTCTTAGCGTCTTCTAAATTTTTGTGTACTAACGTAAAAGCTTTATGTTGCTGCTGTAATGCTACTTGATATTGGTCTTCCCCATTATATTTTCTTCTAGGTTTAAGAATTGTATCTAATGGCAATACTACATCCCTATTGTATAGTAAGTAGAAGGGTGAAAACTTGGTCGATTCACTTGGATGAAATCTAATTGCTGCTAATGTCTGATTTAAATACAAGTCCCAAGTTTGTACATCATCAGATATTTTCTTAGCCATTACATCATGTAAAGTTCTATGAAATCTTTCTACCTTGCCATTACTTTGAGGACTATAATAAGATGTTGTAATATGATCTATGTTTAACTCATTAAGTGTTTCTTGTACAGCCTTATTCACGTTTTCTGACCCATTATCTGTTAGTATCTGAAGTGGGCAACCATATCTTGGAAATATTTCTTCTAATATAAGATGGACTATATTATCAGCTGTTTTATTTGGTACACTAAAAGCTTCTGGCCATCCAGAATATAAATCTATGAATGAGACAATGTACTTGTTGCCTGATAAGGTGGTGGGATATGGTCCTGACAAATCTAGACCAATTTTTGCGAAAGGATAAGGTGGAATGTCCGTTTCTTTAAGAGGTGGATGTGTTTTCTTTTGGCTTCTAGTTTGACATGTTACACATTGTTCTACATATTTATGCAACTTTTGATACATTTTTGGAAAATAGTATTTTGGTCTAATGATGTCATATGTTTTATCTACTGCCATATGTCCTACAAAGTCATGATGTTGTTTAATGACAATGTTTTCTAAATTTTCAGGTATGTACAATCTGAGTTTTGGATCTTCTGAATCTTGTTGAGATAGAAAATATAATAAACCATCTATTTCTATTAAACTGTTTTGTTCCCTTTTTGTGGCACTACCTTTGTCTAATTTTATCTTAAGTTTTGCTATCTTTTCATCATTTTCTTGTTCTGTCTTTATATCTATATTCCCTGGAAGATCTATAAACGGCTTGACTAAGTCATCTGGTGGATCTATCTTACAACTAGCGTATTTCTTGGGAGTGAACTTGTTTGAATTTAATGCACCTACTTCTAAAAATCTATCATCTATTTCTATTTCGTCTGACTCTGATTCTGATTCAGTAATGTCAATTGTTTCTTGACTGTCTGGTATTCTTGACAACAAATCAGCACAACAGTTAAATCTACCTTCTATATACTCAATCTTACAGTTGTAACCTGCGATACTGAGAGCCCATTGTTGTATTTTCTTATTTTGCATAGGTGAATCTAATAAATACTTCAATGGTCGGTGATCTGTACGTACTACAAACTGAGCATCATGTAAATATAAGTCTAATTTCTTGAGAGCAAAAGCTATTCCAAAACATTCTTTTTCTATTGTTGACCATTTTTTCTGAGATTTGCTTAATTTGTGAGACAAATAATAGATAGGTTTTTCTTCCCCAGTATCTGTAAGCTGTGTGAGACAAGCACCTACACAAGTATCACTAGCATCTGTGTATAACACATAAGTTTTGTTTGTATCAGGTAAGCTAACAAAGGTACTACTGTTAAACTGTCTTTGAGAAAATCAAAGGCTACTTGGCATTCTTTTGACCATTTAAATCTAGCATATTTCTTAGTTAACTCAATCAAAGGTTCTGCTATCTTTGAGAAATTTGGAATGAACCTCCTATAATAACTACACATGCCAATAAATCCCCTAATTTCTCTTACATTCTTTGGTACAGGTAATGTTCTTATAGCTTTCACTTTCTTTTCATTAGGTTTCACTCCATGTTCACTAACAATAAAACCTAAATATTCTATTTCTTTCTGAAAGAAACTACATTTCTTCAACTTCATTTTCAAACCATGTTGCCTGATCTTATCAAACACTATTTGAATATGTCTAAGATGTTCTTCTGAATCTTTTGAAAATATATTAAGATGTCATCTAAGTAAGCAGTGGCAAAGTCCTCACATTCTTGTAATACTATGTTCATGAGTTCTTGGAAGATAGCTGGAGCATTACTTAACCAAAGGGCATTACATTAAACTGAAATAACCCTTTGTGACAAGTAAATGTTGTTTTTTCTTTACTATCTTCATCCATTTGTACTTGCCAATACCCACTTTTAAGATCTAAACTAGTGAAATGTTTGGCCTTTCCCAACCTAGCTAAGATGTCATCAATCAATGGTAAGGGAAATGATATAGGTTTCACTATTTTATTTAAAGATCTAAAGTCGACACACATTCTTTTGGATCCATCTTTCTTCCCAACTACAACTAATGGAAAAGCCCATGTTGACCTTGACCTTTCTATAATACCTGCATCTAACATTTCATCTACTGCCTTGTCAATCACTTGTCGTTTGTTAAGAGAGGTGTTCTATACGGCCTATTTCTGATTGGTGGATGGTCCCCTGTATCTATTTTCATTTTCACTGTACTAGTGTGACCTAACTCGGCATCAGTTTTTGCAAAAATATCTTTGTTTTCTTGTAACAGACTAAAAATACTTCTTTTATACTCCGAAGGTGCGTCAATATCTTTAAGAGAGTCTACATCTCCTATTGTATTTTCTGGACTTAAAGCTGTTGATTCTACTTGTATCTCATCTATTTCTAAAGCTCTAATTTTTCCTAACACTTGACCTCTTTTTAATCTATAAAAATTTATTTGTTTGATTAACTACTAATACTGGAATGTTTCTATTTCCTGTTACTGTTCCTATTGATTCTTGAACTACAAGTCCTGGGTCATCTAAAAGACATCCATCATTGATACTTGAGATTTCAAAATTTTCTTTATTTCTACTGTTAAATGCTCTATTTGTCCTAACAAAACATATTGTCTTACTCTGTGGTCTTAATGTAGTTGTTTTTGATACTCTTACTATGGATGATATGTGAGTATCATCTTCAAATTTGACATAGGTTCTCCCTATTCTTAAGCAACCTAAATCAAAGTATAGTCTTACTCCATTTTGTCTTAACCAGTCCCTACCAAGGATAAAGTTTCTATTCAAACCATCGGTGACATAAAACTTATGATTCATGGTCATTTTATTCATCGTAAATTTAATATTTACTGCACCTATTACTTTAAGTGATTGACCATTCACTGCCCTAAGATTTGGTTTTTCTTTGACAACCCTAACCTTAATTGGAAGATTTTGGAAGCACTTTTTACTAATTAATGATACTTCTGCCCCTGTATCTACTAAAGTCCTAAATTTTTGTTTTTGAATCCATAGTACACATGAACTTGGATTTCCCGCCAATTGAATTTCATAATTTTTATCTAATTTACTACTAGAGTTATCTACCTTACTTTTTCTTAATTTTCTACTACAACTCTTCTTATCGGCTTCCTTATAAGAAGAGCCTTCTAGTTTTCCTGTTCCCTATGTTCCCTATACTGAGACCATTGTTGTCCTATTCTCTGGGTGGAATTTTCTGAAGTTTGTTCACTGACTACAGGTGGTGCAGGGAGTGCTAACTGTTTATTTGACTGAGACGTATTATCTCGCATTGGGGGTGCCGGAAGTGCTAACATCTGAGGTGGTTCTGGTAATGCTAATGTTTGATCATCTGGCTGATTTTGTTGATATGTAAATTGTGGAGGTCGAAAGTTGAAGTTTTGCCTATTCCGATAAGTATTGTGTGTAAACTGCGAGGGTGGAGGATCGTAATTTTGTCTATATTTGATAGTTATTATTTGTTCTACCCCTGCCACGATTCGTTGGTGGTCCTTGATTATACTGCCAATATGGTACCCAGTTACGAGGGTTAATGTTTCGATTTGGACAATTTCTTTTAAGGTGACCTATCATGTGACATACCCAACATTCTGCGCCTAATACCCAATCTGGTACAGATTGTGAATTTTGTCTATTTGGACCTACTTGGTTGTTTCTTTGTATTTGATATTTTAACCTTGGTGTTTGCTGAGTTTGTTGTTTTCTAGCATTTTTGAACCTAACCTGTTTCTTATTGTCTGCTACTGATATTTGTAAGTCATCGTCACTATCACTGTCACTGTCTGTCTCGTCAGCTGCATTTACATCTACCTTTTTAGGACAATTTTGAGTAGTGTGACCTTTTCTTAAACAATTCTTACATAGTTTATTTCTTAAGTGATCTACTTCCATTGGTTGTATGTCTCTGTCTTCTTTTTCGGTTTTAAATCTAAACACATTTTGTGTACCGTCTAAGGTCAATGCAATTTGATCCCTAACATTTTGTTCGCGTGTCGCAATCTTAACTGCAGCTTCTAAAGTTGTAGGTTCTTCCCTAATCAATTTCATTTTGATGTAATCAAAAGTCACCCCTTTACAAAATATGTCTATCAACTGTTGTTCTACTAAGTCTTTTGTGCTTTTGTTTTTAGTCTGCTCTGTCGTATAAACATCCTCAGATGCTTGTATTATTCTTTCCCCCAAACATTTGTACTGACTCGTCTGTCTCTTGTTTTAGATTTCTTAACTTAATTAATGCCTGTCTTTTGTTTGTCACTTCCCCAAATTTTTCTTTTAATAATTTCTTGAGGTCCCCCCAACTAGCTACATTTTCGTTATTTTCTTGTTCTATTAAATACCTCCTAATGAAATCCGCTACCGCCCCTGAACATGTTACCAATGCTATACCCGGCATTTTCTGTACATTTAATTCAACTAAATTTGCATATCTTTCTATGTCTGATATCCATGCCTTAAGGTCTGCTGGTTTACCCGAAAAGTTCTTAATTACCTGATGTACAGGTACTGCCATTGCACTTGCCATGTTAGAGAATTGTCTCAAAATGTTATCAAACATCTCTTTTTCATCATTGTCACCTTTGTTTTCAGGTATCCCAGACACTCTACAAAATGGTGGTTCTCTATTTCCTACTCCCCCCGATATACTGTAGTACCTGTTACTACTACTTTCGGTTTTGTTTGGTACGTCTGACTGACCTGATACTTTTGTTTTATTTCTATTTTCAGTTTCATTTTGCATGTCTGTCTGATCTGACGTGGTTGGTCTATTTTTATTTACTTCTTCTAAAATTAAATTATCCTCAATTTCTCCTAAAGCCGTAGCCATACTACTGAATTTTAGTCTACTATTTTTCTTCTGCCATTATTAATTCTGTTTTTAATTTTGTATTTTATTTCAAATTTTAAATTTGTGTTTAACTAATTTTGTTAAAGTTTTCAAAATAAGTTTTTTATGGATGTTTAATACTATTGCCTAAATAAGTTAAAATTGTAGTTTTTGTTTAAGATAGAGTTTTGGTTAATTTAAATTTTATTAAATTAAGTTTTAAGTTTTAGAGTTTGTCAAAAAGAATGTTCACAATTTGTGTGTCAAAATAATAAGGTACTAAGAAAAGTAAAAGTCTTACCTTTTCGTTTCAAGTCTTGTGTTGTTCCCAGGTCTTTTATCCAGGGCAAAAGGCACCAATTCGATATTTGTAAACCAAACCCACAAATATCAATAACTCAAAGTCCGGTCTGTGATCGTATAGTTTTATTCTCAGCACAGCAGAGTACAGCAATGGTAACAATGTTTCAACAATCAGAGAGTATGGTGGTGTTCTCTCTAGGCGGTTTCCCGCTGGTCTCTCTTGTTTCCAGAACTCCAGTGCTTATATACATTGTCAGTTTTGACCAACGCAAAACACTAAAGTTCTAGAAGCTTATAGAGAGTTAAATGCATCTACAATTGGAAGAATACGGGCGCCTGCATCATCAAAATCTGTCATAATGCAACCTTTGGCAACCTTTTACATTATCATTCTTAGTACAACTTCAGTACTTTATATTAATTATCATTAACATCAATTCTTGTTTACCAAAACTGATGATGACAGATATTTGACCTTTTAACATGCAGCTTCAATTGCTGCTGAATTTGTAAAGGTGTTGACAAGTTGTTTATCCAAAACAGTATATTGTAATAATGCTAAGTAATAATACTAAATATTATGCTGAGTAATTTATGAATTTGGAATTTTATATCTAAATTAACTTTGTCAACATATTTACTTGACCGAATTAGAAATCATGTAATTTTAGCTGCCCGTATTTTCCCAAATACATATAATACACATCAATACTATTTCAAGTCACACCAATTTAGTTACGTATATAATTTCCTAAAAGATTTATCTCCCGTACCTCATATTGTTACAGTGGCTCAGTCTGTAGCATGCTCAACTCATGATCGTGAGTCCAGCCATTGGGAGTTCCTGCCCTTCGGATGAGACAGTGAAAACCAAGGTCCCATGTCACAGTAGGTGTCGGCAAGTTAAGGAACCCTCACTGCCGAGCAGAAGTCAAACTTTGAAGCCCTTCATTGGCATTGGCAACTTCTCCACGTGAAAGATTCTTGAGTGGGACGTTAAACTACAATACAACTAAAATACAACATCAAAATTGGGGGCAATTCTGTTGTTGGTCTGTCTGTTTGCAACATTTTGCTTACATTAAAAAAACTGGAATTCATTTACTTTTATTTTAACTAAATTTGGCACATTGCTTTATACTAATAATATTTCAGATGTATCTGACTAATGCCATTATTGTGCTAAGCCCGGTGATCTCTTCTCAGGTACAGTGTAACGGTATTCTCTCATCCATGACGAAAAACTGGCAGCCACCATATAAATGAAAAATTTTCAAAATTTTGCTGAGTTTGCCAAAGTAATGGGACTTTGAAATTTTATTGGCTCTTCCTAGCATTGTGTTTCTATTTCCTGTTTTATTAGACAAATGCTTCAATTACAGACAGCATATTCAATTATTTGGGCATTTTCAAGAGTTAGCTCGGATATTGGCTATACATGTATATACAACTGTATATTAATTGTATCAGGTGTTTTTTTTTTTGACAGCATTAATATCTTATTTTGGTGTTTTTCAAGTTCTAGCTAAGATACAGCCTATATCACACACCACTGTATATCTATGTTGTAGTCAGTATTTGTCAGTATTGATAATTAGCAGTTTCGTTTCATTCCATGACTTTAACTCATTAACCCCAGAAAAACAATGGACTTTTCTGTAAGTCAAAGACTTAGACCAACCCAAATGTGTCTTAAGTGGTGAATGAGTTGAAGCATCAATTTCAGCATTTGTTTATTTTCCGGGTCCGAATTCACCAAATTTACACAATACTTATTGCTCAACTTTTATTTCATTATTTTGACTATAATATATTATAATGGTTTGTAAAACCTTTTGGTTTGAGCGATTAGGAAACTTTACAGTGGAACTTGTGTATAACGACCTCCATAGGGACACAAGAAAATCGGTGTTTATAGGGAGGTGGTCTTTATACAGAGGTTGATTTGTACACAAATGGTATCAGGTGGTCTTTATACACAAGTGGTTGCAAAGGCAGGTTTTAGTGTATTGTTATTTTTCATCATTCACATATAAATTTTTGCATCACATTTTTCTGTAAAAATATGAATAAATACGTTGTATGTTATTCAGAACTTAAGTAAGTACTCAAACAATTTTTAAATACTGCTGAAGTTTTCTTCAAATGAGCTATAATTTTGATCATTATTTACAATTGTATGCTGTCAATATATGAAAATGATCAGTTACAGAATAACTTTTGCGTGTTTTTACCTTAAAATCATGAAAAGTTAGTTGAAGTTGAGTAGTGAGTAAATTTTGGCGACTTCGGGCCCTGGTCACTCAAATGACGTCTTGTCAGTTGCTTTTGTTTATTGTGTTAAAATTTTATAATGATTTGAAATACAGTGGGACCTCATTATTAAGACCATCTAACTGACTGACTCAAAGTGACCTGAATAGTGAGGCGTTACAATGTAAACTCACTATTAAGACCACCTGATCATGACTGACTCAAAGTAGTTTGATTAGTGAGGTGTTACAGTGGACCCTCACTATTACGACCACATAACTGACTCAAAGTGGCCTAATTAGTAAGGTTCTGTATTTATTAGATTTTAATCAAGAGATGGAAAACATGGACTGAAATGTGAGGTGGTCTCCTTAGTGAGGTGGTCTTTAGGTGAGGTTTCACTCTACTTGTTCTTCTATAAACAAGCAGGTCAAATCCACCTTGGATTTGATACATATCACCTAACAGTTGAGGTTGAAAAATGATAATCTGGGTCAACAATTCTGCTGATAGGGCAGGGACTTAATAATGCTTTATTGACCTCTCATTTTGTTCGCCTTTGTATCCTTGAGCACCATGATAATTGACTATACATGTATTTGCACAGTAGTTTAGTGGTCCTGAATGGTTTAGTTCTCAATGTTGTGAGGAGAACAAAAGTCAAAACAGATTTGTTTAATGTGACCCATGCCACCTACCTGAAAAGCCCCAACCCATGATTATTTCAGACAGTTTTGCCAATTTTTTTTTAATATCAAAAAGCGAAATTTTGTTCAGTTTACATTATCTTAACTTATTCACCCCTAAAGACAAGGACTGGTCCAAGTCATTGATTTACACAATAGTCCATTGTTTTTTAGGGGTTGATGAGTTAAGGGACTGTCAAAGGGACTTGCAGATTTTGGTCACATAGAACAGGGAGTCAATTAATACAGACCAGTTAATGTATAAGAAGACGGAGTCGTTATACAGGGGCTCACTTAGGCAGTCTAAACTGTAATTGTTAATAATAGCACCAGAAAGAACAAGCAGTTGCAGTTGTCCTTCACATATTTCTTGGAAGTGTACTGGTCAGCGACCAATATTTTGCCGAGTACCAATTCTAACCAAATGCTTTGAACTAGCGTGAAAACACTTGCATACTACCTTGTTTCCAAAACCAATCTCCTCTGATTTTCAGAATGAAAAGGAAAAAATGACAAACCAGAAAATATGTAAAATAATGCGGTTTGGTGAGAATTACCATAGTACTTGGTGAGAAGTGGTCACTGACCAGTAGAATTTTTAAAAAAAGGTGTATAATTCAGCATTGATTGATGACGTTTATATGAAGAACTGCGATGAACGTTATTTTTACTTTATCGAAATACAATGTATTTTATAACAAAGATATTTAATAAAATTTTGTGAATGGACACCCTTAGGTCAGTGTGTGTACAAAATTTTAATATCAGTCTAAAACAGTTTCAAGTTCCTGATCTACATATGTAGGTCAAATATCAAACTAATGACATTTGTCATGTTTGTATCCAGAGGTCATATTGTTTCACTGAATTAATGTTAGTTATGAATTGATCATTTCTATATAGATTTTTTTAAATAGCTGTTGATACTTTCAAGAGTAAAATTATTCTGTTTGCTTTTATCATATGCAGATTATGTATTAGGTAAGTTAAATGCATATCAATAAATGATTTCAACGGATCAACTAGGTGCTTTTTCTGATCATTCATATTATTCATGTAATCATATCCGGTCTTGACCCCATGAAAATTCTCAATGTCGTATTTTGCTGAAATTTTAATGCCTGGCTATTATCCAGTTCACACAATTTTGTGGGGCAGAGCAATCTTTGGATTATCATAAGGACAATTCTACTAAGGGGAAATAACTCTGGCAAAATAATGTTTATTGAAAACACTCTGAGCAAGGGCCATTTTGCAGAAAACAGGATGATTTATACATGTATATTGATGGAAAACAATACAAGTAATCAAATGTTAAACTTTTATTCAGATTTTTCATTTCTTCACTCATAAAACTTTATATACACATTTCATTGTTATACATATAAAAGACAGTGCCCTTTGTAATAAAAAGAACTGGTATATGAATTCTGATAATTCATTCATCTTTTGCCATTGTAAAATATATCTATTCTTGATAGATTTTCAGTTACAATTTTTTGAAAAAGATGACGCTATAGTCTTTATTGAATAAAATCTGTACAAATACAAGGTATAACATTGATAAACAGCACTAAATGTGGATGTACTATAAAAATATTCTGTCAGATATACATGTAAAAGGATGAAAATTTTGCAATTTTCAAGCACTCTAAAATGAAAAATCTCCTGCAGATGATAAAATGGGGTCATTTCCGTGTAACTGATGAACCAACAAGGGATATTGCATGTCTGATCCGGGTGCATAATGTGGTGAGGAATCGAAAGTTACTGGATACGGATTGTATTGTGCATAATAGGATGGATATGGGGAGCTGTGGTAATACGACATAGGTGGTGCAGTGTACGGCGTCATAGAACCAGGTGATGTGCTGTAAGGTGGCGTCACAGACTGTGGCAAGAGACTGCGGGGATAGGGTGGAGAAATTGATGGCATGACTCCAATTAACGAATCATTCTCCATTCCAGTTGGAAGAATCGGTGATAAACTGAATGGACTCACATCTCGGAGATCTGGAAGATCTGGGGTGGCTGGTTTTTCCAACTCGTTTCTTGAAGTATCTGTACAAGACATAAAACTGGAGTATGCAGAGTTCAAACTGAGATGATCCATTGAATTCATTGGTGAAAGACTAAATGCTAATTCTGGCGGTGTTTCCGTATTGGACAATTCGTTTAAATCACTGTGAGTAGACTGGTACATTGATATACCACTGTCATGCCCAGTCTTTATACCACATTCAGAATTCTCAGTTTTGTTCATATCTAACATCTGTTTTATGGAATGTTTGTTTTGTGTAAAACTCTTGTCCGTTGATTCCTGGACTTTCTGCTCTAGAATGGGACTAATCTTTTCAGGATTAAAGAAATTCCCATGGTTATTTTCTTTCTCTGTTTTTACTGGAATTTGACAAATCTGGGACTCAAATATTTTCCCAGGTGTTTTGCTATCTGATATAGTTTTCCTGAAGAGTTCCATCTTTTTCTCCAGATATATTGCAACTTGTCCCCAAAACTGCCCAGCATTCACACGATAATAGCCCCATTGTAAGGTGTTTGTTCCACTTTCTTTATCAATTGATGGACGGTAATCGCCACGTGCGAAATTAACAATACTACTTGGAACTATACACCATAAGTAGGTCGCTTTGTGGAGTCTCCCGGTAACACTAACCCCACGACCAACGGAAATTTTAGTAAAACATTTCGTTTTAGATAAACTGTGTCGAACTGCGTTTTTCCAATGTTCTCTGGCCGAACTTCGAAAGAAGGAAAATCTGCAGGTAATGTACTTGTAAATCTCCGTAATAGGTAAGCAAAAATTCGGTGATCGGAGGATAGCCAGAAATACCATTTCGCTATAGGAATAGTTCGGTTTAACAGAGGCGTCATCTGATTGGTCCAACGCTTCATACACTCTGATAAAGTCGTCCATCACCTTTCGCAGTTGTGCTTCAGCTGCCGAGACTGAGGACGGCATAACCACGTGTCCTGGTACATCCTCTGAAAAGATAATTGAAAATGGCAAGTGAACGCAATCAGTACTATAGTTAAATAATATACATGCATTGTAAACTCGAGCCCCACTTAAGAACATTTCACTCAAGAGACATATATAACATGCCTCTGCTTATACTGAGCCTTGTTACATTGAAATTTCGATCTATTATTTGAAATGAATCGGATTTTAATTGTCCGGCCATATCTTTTATGACCATTACAAACCGGCAATTTTGAAACCCGTTTATTTGAAAAAAAGGATTAATCCCCTTCTATTTCAATATATACTGGCTCGACTATAAGTGGGAAGCTAAAAGTGAATTAATTTCATTTGATATGTATAAGCGGCTTGCCGCATAAACAACTTTCCGTTGAAAAAAAAACGGTATTTCCCTGTAAATACTATGGTTACAAGGGGAATAATCCGGGCTTTTAATAGCAATGTCCCAGTTGGCTATGTATAGGGACTATACCCTTGTTTGTAAGTTTCTCTTGGCTATATGTTAGTGGGGTCATTCCAAGTTATCTTCAATGTTTAGCGCACACCCTAAAATTAAAAACCTGTCTTTCAACAAGGGAAAAAATACCACAAAACGACAAAAAAACACATTTTTATGATCTTCATTTATATTTACAAAGCTTGTTTTGCATCTTATTTACTGAAGAAAATCGAACTACATTTGTTTTTATTTTCTTGTTTTATCTTTTGAATTAAATACAGAAGATACCCCCATTCTCACCAAAATGAAAAATCGGGAATGATTTGGTCTAAAATTGGGGGAAATTTGAATTCCACGATCAAAGGTGAAGGTCAAGGTAAAAATTTATATTATAAAAGTCAACTAATGTCACTGAAGGATTTAGTAGGGGGCATACCCCCCCCCCCCCTAAAATTGCCTTTAAAAACAAAATGTAAACCTGGTAAAGCTAGATTGGAAAGCAGTAGACTACATCTGGAATTTGAATTCCACGGTCAAAGGTCAAGGTAAAAATTTATATTATGAAAGACAACTAATGTCATTGGCGGATTTAAAGGGGGTGTGGGGGCGCACGCCCCCTAATTTTTTTTATTTTAAATAGAAAATAGTAAATAAAGTTTTACTGTCTGGAAGCCAGAAAATGACCTCTCAGATAATTTAAAATAAAAAATTTCTACGACTGAATTTCTGGAAATTTGTTATTAATTTTCCGGCTTTTTTATTAGAATATCAAAAGTTTTACACTTATATTTTCGCTGCGCTTCTGCCTGAATCCTTTCCTTGTCACTACACATAATAGTAAGTGTTGGATCGTAATGGGATCAGGTTTTATACATCTTTCAGAAAAACTTGAACTTGGAAATCCGTTGACGCATTTTAATTTTCTGCTTCCAGACGGAAAATACGCCTGGATTCCGCTATATAATCTTTGTTCAATAATTCTGTATACATGAGTGTTAGTACAAGAAAGGCATATGCATGATCACTGCACTGTTTATATACGCTTTTTACCATGCATTTAATTTTGCAAATTTTGAGTTTAAAATGATCAATTTTCGTACTTGCATTTCCAGCTTTAAAAGTAATGACGGATAAATATTTGTTGTTTTACTTCCCGTCAAGATTTTTTCACTCAATAATATATGGGAATGTCATCTACTTCAGGTGAAGTATTTTAAATGTTGACCTGTGCTATGGACTGACGCCATTACATTGAGGATTATTTTACATGTCACGTGACACAGGACCCCGGTTTTAAGTCTCATCCAAAAGTATCGTGACTTTCTCTTCGCATTAATCAAGGAAAAGATTAGTTAATAATGGCGGAAATCCTGGATTGATTAGAAGATTTTGTCATCCTTATAACATTTAATTATTGCATTTTAGATTAACATTACACCTGTCAATTGACAGATTAGTAGCTTTTTCAAGGAATTGCATGAAATTTTATTTATCTAATTATATATGTAATGAAATATTTCTATTAACGAAAAAGGTATCATTCATAACACAGCTTTAAAACTGCATCCCAATTAAGGCGCACTTGCGTTAAAGGAGATATGATTGCGTAATGTAAGATGCTTTGAGTGGACTTGGACATATTTTCAGTTGATAAATATTCAGTAGGATTGGGTACAGTCAGGTTCTTTCAACTTATTAGCCCTATCAATCCTGCATACCAAAATAGACTGGTCTAAGAGAACAGAAAATGAGACCAACACTCGGATACTCTGGGGTGATCGGGATAAATCCTCTCCAGGTATTGCAATATAAAATAACTGGAAATAACGCCGTGATGACATGACTGAACATTTATATTCTGTATATCATTGAGCTATAGGTAGTCAAAATTATTGTATTAAAAATAAGCAGTAGTGCCATTGGCACAAGATACGCCCGTTGTGTCTTTTTTAATTGAATTTTAACAAAAAAGTCCCATAATTCTGTAAAGTCAAAATCGTAGTCGAAGTATTGAAAAGTTTCCAGTCTACAGTGATCAAAACATGTGTACAATTCATAGGCGTCGGAAGCAAATTGAAAGTGGGGGGGGGGGGGGGGGGCCTAAACCAACTTAAAACACACACACGCCAGAAGTGGGGGGCTAAACCAACTTAAAAACACACACACGCCAGAAACGTCTTGGGGGCTAAGCCCCAATTTTCAACACCTATGCCTATCTTTGCAAAAAAAGGGGGGGGGGGCTAAGCCCCCCCTAGCCCCCCCCCCCCCCCCGGCTCCGACGCCTATGCAATTTCAAAAGGCTTTGTGATAGCAAATTCGACTATTTTCAATTATGTATAACATTATCACATACCAGTGAAGTCCCATAACTTCATAACGAAAAATGTCCAAAAGATTACCTAGTTTTCATGGAACCAGGGACGTGTATATAACAGTTTGTTTTATACGTTCCTAATGGAACCAAATATCGTAGCATATTTCGTAAGGATTCGTAAAAGAAAACTTTGACTTAATATGCCAAACATTTCAAAACCTATCAAATTTAATGTATAAAATCCCATAACTCAATAACGGCAAAGGTCAAAACCGTAAGAATCGAATGCATGTAGTTTCTAGTTTTCATGTATCCAAACATTAGTTCTTTAAAGTTTTTCATTCAGTATCACCCAATCTAGAGCGCTAGGAATTTGACTTTTGAATAAAGTTTTACACCACAGTTAAAAAATGTCAGTTATATCGTGGTGATCAGATTTTAATGGAGGAGAGTACCCGGTTACAATGTACCCGGGAAGAGACTATCGACCTTCCGCAAGTAAACTGGAAAATTTTCTCCGTAACAAAACCCAGTCTAGGTTCCAGCGGGACTAGAACCTGCGCTGACCTGAAGTGAAAACTTTGGTTCAAAGCGCAATGCTCGAGCCACTCAGCCACGGTTCAAGTCAAATTGGTTTAACGAACGCTCACGGAAGTTTTACATAATGTTTGGTTCCACGAAAACTCGGTAATTTTCGATTCTTACGGTTTTGACTTTTGCCGTTATTGAGTTATGGGAATAATTCGGGGTTTTTTTTCGGGATGAGGGGGCATATAGAAAAAAAGGTTATGTTGTTTGTAGGCGACACTTTCCCTTTGCGTTTTCTTTACTGTTCCGAAATATCTTAAATTATTTATCACTTTTCGTTAAATTTGTTATTTTTGTTTAATTCATATATTATTTTATACCTGTCATTTACGGGATTTACGGCCGAGTTGTCGCTTCAATATGCAGCGTCTGGTACTACAATTTCTAGTGGGTCATGAATATAATAAACCTCTATGATTCGGTTGTTATTAACAGAAATACCGTAAAATTTCTACAGTGTTCTAAAGATTACGATTCTGCTATTTTTTAAACAGACATAATCACGAATATTGAAAATAAAGCTAGAGTTCTTAAGAGTTCTTCATTTTGGGTCGCCGTTCTAAATTTGATTTGTATCCATGTTTTGTCTGTGCTTTTGTTCGTCTGTTGTAGGCCTATTATAAATGCTGCACGGCATCAGAAATAAACAAATACATTTCTATTCTGAAGTTTATCTCAAGAAATCCTGGATCCGCCAATTATTGCAGTAAGCAACACCATTATGGAATCGGACCGATTCCTGTCTAGAATCGGAGAACCGATAAATTACGTTTACAATTTCTTATTAAATCTATTTGTAGGAGATGATCCTAAAGTTATACTTTATTAATACTGAACACAAATAAAATTAATAAATGCGCTCACCTAATGTTTCCGAATTGTCTGTGAACTTGGATTTAGGTTCCGTACCCGCCTCGTCGATTTCTGTTCGTTTCCGTTTCACCATTTTCAAATATAAAAATCTATTACAGTAAATATTATTCTGAGAGCTGTGACAGGAATCGATCAAAGCTACACCAAGAAGTAAAGGTTATTTTAACATTCTTGTCTTAAAATGCTTAAAATTCGGGATAAAATTGTCACCTTGTTGAGATGTTTTGAGTTTACCTTGACACGGTGAGCTCATTTCTCCGTGCGCACGAGCTGGTTGTCGATTTCTACCTGTCAATTTTTCGCTCAAGCGTGCTAAGAGGGAGAACGGTATTTGTGTAAACAGTGTTCAGGTGTTTATGTTATTATTGGTGATTAAAAGAATTTTGATTGAGATAATTAAGGAAAGATTAAGATTACAATAGGTAAGAGATAGGTACCTAGACTTCCTATGGATCTAATTAATTCTCGAGGTATCACTAGAAAAAAAACCACCAACCGAGAATTCGAGTACAGTAACCAATGTCAATTTAAATATGTTCTCACATTTCAACAGGTATAATTTTTAGACTTATTTATCAAAATGTCATCTCTCTCTCTCTCTCTCTCTCTCTCTCTCACTCTCTTCTCTCTCTCTCTCACTCTCTCTCTCTCTCTCTCTCTCTCTCTCTCTCTCTCTCTCTCTCTCTCTCTCTCATTATAACTCGGTACTCAAGCTGAACTACCTTACGTGATTTTAAAGTAAAAATCAAAATTTATGCTGCAATTTATCATATTTATATATTGATGGTACACATTTGTAAAATTAATAATTATGCAAAGAAAAATTCAGAAATATAAAAAAAAAGTTTTTTTTACAATCATACTCAAATTTTGAATACCATACTCAACGTATTTATTCATTTTTACAGAAAAAACATGAATTATCCCGTGCGACCCAATCATGGTCATTGTGAATGATGTTAACTTTCCTATTCAATGCAAATCCTGAGTTTTATAAAAGGCTATGCATATAGTCCAAAAATGAAATTAAAATTGAGTAGTGAGTAAATAAAGGGACTTCGGGCCCTAATTCCACCCACCCCAGTCCGCCATTATTTTCAGATTCGGTGCTGTTTTAATGTAAATATCACTGCAGAACATTATACATGAAACTGTCTGTTATTGATATCAATAAATTATTGATAATATTTTAATGTCTTTATATGCAATATATAAACTTTAAGACACACATTATCTTGTCGCAGTCTCCCCTCCCCGAAAATATCCCCACCATGATTGGTGTAGGCAATTGCGTAGATATATGTTATTCTTCAAACTATTATATGATGATAATACGTGCGGAGAAATGGATTGGGCAGTAGTCTATATCCTGTTCTCATCATTTGGTAAAACCCCCTGGTAAAACAAAAAGTGAGAACATTATACATGTACCTTTAATAGACCCTTTCCGAACAAGATGGACAGGATGTGTGTGTGTGTGTGTGTGTGTGTGTGTTCGATTGTTACAATGATAGACAGACTAGACAGATATATAAGATTGGCGGATCCGGAGGTTTATAACACCCCTTTGATTTGATTTGTAGGCTAATAATCCATACTACCAGTGCCTTTTAGTTATGGTAGAGACAGATTCAACAAAGTGTAAGTTGATTATCATGTTTATCTAACTATCGATAGTTAATTTTGAACATGTGAAATAGACACTCGGTAAACCTCTTGTCTTTTCAAATTTTGTAAATTAACTAACTCGAGTTAGATAATTAAGATAATCAACTAACACTCGTTGTTTAATCTCTCTCTCTCTCTCTCTCTCTCTCTCTCTCTCTCTCTCTCTCTCTATATATATATATATATATATATATATATATATATATATATATATATATATATATACACACACACAAAATGTAGTACATTGTCATGTCAGGATATTATACAAAATACAAACAACTTTAAGTGTTTTCTTCGGAGGGCACATATGCGTTAATTAATATGTTTAATAAATTTGCAAATATTTTGCAAGAAGTTCGAGCATTTTTTTTTTTAAATAAGATTTTAAAATTTATTGTATTTACCTAAATATTGTTTTCTTTCTACCCGAAAATATCTTATATTAGAATTTGGAGAAACAATGCATACTTATTCTATACAGGCTCAGTCGGTAGCGCTGGACTCTTGATCGTGAGCACGAGTCCAGCCGGCGGCAGTTTCCTGTCTGTCGGATGAGACAGTAAAAACCGTGGCCCCGTGTCACAGAAGGTGTCGGCACGTTAAAGAACCCTCACTGCTCAATGGCCGTAAATGCCGAGCATAGGCCAAAATTTGAAGCCCTTCACCGACATTTGGTGACGTCTCCATATGAGTGAAATATTCTTGAGTGGGACGTTAAACAACAATAAACAAATAAATAAACCGAACGTGAAATTAAGTAAATTAGAGTTATCTCGCTTTAGTTGAGCCGCGGCTGTGGTCTCTACAGTTCAACTTGTTGCTAAAAAAGTGTACTTTGAATCACAGGAGGCCGGAACAATGTATTGACATAGTTTCGGCCTCCTGTGCTTTGTATGAAATCGCTACTCAGCTTGTTGCAATGCAGACGGGCCTGTCCTGGTGTTTTTGGTTTATACTTTCAAGGATGAACCGTACACACTGAAAATTTTCACCATTTTAATTTCAAAGAAAATTAAAATTCAGTTTTTAATCATTTTTCATTATGAATTAGTTCAGATATATATACTCTGTTTTTCCCTTCTCATCCTCATCCCTGCTTTGAGAATACATGTATCGCCTGTGAGTACAGAGAATTATTGCTGTAGTCTAGAGGCAGAACGTTCAGCTACTAAACGGAATGCTTGGGGTTCGAATTCCGATACAAAGTCATACCTAAAACTGACTAAAACAAATACAAAAAGGGGAGCCAGTAACCATTGGAGATCGACATAAGCGTTCAAGTTTTACGGTATGCATAGTACGGCCCATAGACGATCAATTTTATTGTAAATAATACTGACACAATATTATTGGAGAATATTTGGCTCCATCAGAAATTGCACAATAATATTGCACAATAAAACGGTCATTTACACATTGAATGCTGTGACCAACGTATCGTTGATAACACCATGTATGACCCTATAGTGATCTTAGCTCTAGCGCTAACCCTGAAAAAGAGGCATAGGAGAAAAAGAACAAGGTGGATGAAGATGGTCATGTTCAAGCGCATTGGATTTTTTCTTGACGTCTTCTTTGGCCATGTCCTCAGATTGTTCCCTGTATTTTTGGAGCAATTTTTCGTACGCCGGATCCTTTTTATTTTGCCGATTGATATATTCTTCGCCTTTGATTTTCCAAAGACAGGGGAGTTCTCTGTACAAAACAATACATTCCAGTATAAATTGGCGTTCAGCGTCTTTGCTACTTGCTGCTACAATTTTGCTACACGACATGTTCACGATGTTGTTGGTTTGGCGGCTACACATGTTGACGATGTTGTTGGTTTGGCGGCTACACGACATGTTCACGATGTTGTTGGTTTGGCGGCTACACGACATGTTCATGATGTTGTTGGTTTGGCGGCAGACTATAGACTGAGGATATTGAGCAATATTTCCACTACCAGACCGCCGTCGCCCGTGTGAACTATTTTTTATTTAATAGTGATGTCTGGAGAGGTTTTGTCCCTATAGACGCCCTTGTGAAGTGTTTACTATTTTATAGATCAGTGATGTCTGGAGAGGTTTTGTCCCTATAGACGCATTTGTGAAGTGTTTACTATTTTATAGATCAGTGATGTCTGGAGAGGTTTTGTCCTCGAGCCGCCCATGTGAATATATAAAATCTCAGATACCAAAGTATAATTCTTTAGGATGTCCAGAATATAGGTAGAAATCTGCTAAAAATGGACAAACACGGACATCTTCAAATCAAGAAGTGGGATCAGGTGCCATAGAGGAGTAAGCATCCCGTGTCGACCGATCAAACCCGCCGTGAGTCCACAGTCAAATCCAAATGAAATACGTTACAATTGGTACAGACGTCTCAACAACCGCCATCGAACATGTAAATCAACATTTCACTAAGTGAAACAGAGTAATCCCAAACAAGTCTATTCTACCAACCGTAAAATTTGCGGAACGTTGACATCAAACGCGGTTTTCGATATCCCTGTGTCAATAGTTTGTCAGTGAGTAGTTTACCTCTGTATATGAAATATTCATATGTTGAACACGCCCTGGTATATCGGATCATTTGTGAAATATAATCTCCATATGCGGTTGACTGGGGGATATTACTACATGTGTACTTAAATGTGGAAAATTCACGATGAGAAAGCCGGCATCGTCGCGTTTGTCGTAAAGCTTAGTTGTTAATTCCCCGTCTGTGTCTATAGTAAGTAAAATGTCTAAGTATGAAGTGCGTGCTTAATTCTGTTGTTTATTTAATTTCTAGTTCGCTGGGATATATCGCATTGACATATGTATGCAAATTGTTATTATTAACTGACAAAACGTCGTCGATATACCTAAATGTCAAATGAAAGGACACCGCTAACTTTTTCTTCTTTTGATTCAGCAGTTTCTGAATGAAGTCTGCTTCGTATAAATAAAGGAACAGCTCATAGGAATGCCGATAGTTTGTTGAAAGATCGCGTCTCCGGACATTACAAATATATTGTCTCTTAGAAATTCCAGCATCTTTTTTTATATCAACTTAAGGGTATTTTGTGTAGAATCAGAGTGGTGTTGAACAAAATAAATATCATGATAACCAATCACTAGATATTTAAATTTTCGGGTACCACCTTTAGTGAAAAAGCAGTTGTCTATAATGCTAAAAAGTCTCTCTTAATTTTTTATGTGGAATTGTTGTATAAAAAGTAGAGAAATCGTATGTTATGATACTGTGAATCTGAGAAACATTGTGTGCCTTCAAAGTTTCTAAAAAAATTTAAGTATCCACATCTGATTTACACCGCTTCTGGAATAAGCAATTGTACAGTAAACTGTTTTCTATTCAGTGGTGATGTCTGGAGAGGTTTTGTCCCCAAGTCGCCTTTGTGAACTGTTTTCTATTTAATAGTGATGTCCGGAGAGGTTTTGTCCCCGAGTCACCCCTGTGAACTGTTTTCACCTATAGTGTTGTCTGGTGAGGTATTGTCCCTATAGTCGCCATTGTGACTTTGTTTTCTCATATAGTGTTGTCTAGTGAGGTATTGTCCCTATAGGCGCCTTTGTGACTTTGTTTTCACCTATAGTGCTGTCTGGAGAGGTTTTGTCCCCAAGTCGCCTTTGTGAACTGTTTTCTATTTAATAGTGATGTCTGGAGAGGTTTTGTCCCCGAGTCACCCCTGTGAACTGTTTTCTCATATAGTGTTGTCTGGTGAGGTATTGTCCCTATAGGCGCCTTTGTGAACTGTTTTCTCATATAGTGTTGTCTGGTGAGGTATTGTCCCTATAGGCGCCTTTGTGAACTGTTTTCTCATATAGTGTTGTCTGGTGAGGTATTGTCCCTATAGTCGCCATTGTGACTTTGTTTTCTCATATAGTGTTGTCTGGAGAGGTTTTGTCCCCGGGTCATTCCAAGTGAATTGTCGATTTCTATTTGATAGTGGTGTCTGAACGACTATACCAGAACGGTTCTCAAGGAAAAGATGCCATAGAATATTTAGCACAACATACATTGTATATCAAACTCTGACTTTGAATCTAAGGATCATTTTACTATTTTTAATAATTCTATATTGACTGTATGCTAACCTAATAGAATTCCACGTCCACATGCAATGGTGCCAGGCCGGCCCCGAAAGCCTGTAACTCGACCATTTTCTGTATGGATTTTATGTGTAAGAAACCACCGTGTCTTACACACTATAGCTGTTTTATACGCCTTTGCTTCTTATATTGGATTGTACTTTTTTACAATAATGCATCGAGTCGTATTATTCAATTAATTGAAGAAAGATGATTGAAAAGTGACAATATATCAATTTTTAATTTCATATAAAAATTAGATGGAAAAAGCCTCTTTACCCTTAACTTCCTTACGTTTTGTTTTTGTTTTTGTTTGTTTGGTTTTTTTTTTTGTTGGTTTTTTTGACACTATTATTGTTTGAGGACAGATTTGCAATAATCCAGTATACCCCAACGGTCATTTGAAGTAAGAAGACGCTTATCTAATGTCTCTGTGGATATAATTAGCATGATAACCATCACCAGCCAATAATCTCAATTTAACAAATCTGCGTCCTAGTGCTTGACAAGAATTTCTCGCACGAGTCTTGAAAAAGTTTACCTGGAGCTGCTGATCCAGAATACTTTCTATTCCATCACGCAATAATTCCCGCATGTTTGAATCTGTTGTCAGTTTCACATAAATCTAATCAAGTGTGTGTACGCGCGCGCGAGTGTGTGTTTTACGGGTTTACATTTATTTGCGGTGGATGAACAAATGGTGAGTGATACGGCTATTAAAGTTGGCCAAGCTTATTTATACGTAAACAAACGGGATTTCAAGCTTTCCAGATGTGAGAAAGATATTCATGCACCAAACCTGAGTTCCAGATATAAAATATCAGTATTGGGTGGTAGGGATCAGTTACCCATTCTCGGCTATAGCCTCGGTTTAGACTTTTTGATTCATCCCTCCCTCAACTGATATTTGTCTGTCTGGAACTCTTATTGGAGCTAGATTCGATTTACATCTGATATGTCATCATCACAGGAGGCCGAAACTATGTCAATAAAATAAAATCTAGTATAAACATGTATCTATATCATATTTGTTATTTAATACAGAAAGGAGTCCAACGGCCGGCGAGATAAAAACAGATTAACAAGCCTGTATCTCGACTCACAAACGCCTAACAATTAAAAGTCGGGTATCTGTACATACGGAATTATCTATACTGTTGTCCTCTAATACAATTTTTTGTGTAAGTCCATACAATAATCCAAAATGTCCTCACTGTTCTAATCAACCTACTGTTTTAAAATTTGAGTGAACTGCCATTGCGGGTCACGTGACGTCTTGTCGGGTTACGATCCGGACTGAATGAACTCTCAGACTTTTTTTTTTGAAAATTACCACTATGCAAATTACAGCATATCACTTCGTTTGACATTGAAATATTGTTTATATGTGCTAAAAATATTAGACTTATCACATCAAATTAAAAATATTTATTTAATATGTTTAATGATAAAAACAAAATATCAGATAAAAAGAGATTGTATTCGTATTCAGCCCGACGAAAAGTCACGTGAACCCGCAATGGCAGGTCACTCTTTCAAAACCGTAGGTTGATCGGAAAAGTGAGAACATTTTGGATTATTGCAAGGACTAGTGCAAAATGTTGTATTAGAGAACAACAGTATATATAATTTTCTGTGTACAGATGCCCGGCGTTTGATTGTTGGGCGTTTGTGAGTTGAGATACCGGCTAGTCAATCTGATTGTTTATATTTCTATCTCGCCGGCCGTTGGACTCCTTTCTGTATTATATGATAAATATGATATAGACATATATTTATACTAGATTTTACTTTATTGACATAGTTTTTGGCCTACTGTGGTCATCATATTGTGGTTATAAATGCGGTGCTCTGACTAATCGGTCACCATCCGTACCCAAAATTAACAAAAGGCATCACCAATGAACCGGAAGCACCATCTGACCATGGATGATCATCCCAGTAGGTTAGCCGAGACAAGAATCGATATTTCAGAAACTTGGAGGCTCTATCAATGTTTACGTGTTTTGGATAGAATTCTCGCATTTCAGTCTCTAGCTTTTAAAACACATCTAAGGTAAATACTAATTAAAATATACAGCAAACCGGAAAATGATATCTATCAGTAAAGTTCACAAAGGGCAACTCTGTCGTGGAATGAATACGCCATTTTACATTTCAAAAGTGAAGACAACTGCATAGTTTCGGATAATACTTATGTCATATTGTCATACCTGGGTCCTTGTTTATAGTTTCGTAGCATGAGCAGACATTCTTTTGGAACAATTACTTAGATTTACACTATACCGTTAAGCAAGACACTTACTTCTATGACTAAATTACTCCATACAGTAGCCTCTGTCACATGGTTTCATTTATGTATTGCGCAGCTTACCAATACCATTTAGATGGCAAAAAACCATATCTATGCTGGAGACTTCACCGGGCAATTTGATTTATCCTGCGTATGTCATACTTCTGATATTTGGCGGTAATATGTGTCTGCTTGTGTCTTTCTTTGTTGTGTACCTCAATGAATTTTACACTGATGAAATGGTATTATTTCCACATCTGCTACACCTAAAGAAACTTGACATTTCTGTTATAATTGAGACCTCCCATCATGGCGAATCTTTCCTCATATGACCTCGGCCTACCTTATAAGACCTGCGACGGGAAAAAATGACCTGTATATAAATACTTCATCTGATTATCAATTTTTGCAATTTCAAATAAAAGAAATTTTGGAAAACCTAGACATGCCTCACAGTGTCTGCAGATATAGAATAAATTTCCAAAACTCAAATGAACTTTATCTATGGTCTCTGTATAAATTTATCTATCTGTCTATAACAGCATCTCTCTCTCTCTCTCTCTCTCTCTCTCTCTCTCTCTCTCTCTCTCTCTCAGCATAAAGGATACATATCCGTATCGACGATACTTAAAGAGACCGATGTTTCTGCCACGATCTGTTTTGTTTTTGTTATTCAAGCATCCGTTATATTTTCATTCTGGTTAACTCAAGTTATATTATTCATTATAAATCTCTCGTTGATGATCTTTTGTGAAATAACAATAAAGTCTATATATTCACACACACACACACACACACACACACACACACACACACACACACACACATATATATATATATATATATATATATATATATATATATATATATATATATATATATATATATATATATATATATATATATATATTTATATATATATTGTATATATGAAAAGCAAAGATTGTAAGATTATTCGGCCTGGAATACATTTCAGAGAGCTACTGTGTGACAGATGATTTTATTCCTTTATAAAAATGCCGAATTATAGGTCCTCTGGACATTTGTATTATTTCATGTTGAAGCAGTTGTGTTCAACCATCAATAGGAAACTTTCGAGTTAGCCCGGATTACCGTTATGATCCTGCATTTATTCGCACCTTCTCGATTTTGGTATCATGCAACTGGCGATAATAAAAGCAGGATTATAACGGTAATCCGGGCTAACGCGAAATTTCCCTATTAAAGATACCACAGCATGTGTCGTTCTCGGACATTAAGACGCCGATAAAAAGTTAACTATATGTATACAACTTTGATGAGTTTGGTTTGCCCATAGCCAGCTATCGATAATATACAGTCATCACTTTCATATGGTGTTTATATCACCAAGGATATCCAAGTATGATAGAGCCTACTCAACGTACGACTTGACGAATCTCGATTAAATTCGATATTCGCAAACTTTTATAGTTTGCCAATGCCGTTAGAGATGTCTGGAATGGTAAATTACTGGTCTCGTTCAATTACGAGTTTTCAGTTGTTTATACCGATTGTATTTAGTTACAATCCTTGTTTCTGGTACTAGTTTGACCTTAGTCCTGACCGTTCTGCACTTGATGCCCATTTCTTCATTTCATCTGATCCCGGGTACAACAGACGTCCGTGTTTGTCCACCAATCACTATGTTTGTTAAAACCCTAACGGATTTCGCTACTGTTAGTACTTTAATATTTTTATAAACGCGGGTCCTTGTGCAATTCATGACCAGAAGCAGATCTCTGGATGAGTAGGCATTCCCTACTTACAGATCACGCCATAAAATAATTTATTCAAGTGTTCATGATATAAAAGGGGCATTAGCTCTGTTTCTTTCAATTTTATTTTACTTTTTACTTACTTCTTAGATTGACATACAATAGCAAAAACGAGATATACACAGGGATTAAAATTCTCAAATTCCTATATATTTTGTGAAAATTGCTAGAGGAACCCAGGTTTGGCACTTTTTCAATTGCAATTGATTAACTCAACCTTACTATTTGTATATGAATACCATTTTATTATGCCTGTGTATAGCTCTTATTTATTATTGTACATCAAATACAAGAAGTAAAAGTAGAAGAAAATCGAATTTGGGGGTAAATACAGCTAATACCCCTTTACGGAAACAGTAAATCATCAGGGAAGTCGCGGGAAACCTTTCACAGTTACCAGCGACGTTCCTGATGCCTTTAGTAGCAAATCAGTGTCCTGTGCTACCAAACCGAGTCAGTACTTCAGAACAATTCTTGATTATGTTGAAGATCGTGTTGTTTGCAAAACTTCTGGATGTGATTGACGGGTTAACAAGCTATCTTTCAATTACATTTATCATTTACAATTTTCAAATTAAATTTCAATGAAATCTACCATGTTTATGGAACTCGGACTTTGAGTGTGTACTCGGATTTATATTTAGATACTTCACAAGTTTTCTCCAGAATAGCAATAATTTTCACTTGAATCTATAACTTCGTGCAATAAATGTACAAAATTGTCTTCATGCAGCATGAAAGTTTTGTGTTTTCATTTTAAATCATATACGATGAGTTAGAGATGAATTTGGTGGCGCCAGACCCTGATGTTCTAGAACAATGATGTATTATGAAATGAATTTATGTGTGTTGCTATCTTGAATACCGAACAAATAGCACACTTACATAATTAGCTAATTTGATATTGGTGAAAAGTTTGGTCTAAAATGAAATTTCAGATAAAATCTTGCTGTACATCTCTCCCATGAATTGGTTTGACGTTACAACACAGCCGTATCTCTTGCATGTGTCCTAGAAATTGGTTTATATTGCACAAATGTGAACTAATCATAGGACGATCTTTAAAATTAATAATTTTTCAAATGTTTTGAAATAAAATAAATCAAATTGACACACAAAATATTTGAGATATTGAGAACCAATAAGTTTCAAATTGCGCACTGCAACATTCGATAATGACATATACATTCAGGTAATTTCCATTAGCCAATCAATAAACGATTTTGGATTTCAAATAATTTGCAGTTTAAACGAAATTGACTTAATTAGGAGGAGTACAACAGTGTAAGGTGGCACAAATGACGTGATACCACTTATGATATGATAAATGATGTTTGTTTCACAAATTATTATAATTCTCTACACAAAAGGAAGTTTTATTTGTTTTGAGATTCGTTACGTGATCGAATGCCAATGACGCGGTTTACCTTTTAGATAAAATAATCAGTTTGAACGATTTTACCCAGAAATTAATTTCCTTCAGTCTATTATATAGATTTATTTTATTCTGGCCTCATGGCGAATATAAAACAACAAAATCGTGGTGTCAGCAAAAGACGTTTTTAGCCAAGATTCAGAATACTAAATACATGGTAATTTTCTCCCCAGAAAACATTCATCCTGATGTCTTTTTTCAATTCTGAATTTTGAATGGTATTTAACGCCACATTCAACTGTGGACTCACAGTGGGTGTGACCGGTCGACAGGGTATGCTTACTCCCCCATGGCACCTGATCCCACCTCTTGATTTGAAGAGGTCCGTGTTTTGTCCATTTTTTACCAGATTTCTACCTATATCCTGGACATACAAATGATTTATACTTTGGTATCTGAGATTTTTTATATTCAACAATTTTTCAGTTATAGGTGGCGGCCAGTTTTTAATGGTGGAGGCGAGAACCCGGTTACTGAGTACTCTGGAAGAGACCACCTGCTTCCGCAAGTAAACTGGCAAACTTTCTCACAAATATCGGCTTAGGTTCTAGCCTGAATGAAACCTCAAGTGAGAGACTTCATGGTGTAAAGCGCGATCCCCCCTCCGACGTTTTAAATTGACACTAAATCATCATTGTCTTTTAGATACATATATGTCCATGCTTCCATTATTCAGCTTGAAATTTTCGTTTTCGTTTTAAAGTCAACCTCTCACCTAAGAGCTAAAACGGCGAAAATTAAACGGCAACGAAAATTCCCATGTATACAGTACTGAAATACATTTAGTAATAGGTTTATTATTTTGTATAATACCGCATTCTATTTCGAAGCTACATATATTTTATAGACAGAACCGATCGTCTCAGGCATTTGTTTTCACATATTTTTTCTTAGTCTTGTACACAAAGCATTATTATTACATCGTCAGACCTCAGTCAAATTTTTGGTTTTTTATTAATCCCGTCCGACACAGAGGAATTTTCCACACCGTTTTCTGACCCTTATTTCAGACAATAAACCACATCTGCTTTATCTTATTTTTTATTTGTAAGAAGGTATTTTATTTCTATCATTGATTCTAAAACATTTCACAATTGCACAAACAAGTAAACAAACAATTCTGGGTGTTCAACATTGAAAGACTCAATCCCAGAATGACAAATGTTTTTATCGAAGATATTATAAATTTTAATTTTCTTTAGTATTGATTAGATTTAATTAGGGATCATAATTTAAACAGATTTTGGGGGGTAATTTACATTCTTATTTTCCAACACATTCAATTTCACTGGAGTGACTCGAATGATGTTTTGCCGTCCGTCGACGTGCTTTGAACTCGATCAATTATTTTCATATTCGCTTCAAAGATATTCTATTGCTTAAAAATGCAAATGGATTGCGCACAAGATATAAAACAAAATTAAAATTATAAACATAGAAGATGAAATTATTGTATAACCGGGGAGGATTGGAAAATGAAATATCAAAAGAAACGGAGTGTTGAGTAGAAAGACATCTAAAATCCGAAAAATCTGTGTGTTTGAATATTCGTCGCAGCCATATTATATCGAGCATATCCAGGTTAAGAGTGACAAAATGTACATTGCCTGATCAAGGGTTTGATCGTATGATGTATGTAGACTCTGGTGAGTGACATGATTGCCTTTATGACCTCTTGCTTATACTTGATTACGGCATATACTGTTGTTCACATAATCAGTAGTTTGTAATTAGGACATTTCCGTTTATCAAGGAGGTATTGTTCGATCCACATAAGATGACGGTGCGGAGTAACCTTTTTGATTATCATACAGATGATTCTACTCACTTTTCGGTTATGACAAGTTTTATGTGAAACACGTTTTATACATATTGGGACACTATATTATACGAACGATTACTCTAGTCTGTGTAATTTTAATGTTATGCTTTAATACCTAAAATTAAAAGTTCTGGTCATCTCAAGAAAGAAAGAAAAATGATAGAAATATCACCTTTAAATTGTGAGATATATTTATTTATCATATTTTTATTCTGTATATGATGATGTGTGTTTATGTTGTTACTCTGATAATATTTATTCGTGTAATTTGCCCCTTTGTCTTCTTTGTTAATTCGTTATTGCTACTTTTGTTTTCTTCTGAATTTCGATACAAGTCTAATTTGAATGACGGATGAGCTAATGAATATTCATGTACATATGAACCAATGGTATCACGGCATTGTTGACATGTTCTATGGAAATAATGTTTACCTGATCTAGAGATACAGAGGTAATCAAAAGGACTTGCAAAATTTATAGCTAATGTATATGAATATTTGAACATTGAACATCCACTTGCTTGGAAAATGTGATATTAATTAAATGTAAGTTGCCAGAGGAACGGAATGGTCTCAATGTATGAATGGATGAAGTAGGAATTCGTACATCTGGAAAACCACACACGCTAGCACATGCACATACAAGGTTACAATATAAAAATCACAGATACCAAAGTTTTAGCCGAAAAAAGGTTCACGAGACAATATACACAAACGGACCTTTGACAATGAGAGTGAGAGCAGGTGCCATGGAGTAGTTAGCAACCTCTGTCGTTCGGTCACACCCACCAAAAGTTCACAGATAAATTCAAATGAAATAATTGACAATTGAATCGGTAAAAACAATAACATTAAACACATATGTATGTGAACATGCAGCAGAAAGAGTGATGATAGATTACATGTCATAACAGAAAAGAGGACGTCTAGTATTGGAAGTGTATGTGGAGAGATATGATTTACAGATGCTATTATAGACATATCACTTTTGCTATATCCAAAGTTTGGAATATATTACATTCATTTGTATTAATTTTCCAATCCTTTATAAATCGATTATTGCGGATTTTTTTCTTTCTTTCTTTTCTTCGGCGGGGGGGGGGGGTGTCTGTCTGTGTACAATATTTTGATGTTTCCTTTAAATAACGTGAGTTTCTTTCCTCAAATTCAAAATTAATAAAAACTAAGATTTTAAGTTTTTCCCGAGTTACCGAGTTAGTTTTCGGGGGCATGATGTTTCTCTTGTGTGCATTGTTTGAAATGTAAAAAAAGTAAATCTAGAATGGGAATCGTAAAAGATTTAAAAGTAAAGTAGTAAGTGAAGACTGTGTTTGTGTCTCCAGTATGGTTGTTTGTGTTCTTGTTGGTCAAAATTCTATTACGCCCTAACTGCTTAATTTAATATAGAGCATTTTTCTTTTGTTTCATTAATATACATTAGATGTGAATTAAGAAGATACTTGACGTACAAAGCGTAGGACGATATCGGTATGTCATTTCGGAAACCATAATCTGAAGTACTAGTGTTAACCATCTGTACAGAGATAAAAATACTTTTGTTTTGGAGAAAACACATTGTAAGAAGAATATGACAGACATTGATTTATATTCTATTATATGTTGACCTTCAAAGTTTTCCCAGCGAATGCACGTCATGAGTGGCCTTCAGTGAGCACTAACCATAACATGTGTACCTGTATATATTCACTGTCAATTTCTCTATACCACGAAGGTTCATTTTATCGACGGAAACGTGACGTCACTTCCTATATTTCCTCCGTTCACTTCTGTCGTCATTATCATAAATAATCGTCTAAAATATTTACAAAATTTGTTTACCGAATCAAATGGTGGAGGTATATCCTACGTTCCAGTCTTTCACAATGCTACGAGAAAACGGCGACTTCCGATGAGGCTCCCGTGGTTCAGCATCATCCGATAAAAACAACGTTGAAACCAAACCATTTGAGTTGAGGTTTTACCCTTTTCACTTATTGATTATTTTGGTTTTTATGCTGCACTGACATCGCTATTTCTGTAGTGACCAGTCTTGTATGATAACATTTCCATTGATAATTTAAATGGACATTAGCTGTGCTTTTTTCATTTTTTTCCTCTCCGTTTTTACTATTTAGATTGATTTACAATAAACGAAAAAGCGATATACACGGGAATAAAAATTCTTAAGTTCCTATATATTGTGTGACAATTGCTTGAGAGAACCAAGTTTAGCACTTTTTCACTTGCAATTGATTAGCTTAACCTTACTATTTGTATATGAATACCAGACTGGACCGGACCTTAATTTCACAAAATATACAGGGATTTAAGAGTTTTGATGTACTTAAAAGTAGGAAAAAATCGAAATATGTTTTGTTGGTAAATACAGCTAAAGCCCCTTTAAGTAATTTACTCTTTTGGTGTACTTTGCATAGTACAATACCCAGGTAAAACGTTTAGGGTATCAGTTTTATGACAGTGAGAAATAAAAAACAAAAACATTGAAAATGAATAACAAAATCTTTTCTCTACTCAAGTTTAGGTGTTAGATATCTAGATATCGTATCATCAGAAATAATCCCCCCCGATGACTTTTTCTGGGTGATCGGTCCACAGAGGATACTTACGCCTCCATGGCGCATGATTTCCACCTCTGTATTTAGCTTCCTGTTGGTCGGGGTTTCATCAAATTTGTGTACTGGTTGATGGTTAATACATTTTTATGTGTTAATAATAAATGACAATACTTTATTTACAATACTGCAACATGTTAAGTGTACCAGTACTTTGAATGGAACCAGGAAAGTGACGATAATGATACGCTTTGAGCGAAAGTCTTGATGTTATTATACCCCATCTGTCAATGTAGTCAGAGCTGTACTTATCTTTACACTTAGAGGTCTAGAAAAGTGAGAAAAGATTATTATATATGTATCAGTCAGTGACATGTAATATATTTGTTTTCTACATGTATAGTATTCCACTCTTGTTTTAGTTTACCTTGTCGACCTTGTATTTTCTTTTTCGGGCTAGCATTGTGGAAAATTGAATTGAGCGTATCTTCTACGTAGCTTACGTTCTCAATCGTTTTGTCAAAGCAAAATGAGGCAATAAAATACACTGTGTTTTACAATAAAAATGCAGATTTGAAGGGTTTGTGTTGTCTTACTTCAACAACTTAATTTCTTTCTTGCATACCAAATACACGTGTTGCGATTGAAAGAATTCGTGAAGGGCTGTCATGATGTAAGCAAAGCGGCAACATAAATTGTCGTATGGTGAAAGCACGTGCATTTGATACCGCGAGAATTCCAAGCGCCTGTCGGCTGCCAGTTTTGATTTTTCTATTTGTCTATGTGTTGTTTTGTTCCATTAGGTAGACCCTTTGTTTCTCTGTTACACATGTTCCTCGTGAATTTGTAGTTTTGTTATTCATTGTTACCCAAGTATTTATATTTCTTACTGCGTCCGTGCAGTGGTGGATATGTCAACGTTTCGAACTCAAATATACCAATATACTACATTGTGTTTTAGAAACTGGTATAAAATTTCAAATTTTAGTAATTTTGAGTATCATACTTTCATGTTTATCAGAATTTTCAGTCGTTTTATATCTTTTGTGATGTTATTTAATTAGACAAAAATGTATTATAGAAGAGTGTTAGGAAAATGGTTATGTTTTTATCTATGCCAATGCAATATAGGGTGTTTCGTAAACAAGCGAACACACACACACACACACACTTAGAGAGAGACAGAGAGACAGACAGACAGAGAGAGAGAGAGATAGATAGAGAGAGAGAGAGTACAGAACAATGAGAAAAAACTTCTATTTGGTTTACAAATGTCTGTTCCATGTTACATAATGTCGGCTATGACGCAGATTCTGACATTACATAGAAAGCGTTTGTTTAACATTGACATTGTAAAAGTGGTCGTGGAAATGTTTTAATACTTCCATTCTTGCAAAACTTTTAAACAAAGACGAAAACCATGTTCCATGACGTCATAGGACAACGTTAAATATTTTTATCAATGTAATGGTAGACATATTATCACAATGCGACCATGCCAGACACACTTCGTGTCATATATTTTGAAATAGAGATTAACTGTAATAAAACAGAAGCCTTATGTATAGTTTTACTATTTTGATATTAATCTAACTGGTTACTTGTTTCACATATAGCTAACAAAAGGTTATCTACTTCCGCTACAAAATATAATCCAGCTGCCAGGAATAAAAGCCATCGGTGTTAAATCTACCATAATTTATATCAAAAGCCATTACATAGGGCAACCCTGATTTTGTGTATATGATAATACATAAATCTATAAAGCTACACACTCTCTTTCGAAATTAAACAAAAGCGGATAACATGAACCTTTCAAATGTTATCTGTGACAGACAGCAGGGAGAATCTGACAGCAGTGTTATGATTAAATGAAGTACTTCTAATTTGTCACTTATATTGATATTTTTCTTTCTCGATTCAATTAAGTTTCACGATTGATAACATATAGATTCAATGTGTTTTGACCTTTTAAATGATATAAAATTTGAAGTTATTTCGCTAGTTTCACCTGTGTGTGACAATTAGTTAGATTGTTATTACGACTTAACAAAACTGTGTTATTGCCTTATGAGATTGTCTGGGACTTCTGCTGTTACATTGAACCTTCCTGTCACGTGTGATTTGCAATTTTGTAGATGTTGAAATAAAACAGTCATTTTGTATTTCTACCAGACATCGAATCTAGAATTCTTTGCTTGTGAGACTGTTACCATCTGCCAAAACAGTACCGTAAACAATTAACATTATCTACAGAAAATAAAATACCGTATAAATGAAAATTTTAGCGAGATGCAATTTACGCGTTTTGTCCTAAAATATGCCGGAATGGTTTATAATGTTAACGAGAAGTAATTTTAGCGATTTTATGATTAAAAACGATAACTCTTAACTACGATGAGGAATGAATTGTTAGCGATATTCAATTTTAACGATCTCAATAATCTCGTTAATAATACCAAAACTGAATCCTCGCTAGATTTTATTCTTATATGGTACCATGTTAAAGTACGTGTAGAGTACAGCTCACAGCTATTATGGTGATCTAAGGAGAGTAATTTTGACACTTACATTTCAGGACTAACGTTTCACCTAATGTCGCTTCAAGTCCCCAAACCCTCAAAATAGATTGGCTCAAGAACGTATATATAATTAGAATCAAGCGGTAATAATTGTCACATGAGATAAATGGTATTTAAATTCCGATATACGATAATAAAAGTGGGGAAAATAGATTTGTCAAAAATTAGGAGCTGTACTGATTCCATAAGTTAATCGTCAAAACGCCATCAACTTTCTGCAGAAACATATGTATTTTTGTAAAACACTTGATCCAGTGTAAAAAAAAAACATGTGGGGTCATTGGCTGAAACATTTGAAATACCGCTGTGAGTACATAGTCGTCCTGGAAATCATCGAAGGGGTTGATTTATGCGATTATGATCAGAGTCGGTGTTTGATGCCTGTATTATATTCATTCTGTTTTGTATACCTTCTACAAAATGATTACACTTTCTTTATTCTTGCTTTTGGTGTTGGATTTATAAATAAACAGAAACTCAGTTTTGTTATTTTTCAGTTACTCGGTTATATCCGAGCGCACATTTGGAAATGACATTTTGGCGGAATTCCCTTAATCCTGCACCTGTTAACGGGATTAGAAATAGTGAAATGTTTAGGTGAACGTCCTGAAGACCATGTTTCGATAAAATAATAATGTAAATGCAATAATCATCTTTGGTGATTTACACACATTAAATAATTTTGAAACTTTACATGATATTTTAATATTACATGATCGGAAATCGTGGTGCTTATATATTTAGTATTTTGTCTCTATCCAAATGTACCATCTTTACATCTTTTGTTCAAAGGAAGAGAAATAATTTATCCTTGCCTTATTTTTTTTTTCGATTTGACTATGGACAGGAGTGACAGGCCAGCAGGGGAGTTCACAACCCCTGGACACCTAAGTAGGCCAGCAGGGGAGTTCACAACCCCTGGACACCTAAGTAGGCCAGCAGGGGAGTTCACAACCCCTGGACACCTAAGTAGGCCAGCAGGGGAGCTCACAACCCCTGGACACCTAAGTAGGCCAGCAGGGGAGCTCACAACCCCTGGACACCTAAGTAGGCCAGCAGGGGAGCTCACAACCCCTAGACACCTAAGTAGGCCAGCAGGGGAGTTCACAACCCCTAGACACCTAAGTAGGCCAGCAGGGGAGCTCACAACCCCTGGACACCTAAGTAGGCCAGCAGGGGAGCTCACAACCCCTGGACACCTAAGTAGGCCAGCAGGGGAGCTTACAACCCCTGGACACTTAATCCTACTTTTGAATTTTCTACAGACTCTTGATTTAGAACCTGAATCGGGATTGACCTCGTTTATGCGCTTGTCGACTCAGCGTTCCTGTTGAACAATTATGTTCCTTTGAGGAATTTAAAAGTGGAATCGGATGCCTCGTCCGAATGCATTGTACATTGCGCTTTAAACCATGGATTCACTCATCTTTAATCAACGCGGGTTCGACAGTTTGCCACTTTACTTGAGGACGGCCGGTGGTCTCTTCCCACGTACACGATAACCGAGTTCTCTCCACAACCATTAAAAACTGGCCGCAACCAAATAACGGAAATTTTGGTGAGTATGGCGTAAAATATGTAACGCAAAATCCATGTATATTTATAATACAGAGAGGAAACTAGCAATTCGGTTTTTTGAAGCATGATATTTATCGGGCGTTATATCGACCATCTCAGTTGTGGCATGTTAACTCTAAACTTCCTATTGATGTTGCCATGTTCTGTTACAAATTGTCGACGGTAACATCATGGATAATATATATATATATATATATATATATATATATATATATATATATATATATATATATATATATATATATATATATATATATATATATATATATATATATATATATAGTACTTTAGTACGATATCATCATTTCAATTGATGTTATATTTGGATCCAATGCCATAAAAAGTCTGTAAAGTGGAAATTTGAATATAACTCCAGATAATTCTGGATTCTAAATGACCTAGCTGCAAAATCGAGAATGTACCAAAACTTAGCATAAGGCCTGAAGCGGATTGTACCTAGAACCTATTGTTTTTAATGAAAGGGAAATATATGAAAGTAATTGTGCCACGCAATACTTTCGTGTAAATTGTAGATTTAAACGATGGCATTATTTGCAAACATTTCTTTATTGAAATATTTGATAAAGGATTATCTCCCTTTGATATACTTCTCTAAGAATTCAAAGTTAGATCATCACTAACGTAAACACATATGTAAAGCAAAAGAAATGGTTATCGGGTTTATTGCATGTAAAATTCAAGGTAAACATGACATGATGAAGAAATAAAATGCCCTCCCTGTAATAGTAATTCAGGAATATTTTAAAGTACCATTCCACACCCAATTGTCGAACTCGGATGGCAGGACATACAATTATACAGTTAAGACAAATGACAAAAAATATTTCTGCATACTATATATGAACATTATTTCCAAGGTAATATTTTATCTTTTTATCAAATTTCAAATAATAATGTATCAAACATATTTGAGCCATTCTGCACAAAGTGTGTTAGCACAGATTGTTGTTAGGAGTTTTATAAACAATCTATGACCTACTGGTATTAACATTATGACAATGGTGTTGATAAAGATATATCACTGATTTAGACAGAGCTATGTACCACATCGTATCAGATGAAATCTGTGCCATTGCCTATTTCTTCTGGAACATATTAAAGTCTTACATTGTCTCTTATCGTTATCTCAAATCTCGAACATACGAGAATTGGCCGAGACATTTACCATACAGAACAATTCCACTTTATTTCTAACGAATGACTCCCATTGACACTAATGCCCACATTTATCGGATAATAGAAGAAATCAGAATATCTAAGATATTATCTTGATTAAGGAACAAGGCCAAATAATCTTACAACCTTTGCTTTTCATATACAGTAAAACCCACATATAACAAAAATTTAAGGAAACTTATTTTTCAATTCGTTATAAGAACAGTTCGTTATATAGTTATAGCGAAGTGGGCTGAATGATTACAATGCAATTCGTTAAGAACAGAAATCACCCTAAATTCAGTTTAAACATGACTGTTCCTAAGAGGAACACATACATATATCTTGTTACTTTTAATTTCACAAGAGATTGGATATAATTATGCTTGGCGAAAAAGTCAACAATTGACTTTTGTTTAAATGATATTGATCACTTCGTTATAATTCTATAAAAAAAACGTTGGTTGGGAGGTCAAGTGACATAGAAATTAATTTGTTATAGGCAAACATTCGTTATATAAAATTCGTTATAAAATTGTTTTTAACTAAGAATATATAGAGGTGCAGTTCGGGATTAATATTGATTCGTTATGTGCATGAATTCGTACAAACCGAGTTTGTTAAATTAAAGTTTTTACTATACTCTCTGAGTGTGGGGGTGCTGACCTTACAGTCTTATTTTTATCTCTTCGACTTCAGAACTTTTGTCAAGCATATGTATAGAGACATATATTGCTGCCGCGATCGTGTCAGCTTAACGTATACATGATTTTTGGCTACTTTTGCCTCTTAACATAAGACACAATATAAATATTACATGTCATTAAGAGCTACGTCACAGATAGTCCGGTACTTACGTCAAAATTTTATTTCGCCTAAACTTTAGTTTTTCTATCACATAGCATATAGTTAAAATAACTAATCATCTTGAAATAGAAATAAAAATATATAGAATAATAAAAACATTGTGGACAAAATCCCAAATAATTCCAAGAATAATTGAAAACGAAAACAACTTATAATAAACCATAACAAACATATATAATATATACAGTCAAACCTGTCTTAACAGCCACGTGTTTTCATCAGACACTCTTCAACAGCCAGTCTGTGTCCCCCATACAAACTCACTGTATAAACATACCATAAAGTGCTTGGATAATTGGTATCAGCAGCCATTTTGTGAGCGTGGTTGATCAAGCAATTTCTGTTTATATAATTAACAAAACGAATACGGCAGTATATTTTTTCTCAGCCTGTTGTGTTTTAGATGGAACCATAATGCAATATATATTTTATTCAGTTAATAGAAATTTATAATTCACATACATTTATAAGGTATAGAGATATAAAGTTAAAAAGATATAAATAAAATTTTATGAAATTATGTGAGACAGAAAAATAATTAGACAAAGCTGTTTTCTTATTTCTTTTTGACATACGTCATCTTACGAGGAGGTGGAGAAGCCATCCATACAACGTGGCACTGTGCCCTAGGTGTTCTGACTTTTATTCCTATTGCCAGAATCGATACCTTTGAATCAAAATGGTTATGACACACATTCTAATTAAATCACATATTTCTTTTATTAGGAAAATCACGACGTTTGAAGTCTTATTCATATGCGCACTGCGGGCACATTTTATCGCCAGCATAATTTTTTCCTCTTTTGAATTAAGATATTGTGTCAAGAATATTTATCTTGTTATAAGACCCATGAATTTGTCTTGAATTGCTTTCCTCACACGTTTTTGAGTTATTTTATTGCCAAACAGATGTATTGCAAACAATTAAGATTTAGATTCTCATAAAATACTTGAAAATGCTATTGCATCAAACTCGGCAATACTTATAATACCTAATTACTACAAAGATATAGACAGAGAGACACACGTTACTGCTTCTGTAAGCTTGACGCACAAGAGGATCATCTTAGAAATTTTAAATGTCTCAAGAGTACTTACCAAGATGGTTGATTGCTTTCAAATTTGCCAAATTTGTCGATAAAGAAATTCCTTATGTTTTATGGGTTTAACATCTCACGAAAACTACCGAATTGACAAAAAGACAAACACGATTATTATTTTAAGTGATCGTCCTTCTGAAAATTATAAATGATGTGATACTTACGCAAGTACAGTGTTTCAGAAATAGTTACTCTTGTCTTGTTGATTAGAAACATGTCGTGCAAATGGAAATTCATTTTTAAATATGTCAAATAAATATGTCACTTGCAATTGTGTGTGGATGCGTGCTTGCGGGTGAGTTTGTGTATATACATGGATGTGTTTTTATGCTACTGTAATATCTTAGTCCTGAAGAAGGAAAGGTCGTCCCGAAAATTTGACGTTATTTTGTCCGTGTCGTTAGTCATTTAGTGCTTATATACTAATTAATATAATGGAACTGTCATATGAAGTAAAAAGAAAACACACTTTTTCTTATTTTTAATTTACGCAACTTATTTAATCAGACTACTTTACTTGGTGAAAAAGTCAACAATTGAGTTTTGTTTTAATGATATTGATCACACTGTTATGATTCTATAAACGACGTTGGTTGGAACATCAAGGGACGTGGATATTGGTTTGTTATATCAAATATTCATTATATAAAATTCGTTATAATTTTTTTTTCAACTAAGAATATATAGAGGTGCAGTCGGGGATTATCTTTTGATTCGTTAAGTGCATGGATTCGTACAAACTGAGTTAATTATATTCAAGTTTTACTGTTTATATATATATATATATATATATATATATATATATATATATATATATATATATATATATATATATATATATATATATATATATATATATATATATATATTGCCTTGTGTTCGCAAGCAATTCATTGAAAATTTATCTCAAACTTAATTTCATATAGCCTTATTAGACCAAATGCCGACTTGAGAAAGTAAAGACCTTCGTAGGAAATTTTAATTTATATATAAAATATTTTGAAAAATTATCAATATTTTAGAAAATGGTGGGACAAAGTGAGTCACGTAAACCTATGTTTTTCGATAACGGTTTGCCTCCAAGAATTAAGAAAAATAAATCTTCTAGGAAATCATACATGATGATAACAAAGACACAGGGAAATAAATATGTATAATATATTAACTGAAACATAAAGCGATCATTTTCAAGCTTTAAAATAATTTAACAATTAATATTAAACATCCTACAAATAATTTCATCAGGTTTCGTTCATTGTATTCATTATAATATAATTCTAGTCAGTGACAAATGTTATTCATTATTTTCAACATTACATCCCCAAATATGGTGCAGCTGAAGGACATGAGTTATAGCACGTGACACGCTTTGTTTTGTATATAGTCAATGTAAACTATGTATAAAATACCAAATTAAACCTTTATGCCTAGGTCACTCATTCACGAATTTGATCCCGGATTAGCTACGGATACGATCCGGCATCTTTCGTGGCAATTTGTATTGGTCCGTAGCCTTCCCTATTGTAGCCTTAAACATTCGTAGTAGTATCTGTATATCCGTGACAATTTTTGACATTGTTCAAAATTTGACCATGGATCAAAGAACCGTAGTTCATCCTTAGCAAACCGTATTAGAACGTACTGATCCGTTTTAGTCCGTATTAAAACCGTATTAATCCGTATCAAAACCGTATTAATCCGTACTTATTCGTAGGCCCCCTAAGTCGTCAATGATTGCTACTGTTTTATCACTTGTTACCTGGTATCGAAACCGGGACCGCCGCTTCGAATCAAACGCCTTACCACTAGACCACTTCACGCGATATAACTGAAACTACCGGTAGATGACTACAGTCAAATTATTTTCAATGTAACACTTACCTCAAGATTTTACATGCTAGATGTAAAATGGTAAACTAAGGCGTCTCTTCACATATGATCGGCAGTAAGGGGTCTCCGTTGTCGAGTGGTTAGAACATCGCACTTTAAACGCTCTCAGTTTACTTACAAAAAGTGGTCTCTTTCCGGGCACATTGTAACCAGGTTCTTTCTCCCACCTTTAAAATCTGGCTGCCACCATATGACTGAAAAATTGACATAAAGTATGGCGTAATACTACATTCAAATTCAAATTCAGTGTCAAAATTTTATTTCCAAATAAACTTATGTTTGTTTTTATTTGGTTCTTTATAATTACGTGCAAAGTTTAAAATAGTTACATAGACCTGTAAATAGTCTAAAATTCTACTTTTTTCTGTATGTGTTATGTAATTTACTAACGAAGAATCGTAGACGCCATAGTTGTTTTCCATTCTTATTTGGGATTAAAGTTTGTTTTCTTAAAGAAAATGGAAACTTTTTATGATAAGAAATTTTTCATAAATAAATTCTGTTAAATTGAACCTTCAAATGAAGTAATGGTAGAAATCGTCCGCTACGCCCGTTAAGTTATTATTTCTATATCAGCTAACACAAGATATACCTTAGCTACTAGATCTACGACTGTCAGGTCAGATTTGATATATCTCCTTTTAACAACATACACTGCCAACACTTTTAACCTAGATCACACCCACTTGTATTTAATGTATCACTCATAAGGACACACATACATATTTTCTTTTGACTCAAAATTATTTTATTAGAAAACAGATATTTGTGGTTTGGGAATAGCTATATCCAAATGTTATCGGGGAAATACCTGAATAATCACTTTCATCGCGAGGAATAAGTATCTCTATGTACAAAGTAACTGTTCATGATTAGTAGTTAATACCAGCTTTGATGTATTTTCACCTACGTAACAAAGGTACTTATGAAGGGCAGGAGTTTCGCCAACCCGGTAATTGCTAACTTCCATTAACGTTGCATGTTCTAATATTTTGACATCAATACAACTACACAGCCATACGCGGTGGTCTTATAGCGGAAAACCCCGTGTTCGATTCACGAATTATAACAAAGAAGATGAAAAGGTATTGACTGTTCCTTTGCTAAGTTGTGAATGTCAGTTGTTCAGAACACAAGTCAAGACGTTTGATACTTAATACACAGCTGGCGATGTTTCCATATTACTGCAAATTAGTGAAAATAATAAAACATAATTATAATTTGTGGATTTGTCGTTGTCGTTGTCGTTTACTTTTAAAATTCTGATGCCTTCTAGAAATTGTTTGATAAATATAATTTTATATATATATATATAAATATATATATATATATATATATATATATATATATATATATATATATATATATATATATATATATATATATATATACATAAGATTTATTTTGTCGGTATAATTTTAATGGCGTTATGCCACATTACACTGAAATCAACAAAAGATTCATATACAGAGACGCATTATTCACTAATAAGATGCTGTCATAAGGATAGCAGAAATCACGTTGAGAATAGAAATGTTGTACATTTGAGGGTCCATATAATTACTTTCTTTGCATTGATCACTTTGTCTCACTGATATGTTGTTACATGTTCCATAGAACATGTTTATTCGTCTATACCGATTAGCAGGACTTATTCCTAACTTGCTATTATAGAATTTAACTGTGGACTCAGCCGGTGTAACAATAACCCTTAACCCTCCGTTACACCTGATCCATCTTTTACATATGTCCGTCTCCGTCCAATCTTCACTATATTTGTGTCTACTGGACCACCTGACGGTTAAAACGTATGTGTCTGTAATTGTTTATAATTCAATTTGCAGAAAGTCGTGGTTTTTATGTGTCAATTTATTGGTCAGTGGTGTTTTTCTTCATACAGTCAAGATAACGCACATTCCCTTCCACCGATTGATTGAATTCGAAGATTACAACACACAAAAATGTTGTATATCTATATATCAAAAGACAACCATAGAGATGTTATATATATATATATATATGATTTTTTACCTCGTTTACAGACTTTTTCACTTACATTGGGGCTATATATTAAAAGACAACTTTATTACCAGAAAAATTACAATAACATAACACTTATTATCCAATTTTATAGCCTAAGTCTAAAATTAAATTTATCATTTCATAAGACAGGCATGATGTCAGTTTCATACTCTGTTACCCTGACAAAAGTAGTTTGTATGACGAACGTAAACAAAGAAATGTTGAACGCATGAAACAGTGACAAAATTAAATAACCTTTATTCTTGAACCTCTTCGGTTGCAAAGATTAGAAAGACGTTGCGCTCTATTCAATGTAAATTATTCCTCTTAAAATTCCTCTGATTGTGTTTTGTCAGACAAACCGCTTTTGAAGTATTTTCACTGCTACTCTGAGAACCTCATTAAATTTGTGGACTCGTGGTTTTTTGACGAAAACTCAAAAAACACGGGGCCAGATTTATGTGAACCGAGTAAAATAAGAGACAAAAACAATTTTTTTTACAGAACTAAGTTTTCTTGTACATTTTCGGTTCAATGGAACAGAAATATATATATATATATATATATATATATATATATATATATATATATATATATATATATATATATATATATATATATATATATATACATATATAATTTTGTATATATTAAGATGTATATGTCTGTGTTTGTGTGGGGTTTAAAATAATATACAGAATGTGAACTCGTGAGAGAATTTTTCTCTATGCATTTTCAGATTTAATCGATTCATACTGCACTGTTGATATCTAACATTTGATGAACATTTCCCGTGGGTTGCGATCAATATACCCTGCAATTATCCAACAAAAAGTGTGTATCAATAATAGCTGGTGTTGTTGAAAGTTAAACAAAAAAAGAAACAATAAACAGTAGACAACATTGGGATATAGACGTGTGATTCGGGCTCAATAGGAGAGTGAGAATCCCCTGCAGACCAGATATATCAGCTGTGGTTCAGTGGTTAGAATTAAAGATACAACAAAATCAAGCACACACGCTTCATACTTAGACATTTTACTTACTATAGACACAGACGGGAAATTGGCAACTAAGCTATATGACAAACGCGACGATTTCGGCTTTCCCATCGTAAATTTTCCACATTTAAGTAGTAACATCCCACAGTTACCCGCACATGGAGTTTATATTTCACAAATGATCCGATATGCCAGGGCGTGTTCAACATATGAACATTTCATATACAGATGTAAACTACCCACTGACAAATTATTGACACAGGGATATCGAAAACTGTACAAATTTCACGATTGGTATAATAGTCTTGTTTGTGATTACTCTGTGTCACTGGGTGAAATGTTGAGTTGACTTTACATTGGCGGTTGTTGAGACGTGTGTACCAATTGTGACGAGGATTCTTACCTCACGTATTTCATTTGGACTTGACCGTGGACTCACGGCGGATGTCACCGGTCGACAGGGGATGCTTACTCCTGCATGGAACCTGGCCCCACCTCTTGGTTTACAGAGATCCGTGTTTGTCCATTTTTAACGGATTTGTATCTGTGTCCTGGACATCCTAAAGATCTATACTTTGGTATTTGAGATGTTTTATATCAGATAGAGTCCAAAAATGGAACATAAATAACATTTATTGCATTGTCTTAAAAAGTGCATCCTCAATTAAAACGCATTGGAGTGACCATAGGGCTATCGAGTGTAATAAATCTATATATAAACTATATCAAGCACATGCAGAAAGACTTCTTTTGTTGTTATTGTGATGGCTTTAAGTTGATGTATGTTCAAGTCCTTATATTTGAACATAAATCAATTAATCTCGACAGCACAACGTCAGAGGTGCCTTATTTGGAATGTGCAGGTTTGTTATTATGTTTATAATAATCTTTGTATTTACAGACACGTACGACCCAGTAATGGGTTACAAATAAAAAATTCGGGAAAACAATATATACCTTGATGCTGACCATGACGGTCATATTAGATTGATGACGTCATTTTTAGCCCAATATCCGAGGTTCCTCATTACGGATGTATCAGTGTTGCTTTATTATACACTTAAGATTCATAGACAATAAGGATTCGTTAACTGATAATAAATTCAGACTTTTAGATAAACAATAAAGCTAAATGATGACCATGACGGCCAATTTGGATTTATACTAAGTTGATCCTTCCCCGATCTCCGAGTTTGGCGAAATTTGTTTAGTTTAGTTTTCTTCATATGATTGAGTAAGATAAAATTGATTATGCAATTCGTTCCAAGATTAATCTTAATTTCACTTGATGCAATAGTTTTTGTTTATAGACAATATAACGATTCAATAATCGTCACAAACTAAACGTTTGAGACAAACACTATTATAGCTAAACGCAGATCATGACGGCCATATTGGATTTATGCTAATGAGACCCTTTCCTGGTGTCGGGGTTTGTCAGCAAATTTTTAATATAATATTTAGTATGGTCCCCATTCACAAAACACAGCAGAACAAAGTTATGTTGCAATTCATTTATTGCTCAATCTTATTTTGACTGGACTTGACTAAGTATTTCATCTTTCACTGTGAAAAGAAATCTTTAACCGCGTTAACTATATAACACATATGTGAAGGTTTTAACGTAAGACATCGGACAGACGGCTACTAGTAACGCTGAGGTTTGATATCATACATCACGTTATTTAAAAACCAACTTCAGAAATAGAGCGAAAGAAACATGAGTAGCCTCCCTTTATCTATAAAACTAGAGTGCGTATGTATTTTCGATGATTCTTTCTACAATTTTTCTGCGGCCTTATTTCTGTAAGAAAATTAATCCAGGAATAAGGGTCATAATTAAAGTGTTCTACTTTCGTTTTGTGGATGTTGTGTATTTTGATGCAAACCACTGGTGAGTTTAGGCACAGCTTAATTGTTGATGGACCCTGATCGCTTTATGCCCGTTGTAGGTTAATCCAGATACTGCTTGTTGGATAGTCAGGGCCTGGAAATGAAAAATATTGTCAGCATGGCCTGCTCTGCCAATCAGATTTCAGAATGGGTAAACTTTTTAGAATTAAGTAATTCTTAGATTTATGGTGGGGTGGCCCTGGTTCCACCTATTGTAAATGAATTCAGGTCCCTTAATGTACCATTTTAGGCTATGCTTTATTAAATACTGTTTACGGTTCATACCTACACCAAAGTTAAAATATCAAAAAACTAGAAATACAATCACCAGTGATATTTTTCATCTTTATAGCTAGCAATCTATAGTTTTCATAATATGAAGAAAAAATGGCATGTCATCACACTTCCAACAAAACCGATGGGATGCAAAGTAGACAATCATACGTCTCCTTTGCACATATATTCTTACAGGATCTAGCCAACTTCAAATTGAGCATATATTGTTTGAAAATAATAACCATCAATGAAGTGGGGACGCTTTTAATATGACAGAAGATATGGTATTAAACTGACTAGAAATAGAATTTGTTTAAGGTACCTTAAGTAATGTTTTGAATATGACTGATATTATACACTGTTATCCTTCTATACGTGAAATATTATTCACAAATTTTTTCGTGTAAACGCTCATTTAAGGTATTTTGGAAACATTCCATGTCATACAAAACCAAGTCATCTTCATATAGATTTATAAAATACAGGTCACCGGGTTATTATTTTTTTCTTTATTTCAATAATATAAATCTACAACCCTCCACATTTTCAGCATTTTCAGTTATCCCAAGTTCAGATGACCTTGGCATATGACCCAATCACCTTGATGTTTTAACAAAATATTTCTCCTGCAACTGAATCCGTAATGCAAAAATACCCCTAAATACCTCTTTTCTTATAAAGATCTAACATACTTAAAGTCTTGACCAATAGGTAACTTTCGTTTTAGCCCGGATTACCGTTATAATCCTGCTTTTATTATCGCCAGTTGCATGATTCTTGATGTTATTTCCGGTTTCGGTAATACATAGATAACCCCCATAGCACAATTGATAAAAGCGCCCTGCAAGTGTTCGGAAGGTCCTGGGTTCGATTCCCGGTCTGTTCGCACATTTTTCTCTGCCAGATACATTTCTGTAATTTGGCGTTCAACTAAATAACCCTCTGTGGTATGTTTTAAGAGTCTTTTGGTTTTTTTATACAAAATAAATTTAATGCCCTGAAAAGTAAAAATATTTCCATTTACTTCTCATTGCGAATGTAAATATGAAAACCGGAAGAACATATGAGGAACATAACCGAGAAGGCCCGAATAAATGCAGGATCATAACGGTAATCGAAAGTACTCGAAAGTTCCCTATTACAGTTCTTAATTGTGTTACCATGATAACCGATGCTTCCATAACATGTACCATTGAATTCGCATTATCAAAATACCCGTGTATACTAATTTTCAGCAAAATATGAAAATAGCTCATTTTCGACCAATCAGTGACCTTTATTTTGTTACCATGGCAACTGACACCTCTGTCATATCTATCACTGAATTGGCAATAGTAAAATATTTATAAAAGCTATTTTTCGTGATCTATCATTAAAATACTTCTGTATACCAATTTTCAGCAAAATCTGTCAATTTTAAAAAGCATTCACAAGTGCTTCAAGAGTTATCTCCCCCAGTGTAGTCACGAACCTAATTGCAATATTTCGTCATTTTCAATGAATGATTGAACGTGGAAAGTTATATTCTTCTGCACAACTGCATTAGTATTTGATTTCGAATGCACGCATATTAAATTTTGACTGTATATACATTTAGGAGCATCATATCATTCAATCAAAATCAATTAATCACAAATGTTAAAAGCAACTCGGTTTGACAGAGCTCCAGATTTTCAATATGAAGGTCCCTGGTTCGATTCCCCATCGCGCCAGAATTTTAGAAGTGGTTCTTGGTTGTGCAATTTCATTCCTTTGTCGGATTGTACAAGTGTACAGACACTCAAAAAGCCGTTGGCAATACGAACCACTCAAGTTGAACACACATACTTACACTATACACACACACTGCCTCACAGGAACCAGTGGTAAGTACTTCCTGTAGTCACATCGCTCGTTAAATTCAGCCAAAGTAAGCAAGCGTAATATGTATAACACTTCACCACTCAGAAATCGCGTCCGAGCGAATAACGACAAGTAGTAAGTTGTAGTGCCAAATGAAACTATAGCTCTTTAGTGTGATAATTACTGACAAGAATAAAAAAAAATTCAGTGTGAATTTACCTCCCGTTAAGTGATCATGGATATTAAGAAAAAGGTACTTGAAAGTACATTGTCTGGTACCTGAACTCACCAATATTGTCAGTGTATCATAACTTTTATCTCCATCATAAAAACGTATTTTGGCCATGCCATCAATAATAATCGCTATCCATGATAAATTTATCGCCGTTAACATTTCTATATATATATGCCTGTTTAAAGAGATTTCATGTTTTAAAAGTCTGACTTCAGAGTGAAAAAACAAGATTGTTGGAATCCCGCAACATTTTACATTGAAATTCCGCTTAATTCAGCAACATTTTGCATTGAAATTCCACAACGTTTTGCTAGTATTAGAAATAGCGCTACGTTTTACATTGGAATTATGCAACGTTTTACGTCGGAGTTCCGCAACGTTTCACGTTGGAGTTCAGCAACGTTTTTACTTTGGAATTCTGCAACGTTTTATATTGGAATTCATCAAAGTTTTAAATTAAACTTTCAATTCGTTTTTCATGTACATTTAAATTCCAAACCGTTGTTATACTTTAATACTGCACAGTGTTACACTGCAATTCCGCAACGTTTTACATTGGAATTCTATAAGCGACGATTTGCATTGAAATTCATCACTTTGACACTGTAATACCCACACACATTGCAATTCTACATCGTTATACAACACAATAAAGAATATCTTAATTAATATATTAAATTCTACAACATTCTCATTAGAATACGGCAACTTTTTTTATTGAAAATTCACAACGTTTTACATTTGAATTTCGCAACGTTTTATACTTAAATTTTGCACCGCTGTATATTGAAATTCCGCAACAATATACAAATTGTAATGTCTAACTGTATTCGCATCTAATATAGTTTTACATACTGAGAGAGAGAGAGAGAGAGAGAGAGAGAGAGAGAGAGAGAGAGAGAGAGAGAGAGAGAGAGAGAGAGAGAGAGAGAGAGAGAGAGAGATTCTTTGGATTGCTTTCATGAACTGTATATAAGTAGCCGTTCAAATCCGACTTGATCGACTTAGATTTAGAAATATTCAAATAGGAGAGGAATTAAAATTTCGTTGTAGTCCTTGCAATGATTCTATTTATTATTCACTAGGAAGACGATAGGGTACATTCGCACTTGTTTTATTCTAATTTTGCTAAATGTATGAATACGAACTTTAAATAAACTTTAAATCATTGGTCAGTGTTGACTACGGTTCTCATAATAATGAGTTATAAGACAATCCTTCAAATTACTATCAGCATTATGGTTTCAATGTGGAACTGTGTTTTGGAAATCGTACAGCATTTTGGTATAGACTTCTATATTGAAAGAGAAAATGAAAATGAATATCGTAGATCAATTATTCTTAAAGAACATTCCATAGGAACATTGACAATCTATTCAGTAATTAAAGGTTAAATTTGTTTCAAAATTCTAGATTCTGAAATGTTCGTCTATTGCAACTAAACTATTAGTATTGGCCACGTGCGCATGTGGTTCGATGATGATATGCAATAAACAATCTAGACAAAATCATATATCCCCTACCGGCATAAGGACAATATTCAATCAGATGCCCATCTACCTGTGACACTAACTTGATAATAGTGTTAGATCTTCTATTCTTTTACATGACAATCAAACCAAATTTAAACGTATTTAAAATATTATCATTCATTAATTCAAAACTTAACATTTCTACAGCAAACAGCGGAGTATTAATCAGATCTTCTATTCGTCTTGATCGATATTTAATTTAACACAGATATCTTGGATCCAGACAATAACATTGACACTATGAGTCCCATATTCCGTGCCAACTTGCAATAAACAACACTTTGGCGTGTAACCACAGATATTTATCTACCAAGAGTTACCACCCTTTATAGATCACTTCGATATGAGATCAAGCGCATCGAAAGCAGAAACAAATATATCACGTACATGTTGGATATAATATAAGATTTTTTAAAATTATTCATTGACCTAGTTCTGACTAAAATTGACACAGTTTATATGTGACTTTCTGTGATCGAACAAATAAAAATCCCCCAAATCTTGGCAAACACAACTACACGGAGCTAGACATCCAGACAACTAAATCAAATTCGCCATTTTAATGCGCAAGTTGGTTTCTGTATCAAAACATATCAGGTATTTAATTGATTAATTGAAAAATATAACGATAGTCTTCAAAGGATAAAACGGATTCCCGTTAAGAGGTACTAATACCGGTTTTTAACGGATTTGTGTAAATGACAATCAAGTCAACAGAGAGTGGATTCCGGAATCCGATTTCAGGTTGATCCGATATCGCGTATACATGTATGTGATTTAATTATTACATATTTCATAAGGTAATACATCCACTTTTGAATTGTAGATTTCTTTGTAACGACTTGCAGTGGTGTAGCCACTTAAAATGATATAAACTCTGATACGAACTGTTAAAATTTTAGTTTTGAAAATGCGCACAATGGCGGTATTTCTTTACAATGTGTCCATCATTTTAAATGTGTTATGACATCGCCATGATCATTTCCATTTTTGCCCAGCATTGTTTTACTTACCATGGATCGAACGTGGTAAAATAATTCTCTCTCTCTTATTAAATGGGAGCAAAAATGTCAAGGTATATACACAGTCATACGGAATGGTATGACAGCTACCTGTTCAAAAAGAGACATTGCGTGCAATTGAATCAGATGCTCTCTCAAGACCAGGAGGTATCTCTCTCTCTCTCTCTCTCTCTCTCTCTCTCTCTCTCTCTCTCTCTCTCTCTCTCTCTCTCTCTCTCTCTCTCTCTCTCTCAGTAATATAATCTATACGGACAAACCGACAATGCTTCAAGAAGACAAATATTTCTGCCGCTTTCTGTATCATAAACATACAATACCAAAGTTATAGTTTTTCATAAAAAGGGCAAAAACAAATCTGTTTTGTTATCCATGTATCCTTTATATGTTTCCTTTTTTTGTTTGCTCAAATCATCTTCAAGTTGTTCATTATGATTTAAACACACCTATCATTCACATCTTGAAAGGACATATCAAAATATGTATGTCTGAGTAAACTCTTGAGCTGTGATATTAATAATGGACCAAATATGTGACAGTTTATATTGGATAGAGAAGATTGTTCCCCCCTCCGCGACACAACCCCTGCAACAGGTTACCTCACGTGGAGGGTTTCATTTCACATATGTAATTAAAGTTGAAACATCAATAGTAATGGGTAATTTTGAATTTTTGCAAATTATATAGAAGTGTATTTGTTATATTTGTGATGAAATAGATTTCGTAACAGAGAGATGCCACCTAACTAATGTCACATCGTTGAAACCGATTACTATTAGAATTGTTATGATGAATAGCATTTGACTCAAAATCATTAATAGCTATTTAATGTATAAAGAAATGCTTCTTATCTGCTCATATCAGTTATCAATTAAACAAATTGTTACAATTGTACCACAAGAACGAGTTTTTAAAATGACAAAAAATTATATAATAAAAAAGCAAAATCGGTAAATTGTTTAAATGACATAGTGAAAAGGGTAATTAAATCTAGTGTGATTTTGTAGTCATTTGAAATATAAGTGTTAATATAAAGAGTGAAATGCAATTGTCCAGATACCAGTCCAATTATCAACGCACCTGCTTCACACTAATTCAACCAGGGTTCCCGGGGTAGGTGAAAACGGTATACCTTGGTTATTTTCACTCTTTTGTGATAAAAAACAACATATCCGTGCGTCTCTTAAATTCCCTCTAAATTATCACAGTTATATAAAGTATTTAGCTTGAGATTCGGTTTTGTCCTCATTTTAATTTCGCCCTCCCATCTAAGGGCACAAGTGGCGAAAATTAAATGGGAGCAAGATATATACACAGTCATACGGAATGGTATGACAGCTACCTGTTTCAACATGTATATGTCTGTGACGGAAGTGAAATAAGACGTAGACGATCAGCAAGGTAACCAGGCTATGTCTTGCGTTAAATGAATCAGCTGATGATTCAGGATGTTCATACAGGATCAGATTAACAAGACCAGGAGGTATCAGGAGTGGACTTAAAATTCTAAGAATGGCAGTGACAAAAAGAGACATTGCGTGCAAACTCTCTCTCTCTCTCTCTCTCTCTCTCTCTCTCTCTCTCTCTCTCTCTCTCTCTCTCTGAAAGTATGATATGGAGGGAGAGAACATAAGGAATGTAGAGAAATACATGCGCTATGGCGGATTCAGTATCTAGTTTGCTGGTAGCTAGGCATCAGTGTTACTTTTATATAACGTCTCTCTCTCTCTCTCTCTCTCTCTCTCTCTCTCTCTCTCTCTCTCTCTCCAGACAAGTTAGCATACAAAACGATCTATAAATAGAATGGTATAATGATGTATAAATTACTTTTTCGATATCATACTTGCATTGCACAGCGATGAGTTCTCTATTTGTACATATATCACAGAGACCATTCGATACACGATCTAGAGACCAGGAATGTGTCTTCAAGTGAGCCGTTTCTTCGTGTAGCGATCCCGCGGAGAAAACTCTCCCAAGGATAAAACATTTTTCCTTAAGTAAATAAAAACTCTAAGTAAATGCAAGCATATTCTCTAAAATCGTAATGGCAGTTTACTTTGATTTTGAGAAAAAGACACTTTGATGAATGTGAAACGCGATACCAAGGTTTTGCATATGACAGTTAAAAGATTGTCAATATCAATTGTACTCTGAATATACATTTATATTTGGAACACGTTAAATACATACCATAATAATACGTGGTTAAATAAAAATCTCTCTCTCTCTCTCTCTCTCTCTCTCTCTCTCTCTCTCTCTCTCTCTCTCTCTCTCTGTCAAGAAATCGCGCCTTTTATCGGAATACATTATTTTTTTCTTTTCGTAAATAGCATATGAATGTTATAATGTATTTATCCTGATGTTTTAAAGTTGCTTTTTTATTATTTTCGAAAGTAGATTTTTTCTTCAATAGTTGGTTCTTCATTACCTTTCCCGTTCATTTCTGACTGTGATGCCTTTGAAGGGAACAAGTCTCAATAGACAATTTCGAGTTATTTAATTCCGTTCAATTTTGTCGGGATAGCATGTACTCAGATCACATAACCAATATAAAAATTCGGGCAAAGTCACATTTTGTGTGATATTGACATTGACAATATTCAGTCCACCAATATTTATTTTTAGATTAAAGAACATTCTTGTAAAGATGACAAGTGTCTTCGCAATTCTGTAGGCTATTCTTTTCTCTCCAAAAAAAATGCTAACAGGAAGTGATTCAGCTTGCATTTACTATTGAAGGTGTACCCAGACTAGCCGTGACGGAAAGAAGGTGTACCCAGACTAGCCGTGACGGAAAGAAGGTGTACCCAGACTAGCCGTGACGGAAAGAAGGTGTACCCAGACTAGCCGTGACGGAAAGAAGGTGTACCCAGACTAGCCGTGACGGAAAGAAGGTGTACCCAGACTAGCCGTGACGGAAAGAAGGTGTACCCAGACTAGCCGTGACGGAAAGAAGGTGTACCCAGACTAGCCGTGACGGAAAGAGACAACTAGAAAAATGTATATTCCATACATGTCTTCAAAACCATGCAAAATTCACATTGAAACATACGTAATTTCACATTACCACCCCTATCATTGCAACCAGGTCCCACTACAATCAAAAGTGAAATATTCCTAAGACTTGGCTTGATTAGCCCATCAGAATTCAGGATAAGCTATAGGTGCGCACAATTATTAGATTTGAATAACACGCAACTGTTTTGACGATGGGCTCGGGTTCAAAGAGGATCCAATGGCACATGGGATATACGTTTGTATTTATGAATAACAAATATTTTGCGTACCTATGGAACAATGAATATAAGGAGTGCAATGCAAACCAAATATTTCTTTGTATTTCCTCTTCGCAAATTGATCAAACTTACTTGCAAGTATCCATATGATTTTACAGTTTTTGGAATTCTTTTTTCCAGCGAGTTTGGTTGGATATGGATTTTGTTATAGACAAAGTACTATCAATAGATTGGTATTTACAGGATATAGATAAATATTACGTCCAACTCTTTAAGTACAGGGAACGAATATACATTTAGTACAGAACTGAAATATGAAAAAAAGCTGATAAGTGTTATATGATTTAAAGTAAGAAGCAGAACATATATCAAGATCAAAGACTGGTTTCTCCGAAGTTTTTTCTGTCACCTTGCTTTTTCTTTCTTGGACATGTGTACCCAATGCATTAGTGGCAAGTATTGCTGGTTTATACTTAAATGACCCAGATGCAGGGCGCTGACCCAGCGGAACAAGGTCTTATTAATAAGCAATCTACATATTAACAGATAAAAACGTAGAATTCCAGTACAGAAGAAGACATTAATTTTAGTTTTTTCCTTCAGATTATTTTGTGTTTACTATTCATGGCAACCAGTCAGTATTTACACGCTCGGCATGGATGCGACATGTCTTTAATTCGTATCCGAGTAATCAAACACGCCGCTGCAATTTATATGAACTTATCAGAGGAATCACGAATGGCTGATGTTGATATATCAACTTGATTTAAACGGATACGTGATCAATGGCGATTTAAGAGCGACTTTTTGCTTTCAATAACTGTTGAGTTATCTGGGGTTATCCTGGTCTGTTCAAAGCCGGTTGGTTTGACCTCATTTGGCCCACAACTGTAAATTTTAATTCTAATCTATACATATCGTTTACACAGCTCTGTATTTTATCGAGAGCGGCCAGTAGAACTTTTTTAATCTATTTATTTTCATTAGTTCACTTTATTTCAATCCGCGGTCAGTTAAGAAAATATATTTTATTACAGGTTACATATAACCTCTAATCTTTTACCACATGCTCGTGCAATGCAGTGCAATTTATAAATATCATATAATTGTTCAAGAGTTTGTCCTTGTTTGCAAAATGACATTATTTGCAAGTACATGCATACATACTTTCAAATTCATGTATGAAAATGGTGAATGATTAAATAGGTTTTTTTCAAGATTGATGTCGGTGCATCAATGTATATTATTTATACATTCACGTGTAGGATTGTTGTTAGATTGATTTTATTGTATTTTGATAAAGAACGTATTTTTATTAAATTTGTTCGGTGGTTTAGTAATATTTGCTAAAACACATTAATTAGAGACTTGAAATCAGGTGGTTACTTCATATTGTTTTGTCAGGTGCAGTGGAAATCAAGAAACTTCAAACCGAAAGTCACGTGTTACAGTGTTAACCCTAAGAAAATAGGTCTAAATTTGTAGCAGCTCACATAAAGGGATTGACATCTCCATACAAAAACATGTCTTGTCATAGAATATCCCATATCTAAAACGAAACAAAAAATTGCAATTTTTGTAATTGCAAGCTTTTGCAAGAATGAAATTTACTCATTTGCTAATACCGAGACAAAGGTTCATCTTTGTAATATACATGTCTATTGTTTGAGAAGTATATACAACGAGAGTGAATTTTCTTCTTTTTCACATATTTTTTTTTTTATAGTTATTTCGGATTCGTAGCATGTTTATTATAGACTCATTTCTGATGGATGGATGTATTATACATAAATTTGAGAATAAAATGCTTAGATAGAAACATAAATTGTTTACACTTATTGCCAACCTGTTTCTTGTTGCCACGTGATTAATCTTTTAGTATCACCTAGCAAACACTTGAGACGTACGCGTGGAAAAAGACGATTGGTATTGCATAATTTCCTTCTTGGTTATATTAAATCCATAGTAAAATAATTAATAGCAAACATACTTCGCTATGTCAATACCGTGAATTGTTCTCACTTCAGAAGATAGAATAGTTTTGTGTATATCTGTTGCAACCATTGTGTGCTCGGACAAGGCCATAACTGTACTCAATGTATGTTAATTTCCATAGATCTACATTTTATTTTACATGTGTTGTTATGCTCTTTTCGTTAGCTTTCATTTATCGTTTCTAGTTGAATTGCTCTGTCGTGAAATGTCTGTACGTGTATTGGTATTGGTCGTTAATGGTTCTAGTAGCTTTATTGCACTAGTGTGATTGGCTGTTAATGTTTCTAGATGTTGAATTACTTTAGCATGATTGCTTACTGCGTGTATTTTGATTGGCTGTAAATATTTTAGCTGTTGAATTGCTCCGTCATGATTGGTTAAACACGTGTATTTTGAATGGCTGTAAATGTTTTAGTAGTTGACTTGATGTGTCGTGATTGGTCTGTACATATATTTTAAATTGCCATTAATGTTTCTAGTCGTGATTTAAGTATCATTATCGGTAAAACGTTTCAAACATAACAACAATTAGTGCTTTTTAACTTTGTATTTGCAACCGTCCAGTAAAAATATCCAAGTTATGACAGCAATACAAAATTACATTTTTGTAAAGGTAACAGTTCTACTGTTAAATTAATAGATACTAATCGATACTAAATAGATAATTAATATGCACAATTTTACTTTTAAAAGTCGTTATACGGTATCATGTACTCACTATTTGGTAAAACGCCTGATAAATAAAAAAATGTATTCATATCCATTTGCTATGACTGGTCAACAGAGAATATTTACTCCTCTATGGCACCTGATCCAACGTCTGGATTTCCAGGGGTCCGTGCTTGTCCAATATTCAGCAGATTTGTTTATTGTCTCCTAAATATTCTGACAATTAATGTCTTTATTTCCCCTCGAAATCATAATCGACTATCATTTCGGTGCCGATTGTTGTTGTTGTTGTTGTTTAACGTCCCACTCAAGAATATTTCACTCATATGGGGACGTCACCAAATGCCAGTGAAGAGCTTTAAAATTTGGCCTATGCTCGGCATTTATGGCTATTGAGCAGTGAGGGTTTTTAACGTGCCGACGCCTACTGTGACACGGCACCTCAGTTTCTACTGTCTTATCCGAAGGACAGGAAAGCGACCTGTCGCCGGCTGGACTCGAACTCACGAACTCAAGAGTCGAGCATGCAAATGATTGAGCCAGGCCGGCTTTCGGTAACTGTAATTATAGTTACATACAAATTCAATGTCCTGTACTTCGAACTTCCAATATCTTATTTACAGTATCTTTATATAGGTGTTATAATCAATAAACAAAATAGTCGAAAACAATTATGTACAATCATTTGCATGTGCTGCAATTTTAACATACTGCAATATAAACCACCAGGTTATCCAATGGCATGTTACAGGATAATCTTTGGCCGGCAAATTTCCTTTCCAGGACATCACCTCACATATTGTGGAATGTATGGACTGAAATTAATCCTGTACATTTTCCCGTTTTATCTTGAAATGACTTTGCTTTACTTACAAAATATTTGCCATATTCTATAGTTTTTACTTTCATGAGTGTTTTCACACATCACTCACACAAACGATTAAACATAACCGTACGTTTTTCCCGAGTTAAATTTTGTCTCTGTAAATATCTGAATATATGTATATAGATGAAACTACTAGATGATCAACCAATACACAAAACACATAAAAAATAAAACTTATTCACCTCATGCTGATTTTTCATCCAAATATTTCATATACTACTTATACTGCCGTCTAATCCAGGAAAACAAACATTTCATAGACGCCATATTGGAAGTTTTGAAAACCAGGGGTTCGTTTTACAAAAAAAAACCTTAAGTCCTAAATCCTAAGTCTTAGTCCTTATTGTCAATGAACTGACCAATCAGCATTGCTTTGCCATGGTAGTTAGGACTAAAAGTTAGGACTAAGGATTTAGGACCTTGCGTAAAACAAGCCCCAGGTATAAGGTTCATTTTGGATTTAACGACATGGTGTAAAGTAAAAATAAAGATATACCCATTAATAATCGAGGCTCAGGTTATACCATAGGGCAACACACTGCTAGTTAATCAGGATTTGAGTTTGGATATGAAACTTATCAGAGGCAGGGTAAAACTCGTTTCCCATGTGGGCATTCGGGGTTACCTAAATAATCCGCAATCACGCGCATAAATCAAATATGATGTTTTTGTGTTTCTTGTCTTCATTTGTTTATTTAGTGATGTTAACAAGTGGAAAATTCCCAGCACTTTTACATTCTCAACAGTTGATATGCTGTTATTTATGTCTTTCCTGAAGTTCCTTATTGTCCAATGAAAGGGTTCAATGCCTTAATTATTTCATAATTCTAGAAATATTCTCATCTCATCCTGAAATCTGATTGGACAAGTTAGGAATGTTCTTGTCTTATCCTGAGATCTGATTGGACAAGTTAGGAATGTTTTCGTCTTATCCTGAGATCTGATTTGTTTAGAAGGACAAGTTAAGGATATCACCGTCTATTCCTAAAATCCGATTGGTTGTAAACAAGTAAAAAAATATTTTTAGACTTCTACAGAATCTAATATTATATTTATTTTTATTATAATGATGAAGTCTAAGTGACAGAAACAATCGTCTTGAGAATTTTCACTTTGAAATTATGTTTATAATATATAACCACTAGGTCGTTCCGATGCTGGGGGACCGTTCGAGTCCCCGAGGATATACATAAACCTAGTACCTGGTAATTCGGTACCAGCTGATAATCGTATACCAAAGTAATATTTCACAGAGATGATACCATTTAAATTCTAAATCATTAACTTGAATGTGTCTTAAGATTGACTTAGATTACCGACAGGATTGATAATATTTTCCGAACTTTTATTTTGAAAACAATTACTTAACTTGCTACGATTTGAAACGAACGACTGAGGGGGAAAACGGGCCACATGATTGTCGTTATAATGTATCACCCAACGATGCTGTAACTTAATTTCAGAACTAGTCAGGAAAAATTCAAAATTGTATTTGATACTCAGACAGGTTTCTGCCTGTTACAACATAATGTATCTCAATTTCTCTTTGATTAAAACAAATTTTGAACTTCTAACAACTTATCGTTCGTAAAAATCTAAAGTAAAGAGAGGTCAAGTTCCTTTACTCTACAATAGATGTAAAATTCCTCAGTCGACTGTTATGATATATTCTATTCCATTAGAATTAGAAATAAAGACATTTTACACATTCATGCATGGCAGTTGATTCGTATTTAAGTATTCTAGATATGGTTGTGATAGATTTCATTAATTTTCAGGGTCTCTTTAAGCAGATTGATATTTCGTATATCACCGTTGTCATTTTGTTAATAGTCTCAGAATTCTCGCAATCCGAAACGCAGGGTGTTATCTATTAATTTGAGCATTTAATGATACGAGTTACTTCAGTTAAGCGAGATCACGATGAACTTTGACATGCTTGTCCACGAAGACATAGTTATACCGAGCTTGATTAAACACCGGAAAATTGAACTATAAAAAAACAGCCTCATACAACACAAAGAATGAAAAGATCGTTTTATGAGCATTCAGGCAAAGAATTGCTAAATTTTATCAATCTTCTTTTTGTAACAATGTTTCACAATATTATGTTTCCGCTTCCCAGCATGCCTTTGTTCAAATGTAACCATTCAAACACTTGAGTGAGGTGATTTTGATGACTTCAAGATATGACGCTTTAACATTTTACACCAAGATGGTCGCCGATAAACTTCTGGTTTCGGGTCAAATGCGACTGGTCATCGGCTTATAGTCATTACAATGTTTGTTTTGATAGATTCTCTAGATGTGAAGCAGCGATTAACTGTATCTTAGACAAAAATCTAAGTATGATACATGCATTGTCTAAAAGACCTACAAAACCGATTCATCTAGAGATAACATTGTTCCGTCCAAACTTTGGCATCCATTTTTACGGTCATTCACCAAGCGTCAAGATATACCTCAGTAGTTTTCAGAATAGTGTTATGTCGCCGAAATCGACAGATAACGAATCAGAGAATAGATTTATATTTTAATTAAATAGAATATGATTTCAATCTATTGGCATTAAAAATATCTGTGAACCTAACAAAGTGTGTGTGATGGAACCCTTAATGCATTCTATCTTAATTGCATATATAGCCCTACAAGTTATAAATTACAGTAATTGTGACGTCATTGTACATATACCCTTGGGTGTGGACAGGTAATTTGTGGCTTGGCAAAAGGTAGATGCGCCTGCCCAGGGTAGGGAATATGTCCTTCTTTATCATCGTTATTACAAAATAATGAGAAGAAAGACATGTCAATGTGTTGTCTTTGCCACGTGCAGTATGCGTTTTCTTACCAAATTTGTTAAGTTCGCTTTAGCATAAAATGTTTACTCTGTCAAAAAACAATTATATTTTATATTACTAACATTTTACAAACATTTTATTTGTCATTTTTCATTTGTGGTATAGCTATTCCGAGAAAAGACTGGCACGAGATACCAGGGGTAAAGTCGAAATCGTGCTGGTTTCTTTAACGTGCAACAACTTGAAGATATTGCATTGATTTAAGTGGCAAACATTTCGCGGCTAAATGCAGGTGTGATGAGCATTTCAGTGAGTTAAGGAACTGTCTCAATACGCAAAAGTACACACGCACGCACAAACAATTTTATTGTTTATTGTATACTGATAACGGAGTATGTCATTACCTAACCTCTTTTAAAAGAGTCTGCAAGAAAACCATGCAATAGGGTCCAAAAGCAATGTTTTTATATTGAGCTGAGATTTTGCATACAAGATATCTTCATGACAATTACTCTCTCTGCAATGTATATTTTAAAGATATTCAACGGGAGTCTCTGTATAGAGCGCCACCTATATACAGTCATTTATGGTTAAAATGCACCTGAAAATTAGGCAATCTCACCAGTTTCAGCTGTAAAATATCAGTGTTTAACATTACGGTACAGTTTTATTGGTAAGATAATGATGTAAACTATATTTTAACTGTCAATATATGTTAATACCCGAATTAATTTTCCCTACATTTACTCATACCTGTTCAAATGTCCATAGTTTTGGCAAATTGCCAAAATGGTGAAATTTACCATTTTTTATTGTAAGCCTTCTAAAGTGGGGGAAATATTTCTTTCTTAAACCATGGTTATATATCTTCAAAATATAAAAAATCTCATTTTGGCAAATAATAATAGCACTTGATGTAAATACACCAAATTTGATTTGGGAATAGTGGTTTTGCAGCTGTTCCTTGATATAAGGACGCTCGCTGCTCAGTTTAAAAATAACAAGCTTTTAATAACAAAGACCTATATAATTTACTAAGGGATTAATAAAGGAAGTCAAATAGAGAAAGAGAGAAAAAAATATAGGTCTGTGCACTTCTTTTTTAGCATTCAGCTATTGAAAATTTGTTACTAAAGACTGTTACTAAAAATAGACATGATGCAACAAAGATTAAAATGTGTCCTATATATAAAAGTTTTCAAAAATATAAATCGATTTCAAAAGTTCCGACATGCCATTTGAATTATTTTTTCTGTTTTGCATGGTTTTCTGTCAGACTGGCTCTTAATTATCAAAATGATATTTTTTCACAAAAAATGCACGATCTAAGAGTAAACTGTGTCCGTGTATATATGTGTGCTCAAATATTTCTTCTTTTTTTTGTATTATACAAATAATTTTTTGCTAATAGCAACTAAGTTCCAATTACATTATAAAAACCAATTACTCACGAAATAATGATATTTATTATTTTCTAATTTTGTAAATGATATGACGACAAGGAACGACGAAACAGAAATCCCAACATTCCCCCTTAATGTTTCAATTAAGAGACATCGTTAGCCGTAGTCCATTAGTTGTTCAATAAATCTAGTCTTTTTGCATCGCAGTTTTATATACAGACACTGTATTTTGTTTCCATAATGTATTATTTAATTCTGATCAGCTGTTTCGTAATTATCGCAAATATCTTAATTCATCTTATGATATTTGTGAGCGTTTCAATATCAGTTCCAACTGTCCGTAATCAGCTTCGTGTACTGAGAAATAACTACTAAAAACCTAGATATGTTCGCCGTCGTTTAATTTTCGCGTTTACATGAGATCGAATTTAAGATAAACGCAAAAACTTCAAGCTAATTAATTGATGCACGGATATACAAACTATTTTTGGACTATGTTGATTTAGGGCGAATTCAAATCGAGCTGAATATGTTTTCGTTTGCAAACGGGGCGAAAATGTCCAGGTATACAGTTCTTCACACGAGAACGATATGAAGTGCAGTTTTAACATTTCTAAGCTATATGTTGTCATGTCATTCGGTGCGCAAAGTACAGCAATATATGTAATAGTCACAAGGAGTTTGAATCTGTTTAGACAACAGGGCCAAAGAGCTTCAAATAATTGTGGCCCTGCAAAAAAAAAACCAAAGACCCAGCAGGCGATTTAGTTGTTCTAGAGTCAAACTCCTAGAAGTAAATTTACAATCTCTTACTCAGTCTTGTCGGTCCAATTTCTTACACAGTGTTGTCAGTCCAATCTCTTACACAGTGTTGTCGGTCCAATCTCTTACTCAGTGTTGTCGGTCCAATCTCTTACGCAGTGTTGTCGGTTCAATCTCTTACACGGTGTTGTCGGTCCAATCTTTTACACAGTGTTGTCGGTCCAATCTCTTACGCAGTGTTGTCGGTCCAATCTCTTACACAGTGTTGTCGGTCCAATCTCTTACGCAGTGTTGTCGGTCCAATCTCTCACACAGTGTTGTCGGTCCAATCTCTTACTCAGTGTTGTCGGTACAATCTCTTACGCAGTGTTGTCGGTACAATCTCTTACGCAGTGTTGTCGGTCCAATCTCTTACTCAGTGTTGTCAGTCCAATCTCTTACGCAGTGTTTTCGGTCCAATCCCTTACACAGTGTTGTCGGTCCAATCTCTTACACAGTGTTGTCAATTTCTCAAGATTCTTGAAAAAAAATGTAAAACGATATTTAAAGGGTCATTAACTGTGTTTTTTGAAATCATTTTTCTTCCTTTTTACTATTTAGATTGGTATATAATAGATATACACAGGCATGAAAAATCTTAAATCCTATTTATTTTGTGAAAATTGCTTCCTAAACCCAGGTTTAGCAATCTTTCACTTCCAATTGATTTACTCAACCTTACTATTGGTATATGAATTTCACGCTTGACCTGACCTTATTTTCACAGAATATATAGGAATATATGGTTTTTACTAAATGTGTATAGCTCTTATTTGTTTTTGTACATCAAGTACAAGTAGTAAAAGTATATAAAAAATACTAACTAATATTTTCGGTAAACACAGCTAATGACCCTTCAAAGTTGTTCTTTATAATCCATTTTCCTTTTGCATATATCTTCAATTTTTACATAGAATGGCGAAAATACTTTTTTTTAAACAGTTATAAATTCAGGGACAAATTATTGAGAAAATTTTTCTTTATTTTGAGTCACATGGTTTTTATGTATTCATTCTGTTTGTTACATGACCACGTGTGTGTTCTGGGACTGCTTTTAGACGTTGAGAGAGATTAATTGAGAGTGAAAGGACCGACAACTCTGTTTAAGAGATTGGTAAATTCTGTGGTGCGGAAACAGGATAGCAAAATTGGGGATCTGTTTACAAAAGACCTAAACAACTGCAAAAACGTTGCTATGTTTGAAAATAAACCATTTTCGAGTTCTTACATAATAGGTTTTTGGATCCGGATTTTTCTTTCGCCGCCTCAACTTTGTTGCCTTAGCTATTTCGGGTATGTGTTTTTGCGTCGTCCAAGAAATAAAATGCTCGATTTCATACCATAAATAAAAATGTCACAATATTCCATGTTTGGTATAGAGTTCAGACGTTGACATAAATACACTTGTGACAATATTTGCCCTTCTGATATAACTGCATTTTATATTTTCTTGATCACTGTAAAGACACAAACCGGAAATCGCTGGTGCTAACAAAATTGAATCGGCGTACGAAAAATCTGTAACCAAATATGGATTACGTTGTTTGTTTATTGTTGTTTAACATCCCACTCAAATATCTTATAGGAGATTCATATGGTCACCAAATGCCGGTGAAGGGCTTCAAATTTGGGCCTATGCTTTGCACTTACGACCATTGAGCAGTGAGGATTCTTTAACGTACCGACACCTACTGTGACACGGAACCTCGGTTTTTACTGTTTTATCCGAAGGACAGGAAACCAACCTGCCGACGACTGGACTCGAACTCACGATCAAGAGTCGAGCGCGCTACCGACTGAGCCAGGCCGGCTCACGAATTACGTAAGAACTCGCAAATGGTCTATCAAATAGTATTACAGATATTTGATATCATTTAGCCCAACTAAATTCCTTGGGCTTACAGTCCGGTACATCACTGTCAATGGTTATCATTCCTTTATCTCTTTCGGTATAACCCCTAGTAAATTAAAAAAATGTGAAAACATGATATTTTTATAATATATATATATATATATATATATATATATATATATATATATATATATATATATATATATATATATATATATATATATCTGTGTGTGTGTATATATATATATATATATATATATATATATATATATATATATATATATATATATATATATATATATATATATATATATATATACAGATGTCTTTTTAGTTTGTGAAATCCCAAGTTAATCCATGACATGTAAACATGATATGTATATTGATAAAGAGATTTGTTGCTGAATTAATTTTATGACTATGTTTCTTTTTCAGTTCGAAAAAAGATTGATTACACGTCTGAGTTTAAAACGTCAATTAACACGTCTGATTTCTATACTCTTGAAACCTTAAAGGGTCGATGAACTTGATATGCCATATTTATCTATAAAAATCAAACACTTAAAACTAAAAAACAAATCAAAATTAAAACGAGAGGTAAATATTGCACGAATAAAGGGTCATTAATACACCGAGTTTGTGGGAGTCGACTGGATGGTCAATCAAGTAGTCCTAAAATTAATTGCTTTTATATTTTGTATAATTAGAATATTGTATAGCATTTCAACATTGTCAAGCTGAAATTATAATCCTGAAAAGAAATATGATAAAATCATTAATAGAAAGTCCATGAAAAAGCGACTTTATTTTAAGAACTAAATGCTTTGCATCTTAATTTATTTGTGAAAATGCGAATTCGTTTGTCATGCAAATTTTTTCGTTTATCGGATATCAATGAATTATCCGACTTTTATTTCATTGATAACAATACTCATGACGTCTGGTTTTTGTTGGAATATGAAACCTGATAATTTCATGGTGGTTTATGATTTTGAATAATGTGAGTATAAACTAGTATCGGTTTCTCCATAAAAAGTAACACGTGTGTATTTTGATAAATGACTGGTAAATACAGGTACAAAATATGCAGCATTAACTCAATGATTTGAGTGTCTGTTCCGCAGTTGGATGGTCTGGGTTTACATTTCGGCGTAAAAAGTCGAATATTCGCTGAGCGATTAACTTTGATAGACTGAGTGTGTACCCAAATTATAGATGTCACCACTATGTGGCAGCAGTGTGCACATGTACGTGCACTATCACGGATTAGTATACAGCAAAAGGGACAAACGAACAGACAAAGAGAGACACACGGATTTGAATGAATTTTGAATAATGGTGTATTATGCCACACTCAACAATTTTTCGGTTATATGTGGCGGTCAGTTTTTTAATGGTGGAGGTGAGAACCTGGTTACAGTGTACCCGGGAAGCGACCATCGGCCTTTCACAAATAAACTGGCAGACTTTCTCACATACATCAGCGTAGATTCCGGCGGGACTCGAACCTGCGCTGACCAGAAGTGAGAGACTTCTTAGTTCAAACGACTCGGTGACGGAGGCCCCGGCATACAAGAGGGCCTCCTGATCTTTCAGAGGTCCGTGTGTCCAATTTCACCTGATTTGTATATTGTCTCATAAAGATTCTCTCGGTTAATACTTTGGTATATGTGGTTTTTATATAATAGAGATAGAGAGTGGGGCAAACGGAAAGTCGGGTGAAAGGAATACAGAAGATCGAATGGCGGAGAGATTGATACCTACAGTTGGAAACACACACACACACACACACACAGACACATATATATATATATTCGGTACCGGGTAATAATCTTATACTCAAGTAATATTTGGCACTGATAACACCATTTGAAATTCAAAAGTTAAGATAGTCATATTTTCACAGTGGTTACTCTTAGACGGATTTGGCTATGCATTTAGATTTATTATTTGGCCTTGTGTTATACCACGTTCCCTTTAGAAAATCTATTTAAAATTGAAGTCTAATTGACAGAAACGATCGTCTTGAGCATTATAACTTTGGTATTATGTTTATTATTATATATATATCAGTATCTTGCTCAGCGACGGAATGGAGGAATCATGTTGAACATTTGCTTTTGTTGTATTTTCATGAAGACCATTTCTTTGTTCTTGTTTATAATAGACAAACTCACTCGACTGCACAACCATGGTAGCACCTTAAAGATATGAAAAAGTGTATAAAACGTGGAAAGCGGAACAATTTGTAATTACTTTTTTCTTTCATATGGCACACCAAATGATTTTAAGTCCTGGGCCACACAACACGAAGTCACACTGACAAAATGAATTTCCAAACAATATCAATAGCGAAAGAGATTAGCAACGATACACGTCGTTTGTAAGTACAAAAAGGTTATATATGATAACATTCCAGGTTGAATACTTTCCTTTACAAACGATCGTGTTTTCGTGTACGCAGATTTAACCCACTACGCTTCGTAAAATTAACTGTTAGAATCTTATTTAGATCCAAATTCAATAACAAAATATTGGGAATAATTTAGGCGCAGCAATGTACATTAACACCAGCATATAAAAACAAAAACTCGTGTCCAGTGGTGGTGGGTTGGGTTTCCATTGAAAGGTTCTAGGTTTAAATCTTGATCGGAGTCAGATCGGTCATGTTGTAACGAGATGGTGTTGGTTTTGCAGATAGACAGTTGGCTTCTATCGATGGGGGTCGAGAATTATATGAAGGCAATCAACTTTATTAGATGTCTGCCGACGACCCCTTCTCTTGGGAAAATTAATACCTTCGTCACTATGCATCATCAGTCCGCTTGTACTTTATGCTGTTCTCTTTAAATGAATAAATAGATAAATAAATAAAGGGGTCACCGGCAAAAATCTAAGTTGAATACCTTCCCCTATACAATACGTGATTCTCAACTCCCATTGATAGAAACAAGTGTCTGTGGTTTTGCAAGGTCTTTCACGTTAAAAGTCGTTACTTGCATGCAAAAAGTATGGGTTTTTTCACGTATAATATGCAAGCGCAGCCAGATCTAAATAGTAGACATGTTCCATCTCGAGTTAAGTCCAATAATTGCAGCGCCCTCTTCCAGTGTGTACTGTAGGCTTCAAAAAGTTTACTACCGGTACCAGAATTCCTAGAAACATGGCTGCCGTAAATGTCTAATCTGATTGGTTGAATTATACACCTGGTTGAGTACAATGGGTTTATTGACAGATCGATTCCGTAACGAACGCATTATATAGTAACAGACTAGATATGACTAACATCTTAATTTTCCAATAAAACAATGCCAAATACACCTTACCTTTAATTTGGCAACAATTTTAGCATGATTTTAAGCGAGTGAAGCGAGAACTTTATGGTAAGGGGATAGAATGTGCGCTACACATGCACTGGATCAAAAACACTGTCTGCATCAATGTATTTCACATGGTTTTCATCACCCGATGCATCTAATCTTACATTAACGTTACAATGACAAAGCTGCACTCGCATCAAGGCAATGCCTTAGTTCATATTATGACTTTTTATATGCAACTCGTATGTTTTTGCACGGAATGGGTCTTCACGTTTGTTAATCACGTCTGCGAGACTTTTGGCTTTCATAGTGAGTGTCGGTATCTATATGCCGATTGCCGGGTACTGACAGTGACATGTTTAGCAGTAGAAAGTACATTTTTGTTCAGAAGGAGAGTGACGGCATCTTTCCGACAGCCGGATACCGAAAATGACAAATTTAAGTTTACAGCTTCTCAGTAGCCGAGTGTCGGCATCTTTCCAACAGATAAATCCTGACATTGACAATGTCTAGTAGTGTAAAGATTGCATATTTCGGCAGTCAAGTGTTGGCATCTTTCCGAAAGCCGGGAACACACTGCCACATGCTGTGCAGTGAAAAGTTAACATCTACACCGGTAGCCGAGTATCGGCACCTTTCGGTAGCCTTGCTTTAAGCTGTTAATTGATCTGGTCTAAGCAACTCGATTATCATTCTACACCGACGGTAGCTTTGTATATCGCCGTGATACCTTTACAGGTGGATATAGAGAAGGATGGAGAGCTCTAGCATAAAATTCATTTCCGGCTTTGGTATATTTAGAACGAGTACACAACTACGTATTTACAAAAATTGAAAATAAATAAATGACATAAATGTTAACCAGGTTAGATAGGCGGTATAAAAAGAGTCCAAATATATAGAGGATGGTCAGAGAGAGAGAGAGAGAGATCTACTGACACAACATGCTGTGATTTTAATTTCTACTGACACATCGATAAACTAGCTGGTGATTCTTTTCACGAGCGACAACTAAATTCAATATAATCTCAATATAGATCCGCCGATTTTACATATTCCCCGAGACTAGAATTGCCGTACATAATCATTCCCGTGCACTTGCACTGTGATAATATCTAAAGTATCGTCTACTCACTTGATTCTAGAAGTTTAATGATGTCAGGTTTTTATGTTTTGAGACGAGCTCAATAGATATCATTTCAAAAACATCGCATTGATAATATTCAGCACTGCAAAGTAATGACGTCACACTGCTTTGTGTAAAATGAACGATACAAAATTGATTAAAACTAATATAATGATTTTGAAGCGATAAATAAAGGGGAAGCGGTATATATAATGTATTTTGTAAAATATATAAAAAGGACATTTCCGCAGTGAGAATGCAGTTTAAAATCAAATATAAATCTCTTTTGTGTATTGTTAATCTGTTGCCATGATCAAACCTCCCACCCAGAGACTGGTCTTTTTTCACGACAAATTATACGTTACACATTACAGAACCTGTCTTATTCATACATGTAAACTTTAAGCCGTATCTTAATCTACCTAAGCGGTTATTAAAACAGAGGCAATTGATACACTATTATCCAGTTAAAATGACAATATTTATACATCTTATTTCATCAATTTGATAAAAGGGGTAATATTTGACTAATGTGTTTTATATTGATTCATATTAAAAGAAATTGGATAAAAAGACGCTTCTCAGACGCAAAATAGTCCTAATTTGAGCTACAAAGAAAGGAATTTGTATGGCACTATTTTCCGGGTATTGTTTAGCTTTTCAGATGAGAATTAATCGACCGCACGCGGCGGTCTGTTGATGGCGGACTGTTGGACTCGTGAGTGGGATGTCAAGGGTTCAGTTCCCGCATCATTCAATATCATCGCTTTTTTATGCACCAGAAATTAACAAATTTCTTTTCTTATGTTCAACTTTTTATAACGTATCGATATCTTTTCTAACAATTGATAAAAAAGCGGCAAGGGATTTAAATCATTCACACAATTTGCTAGTCTATAGCCGTACATCAGATGTAAGCTTGTTAACAATTCTACACGCAAATTGACGTGCAAAAAAATGTTCATCTTTCATTTGATGCATTGAAAAGTCAACAAGAAATAGGCCACCGCGTTGACCAAACTGTTATTAAAGTATATGAAATCGTTTCACATTTACAAAGAAGGCTTGCATTACATTATTCAAACTGGTTTCGTATAAACTGTTAAATGTTGAGATTTATGATCTTTATACGGCTGTAAATTTTGTTATGTTCTTTTAAGGGTGATGTACGCGAGTTTTATTGGGTATTTAATACGTAACAATTATTAAATACTATTTTGAACATAGCATGCATGCTTCAAATCGTGCACCGTTGTTTGATAAATGTATACCAAGTTTGGACAGGTACAAACTTAGTCTGCACGTGCCATCCACGAGATCGATTCACTGAAGCGACTTTTATGTCTCATCTGAAAGAATTTTTAAAATGTTTCTTTTGTATAAGTTTGAACGAAAGCCGAGTCGTTAGAACACCGCGCTTCAAACCATACTGTCCCTCATCTCTTGTTATCGCGGGTTCGAGTCCCACTGGAAAGTGTTTGTCAGTTTACTTACAGAAGACAGGTTGTCTCTTCGCGAGTACATTGTAACCGAGTTCCCTGCTCCACCATTAAAAATTGCCGCCATTAAGGTTGGTTTTTTTAAATGGGGTAAATTCACTGTTTGTCTTGTATTTTCGATGGCTCAAACCACTCGTCACAGAGACCCCTATAACATGGATATTCTATGTATAACACTCTGGGTAATGACATTTATATAGAAGCAGATCCCCTAGTTTGAATCATTTTGGGTAGAATATGTTTTAAAGAAAGTATGATGTTTTAAGAATAGGTCTATTTCAAGATTTCCATTACGTCACGGTTTGTCATATCAGTATGCAGTTTCACAGATATATGTGACCTGCATCATTTCCGGTTAAGTCATTAATCGTTCAGACGACAAGAAATATGGATTACATACGGAAGGAAGAGTCAGATTTGAAAAGCAGTCACATGAAAAACATGACACTTGTCATTTCTACAAGGAAGAATGTTTACCTCTCTCTCTCTCTCTCTCTCTCTCTCTCTCTCTCTCTCTCTCTCTCTCTCTCTCTCAAATTAACTGAAACAAGATGGAATTGAATGCCATCAATCTAAACATTACGAAACCGGAAGTTACCTAAGGCACATTTCTGTTGATGTCACGTGGTCTGAGTACAAAGTATTCCGACAAAACCGAACGTAATGAAACAACTAGAGGAATATGCATATGATACTCTATCAGAAAATAAACATCTAATTTGATTTAAGGTCCATTCTACTTAATGGGTATAACAATGTGCGAAGATATACGCGCTTTCTCAATTATCGCTGAAACCTTGTAGGATCTTTGGGTCATTGGTAACCTATTAATGCTTGGTAACTTGCGGATTGTTCCGTGTTAAATACACAAATGTCTGTGACACTATAAACACACTTCATTTCATTTCAACTATAAAATTTCAGAAATAGAATTTAAGTAAACACAATTTTAAAATCCATATTGTACATTTATTTTCTTATAGATTTATTTGTATATCTCGATATTTCAGCCACACAATACACGGCAGTGCTAATTCTAACGGTTTTAGTTCTAATATAAACACTTGTATCATCTATTCTTTTGTGTTCCGTCCCGCGATTTATGAAATATATAAATGGTCTACCATATAGATCTGATAATGGCATTTAATCTGAAGAGATATGGAATTAGTAGCCAGTCCAGCCACTCCTCATACGGCGCACACCTGCTTAAACTAGCATGTCGCACTTAGTCATTAAATGTTGTAAGTTAATTCGTGAGATGCCATAGGTACCTCCGAAGTTGGTTTGAATTGAGATGTTCATTAATATTTCTAATATACATGAAATAGATAGATAGATAGATAGACAGATAGATGAAATAGATAGATAGATAGATAGATAGATATGACATATCGGCAGTTGGTTAATTCAAAATAAAAAAACTGGGATTTTTCAGAGTAGTTTACGGTTCTTCATTTAGTATCACCCATAATATCAAGTCCCTGAATCAATTCCTACCTGTGACTACATATCACATCACATTATATCGACAATATAATCCAGTATACCAAGTTTTAAATTATCTCTGTGTCAGTAATCATGGCATACGGTTTAACTCATTGCGAGTTGCCCATGTTCTCGACTGAGGCTCTGTAGGGTGGGGGAAACTATAGAAAGATCGCCCAGCGACAGAGAGCAATTTAACAAGATGAGAAATAGAGGTATTAAGATGAGTATTTGCCATCACAATGTTATTATTCAGATCTGAGAGAGAAATAAGTATGCGCCGTCACGGCGAAATTTAAAATAATCAGAAAACCGCACTGATTCCTAGATTATATCGTGAACAGCTGTATGGGCTTCTGCTCTCTCTCTCTCTCTCTCTCTCTCTCTCTCTCTCTCTCTCTCTCTCTCTCTCTCTCTCTCTTTGAATTCATTTGTTAATTTGCTTGTTTCGTTGTAAACATGAAATTCCCCATAATTTCGTTTGTTAAAAATAAAAATAAAAAGCATCAAAAGTCGAAAAAACCATACTTAATGGACGTCACCCTTATGTACGGAGTAACAAATAAAATATTAAAAAAGGAATAAAATGAAATAAAAATACATGTATACACGCAAGAAAGAAAACATACTTGTACTACATAATACAAATCCCTCGTCGCTGTGGGAGAGATTACGGCTTTGTCCATTCGATAAGCTCGGATCAATTTATTAAGTTGAAATAACCTGGAAAAGACTCAGACAAAACATGTTCTCCATGTAAAGTCGATATCAATCAAATACGAGTAGATATGAGAATCACGCGTTGTAAAATTGACGCGATAGACAAACCCAGGGGTTATATCAGGTCGCCAATGGTGTAATGTTACACGGCGCTTGCTATGAACATAACCGTTTACAGTCCGCATATAAGACGGTGGGTCAAATCTTAAATAATAACAGAAACGCCAAATATCAGAGAAACCGTGTTACCAGTTGACGTCACAGCGGGCCATGTGGTTGGATATACATTTGATATTTAAAAATTTACTGATATTATACTAAATATAGAACTCAGACTGTACGAATAGATAGAAATAAATGCATTTGTACCACTCAAATTGATTAGATTCCTATATAATGCTAGCATGATTGAAAAGGTCATTGGTGTTTCCAATGCCGGGGAAACAGGTCTCAAATACTGCCATTTGTATTACCAGCGATATATAAAGGCTTTATATATTGTTGGTATTGCTAATGTTGAAACTGTATCTACAAGACTTTCATAGAAATATTTATTATAATATCTGTATTCTAAATATTACCCGGCATTTGTATACAAAATCACCCATACTCGTTAGTTAGTACAATCACATTAAAGAGAGGGTCTAGATCTAGACTTTTCTAAATTGTAAGAGAAATTTTAATGTTTGACCAAATAAACATACAATTATTAACACACACACACACCCCCCATACAAACACACACTTTAGCCTTCGTTAGAGCTTTTATTAGAAGATGATAGGAATTAATAAGGTTTATACAGACAGATCAACACTTGTTACAACGTGTATTGAAAGAACGCAAAAATATGTGATTTTCAAATTGCATTGGAAATTGATTTTGAAATCGTGCTTGGCTTTCGTTTTAAGGTTACACACGTGTACGTGTTTGTATGTGTGTGTGTGGTGGGTGTTTCTGTGTGTGTAGCTTGGCTTTCGTTTTAAGGTTACACACGTGTACGTGTTTGTATGTGTGTGTGGTGTGTGTGTTTCCGTGTGTGTAGGTGTTTATGTGTGTGTGTGTGGTTTTTTTTTTATCATATAGGCCCTAAATGGAGATGGAATTTTCAAAATTACACATTGAATGACATTTTAGATAATAGAAGCATTAATTTTTATGATAGAAAAAAATCATGAAAGTTTCTTTCAAGAGCACTTTTAAGATTACCTTCTGTGTTAATTGTCAACCCCGAGGTACATCGGGTTTAATGTATTGTAAAATGTCATTAGATTTAACTTTGTTTAAAAATTGATGATTCACAAGTTCCTTAAAGAAAAAATATAATACTTGTATGGCTTGTTAAACATTTTCCAAAACGGCACTTTGCAGACTCAGACATGTAGAAGGGGATAAAAAGTTTAAATCCGGCGATTTTAAAGCTCAAATCAAAATTTTCACACATTTTCTATGTTTTATTATTTTCCATTATCCAATTTACATATATCGTTAGTCGGTAATGTCAATATTGTCTTTGCCCAATGCGCCACTGAATAAATGTACTCTCGCCTTTTTGACCATTGTCCGTAAATGTACGTATTAGTTAACACGGATAGGTCTCTGTGCGTGATTAGAGTGCAGTATCTTATTTCCGTAGTTTTTTGTGGTGTGAGTCGGTGATTAATTTCCCATTTATTTTCTTTTGTCGTGATTATTTAAAGGTTCACGCATACTGACACGTACAGTTCTGTTAGATAGTAAATATGATAGTCCTGTAACAACCATTAATGGTCAGTCATAGACGAAAATGGACATGCACAGAGGGCAGATCCTCAAACATGAGAAAGAGTACATACACTTTTAACAAAAACATAAAACGCAACTTTACTAACACTTAAAAACATCAAACGAAATATATAAAGGTGAAAAAGAAACTGAAGTCAACATTCATTAGGTACTGCAATCAATATTTGACGTGCCCAAAATAATCGGCTATCGATTACTTCCCTTCGATATTACATGACATACTGATGTACAGAGTTTCATGCTGATATGCGGTTTTGTTACACCTCTATGTTATTACTGACAAACGTGTCCACGTGACTAGGAACAGAAATGTTGTTTTACCCTCACGCGCTCTAAAACCAAAAAATAAATACCAAATATGCCATTTGTATTGAAATAATTCCGAATTTCATCTCGAAAAATATAAAATTCGGATATAATGAAATCCTGATAAGGCCATACAGTTCACAATTGCATCATCGACCCATCAGTCTACAGATACGATGGACGATATCGCGATAGTATGATAGTGACATGCCCATTTGTTTATTTGATTTAGTCGCAATATTATAGAAAGTTGCATTTATCTTTTATATGTAAACGTTGTTATCCAATTTTTGTCGTGAAGAATTACTCAGTTGCCGAGAAAAGATGATTTTCATTTCACAAACTTCCATGTATAATCGGTCTCGGATCAGTTTTTGGTCGATATAAGAGGCATTGTGATTTGTAGTGCAATGCACAAAGTTTTGTTCAACATTTTTCAGTTATTCTTTAATGGTGGAGTAGAGAACCCGGGTAAATTGTACCCAGATTGAGATAATCGGCCTCCCGCAAGCAACATTAGCTGCAGTTCCGGGGAGGCGTTGACCAGAGGCAAGATACTCGTGTCATAGTTTAAATCACAAAGCTCTAACACTCACTCACAGGACAGAACGATGAGGTTTATATATATATATATATATATATATATATATATATATATATATATATATATATATATATATATATATATATATATATATATATATAATTTTTCATGATTACCGCATTTAAATCCGCAAACACAGCTCAACAAATACATTTCTAATTTATTACCCAATTAAAAGTTGACACAAAGTATATAGATATCTGATACTGACACGGTAAATGCTACAGTTACGAACAGGTAAAAAAATAAAGGTAAATAATATCAGGTGAGAACTCATGCATCTAAGGTAAATATGTAACACCTTCACGAAAACAAATCTTAAAATTAAACGTTATTCCGTGAAAAATGAATATAATAGAACATTCAAAATGTTTAAACGTCGATTTTGTAAATGGACTATAATACATAATTATTTATTGTCCTTCTGTGTTTTCATCATCTTGAGAAGTTTAACAAATTTACATTTGGTGTCGAATTTTACGGGCGAAAATGAAGGTCCTCCGATACAGGTTTAATCCTGTATTGTAAAGTTCAGTCCTAGTGGTAAGTAAGTTCAAACATATCTTATTTCATTATTAAAAACAAAATAGGTTGTACATTTTCACAGTAATTTAAGTACCTAGTAGATCTCTCTTAAATTTTTACAAACAAAATTGTCTGGAGTTGATATCATGTTAGCAAAAAATAAAACAGTCAAGATATACATTAACAAAAACACATTTTAAAGAAATTATGATTATTTTTTCAATAAAATAACAAATGTTATATAAAATTGTTTAGTTTCTTCGGAAGTCCGTCAGTGTCAAGGGGATTATAACGACTTAATAAACTCGTTACAACGACTTAGCTAAGTCATTATAACGACTAATTAACTTGTAACGATTTAGCTAGCTCGTTATAACGCCTTAATTAAGTCGTTATAACGACTTAACTAACGCGTTATAATGATTTAGCCAACTCGTTATACCGACTTATTACTGACTCGTTATAATGATTTAGCCAACTCGTTATACCGACTTATTACTGACTCGTTATAATGATTTAGCCAACTCGTTATACCGACTTATTACTGACTCGTTATAATTATTTAGCTAACTCGTTATAACGACAAAATTGACTCGTGATAAGGACTTAGCTATCTCGTTATAACAAAATAATAAAATTGTGATAACGACTTAGTTATCTCCATAAAACAACTTACATAATTCGTTAAAAGGAGTTAGTTTAATCATAATTGCCCTTTAGTTCAGAGTGGAAGGAAGCAAAAATACCTTCTTTTGCCGGTGTAATGTAGAAAAGTGACCCGTTTGGAAAACTACCCGGAGTCAGTATTCTACGTAGAAATCATACCCGGGCATTTATAGAAAATTGACCAATACCTGCAGAAAAAATCACCCCGGTTCCAGGTAAATTTTCTACAGATTTAGAGAAAAGAAAAACGGATCAAATTAAACTTATAAAAACCATATATGACACAAGCTTATAAATAACCCAAAGAATAATGGTTTTCACACTGATGAAAGAAGATGTTCATGTTTTACTATTCATTTGAGAGCTATGTTCTATATATTTTTTTCCTAAACGTTCGTCGAAACCAATCCGTCTGCGGAAATATGAATGACCTATTTTGTTTTCATTTGAAAACATTGTAGATATTTTCTTAATAACCATGCTTTCTAAATTTGAAGGACATCTGTTCACTGGTTCTTGAGAAGACGATATTTAGATGTGTAGCAATGTAGATGTTTCTTTTAATTTAGGTGTCTCGATTCCATTCGGACTATTGGGCCTTTAAACTATCGGACCTTTGGGCCTTCGGACTAATGGAGCTTCGGACTATCAAACCATCGAACTTTCAGACTGTCGTAATACTGGATGGACACCAAAATATAGCGGAATGGGTAATTTTCTATTGGGGTAGCAGGTCAATTTTTACTTCCACTTTGAACTAAGATGAAAGACTTATCTAACTCGTTATAACGAATAAGGAAAGTCGTTATAACGAGATAAGTAAGTCGTTTTAACGAATTAGTTAATTCGTCATAATAGCTTATTTAACTTGTGATAGCGAGATAGCCAAGTCTCTGTAACAAGTTAACAAAATTCGTTTAAATTAAGGCATTATTACGAGAAAGCTACTTAAATCGTTATCAAGAGTTAAGTAAGTCGTTATCACAAGTTAATTAAGTCGTTATGAAGAGTTAATTAAGTCGTTATAACGAGTAGGTAAGTCATTATAACGAGTTAGCTAAGTCGTTATATCGAGTTAAAAATCTCCCCATTGACACTATCTGGCTTCCGTTAGTTTCTGTTGGAAACATGTGCGTTCTCTGGTTTCGCATGGAAACCGTAGCTACTGTTGTGAAATGTACTACAGCCATAGTGCGTGCTTACAGGCGGCATACAGTCCTATGGTGTCACTCACGAAAATACTCGCATATCCCCGGTAGAAGCACGCACAGCTGTTGTGGCGGAAGCATACACGTGTATACATAATTATGCACACAATCTCTCTCTCTCTCTCTCTCTCTCTCTCTCTCTCTCTCTCTCTCTCTCTCTCTCTCTCTCTCTCTCTCTCTCTCTCTCTCTCTCTCTCTCTCTCTCTCTCTCTCTCTCTCTCTCTCTCTCACACACACACACACACCACACACACACATTTTAATTACCGTAACACCGTTGCAAATCCTGTAACAAGATAGGTGTCAAAAGTTGCTCTTCTTCAATTACTGTAAGAGAGATGTAAGGTCACAGGTTTATTTTAAATGTGTTTTAACTTGCAGTATCAGACCAAACAAGTCCATTAAATGCATTCATATTTACGTGCTTCAACGGAGATAATAAGAATTGATAACTTAAGAAACTAGACCCGTGCGTATAAACGACACGGATATACACTAAATGCAAATTTATTAAGTTAAATTATGTGAAGTATTTTGTGGTCTTTTTAATCGTTATTTTCCTTGCGTTAGAGAACCTGGACCAGTAGTCAACAAATTTACTCAATACTCAAGCTCAACTTTTATTTAATTATTTTGACTATATAGTTGTGTGATTGTTGATCTGATTGAAAAGGCTAATGAAATATGATTTTTCATCATTGATATTCACAACTTTGGGATCACACTTATTATATTCCTGTAAAAATGAATAAATACCTTGAGTACGGTAGTAAAGTTTGGAGTATGTACTTCAATAATTTTAATGTTTCTGACTTATGATCTTACTTAGTTCCTAATTAGAAGTCATTTGTTATTATTTACAATTGTATGCAAAAGTGTCTACTTGCAACATAAATTTTATGTGATTTTAACTTAGAAATATAAATTGTTAGTTAATATTTACCACCTGTTGGCACTGGCACTATATAACTATTATGTAACTGCCATCGGCTGTATCAGGAATTGTGCGTACAACCACAGTTGCAAAATTGAAGTTTCAATTCCAACTAAAAAGGTGAAAAAAGAAAATTCGGAAAACATAAGATATAAGTAAGTATAAGCATTGAACTGTTTTCATTTGGCATTTGTGGCTTTATGAATGCCAACTGGACAAAGCAAATTCAACATGAAGCGTGTTTGTCTAGTTGGCATTCATAAGCCCATAAATGGCAACTAAATGCAGTTCAATGCTTAAAGAGGCATTAGCTATCTTTTAGTTTTCAAAAAATGTTTTTCCTTTTTTATACTACTTAGATTGATATACAATAACATGAATATCAAAAAGAGATAAAACGGACATAAAATTATTTTAGTTCCTACACATTTTGTGAAAATTGCTAGAAAAACCCAGGTTTGGTACTTTTGTCAATTGCAATTGATTAACTAAACCTTACTATGTGTGTATGAATACCACATCGGATCTGACCTTATTTTTTGAAAAATTTATAGGAATATAAGATATTATCCCTGTGGATAGCTCTTATTTGTTATTGTACATGAAGTGCAAGTAGTAAAAGTAGAAAAAATCGAAATATACAAGACTAAATTGTCTTCCTCTTGTACGTGTTGGAATGACAATGTTGACAATTTGGTTTGGGAAGCAGTTGACACCTTTGGTAAGTAGCTTTCTCTTATTGGACGCATATCGTGTAAGATGTGATTTTAATTGCTTAATATATTCGTTAGCGTTTTCCACAAAGTCGTACACTATCCCTTTGTTACAGACCATGTCAAAATTGGTAAATGAGGAGTGGGAGATGTTCAGACGAAGTCAGGACCTCGAACTGCCATAACATTTCAGGTATCCTTAAATAGAAGTTGACAATCATTGCCATCAGGTGAAGTAGATGTACGTGGAAAGACATATGTCTCTTATGCTTGTAAATGCCAATCCTTCAATACATAACTAAAACAGAGACAATTCAGATGGCTGGGCCATGTGTTCAGAATAGCAAATGACAGACTGCCAAAGGTAGCTCCACGTTGGACACCACTTGGGAAGAGAAACCCGGCAGACTTTGTACCACTTGGAGGAGAACGGTCTTGTCCGAGCTACAGGAGATGGGATATACCTTGGGGCAAACACAACACATGGCAAAGGAAAAAAAGAAATGGCAAGAACTTGCTGGGTCCTTATGTCCCACATGGGATGAAGAGCAAAGATGAGGTGAGGTACTGTATCTGGAGGTATTCATGTTTAACAAACGCCGCGTAGCGGTGGTTTGGTTCTCTGCTTATTTCCATATTGTCTCAGTCTTGCACCGTCATGTGTTTATAATTACTTTGCAGAATTAACTTGATGTACAAATTCTAGAACCATTTTATTCGTGATTTTGAGGATTATCATCTTCCTTATAGCGATGAAATTATTCTTCCTGATACTAGAGAGATGACTTTCATCTTCTTAATGGCAATGAAACTGTTCTTCCTGATACAAGATAGATGAGTTTCATCTACCTAATAGCGATGAAACTATTCTTCCTGATACTAAAGAGATGACTTTCATCTTCCTAATGGCGATGGAACTGTTCTTACTGATACTAGAGAGATGATTTTCATCTTCCTAATGGCGATGGAATTATTCTTCCTGATACAAGAGAGATGACTTTCATCTTCCTAATTGTGATGAAACTGTTCTTCCTGATACAAGAGAGATGATTTTCATTTTCCTAATAGCGATGAAACTATTCTTCCTGACACAAGAAAGATGACTTTCATCTTCCTAATAGCGATGAAACTATTCTTCCTGATACAAGAGAGATGACTTTCATCTTCCTAATAGCGATGAAGCTAGTATTCTCGTTCCTGAACCCACATTTCTCATAGCATATTAACTAGAATCCAAGCAGACTTGAACAAAAGTGGCATTTTGTAAATATGTCATTCTAGCGGATAACTGCGAATACTAATCATGTCAATAACAGTGAATTGTTTGCTGTCTACGGAGCATAGCAACAGTAAGGGATCGTTTTGTCACAGTGTACAAAGATGTGATTACATATTGATGAAAAGGGAGAGATTTGGCTTATTTCTTTTGGGTTTATTGGGGAAAATAAAGATTTAGCATTGTAGAATAATTTTTTAAAAAAGAGGAAGTCCTCCAATTGGAGGTTAACTCTCACAAGCAAAGCCCGCAAGCAACACGCATGTGAACGTCTCAGACACCCTAGTTTAAAGTATGAAAGGATTCATTTGACCATAATTATTTTAAACATTTAACTGTAAAAATATTAATGAAGGTCAAGATCACAAATCACTTCAATCAGTAAAGCTCATAAAACCTGTCGTTATGTGAAGTTTAAAAAAAGATGTTGCTACACGTTTCATCATCACCTACAGTATAGCTAACTCAACTTGTTTATGCTGACATTTCATACTGATCTGACTTGCATCCACTTTGTCCATATAAAGCGAGCAGTATGTTCATAATAATTGTACAATGATATTCTGAAAATATAATTATATGTATAGACCCTTCAGCAGTAACTGCGGTCCTGTGACTTTGCCAGTTTATTGTTGACGTCAAGAAACAATCAGTTACTATACCGACGTCTATGTTTTTGTGGGTATCTGTATCATTTTGCCAACCAAAGTCACAGGACCGCAGTTACTGCTAAAGGATAAGAATATCAAACACATCTGAAGTTCTTACTTAATAAAATAACTATTTTGAACATTTTATTCAGATTCCGGGATTTATGTACATTATCAGGGACTCAAGCGGTCCACCAGCAGCGTCTACGGCGGTTTTAATTATATGTACTATAAACAGAATACCAAATGTGTGTTTGAAACTCACTCTGCTCCGGCTAAGTCAGTCAGTGGAGTTTTTAAAGCCACATGATTCTTGCAAATAAATGTAATCAAACTCCTTTTACACCATATTGACATAACGCAATTTACCAAATTTGGTTAATATTTTACGAAACAGACTCAAGATATTTGACACAGACAGACACGACGACGGCCCAAAAATTATTTCCCGTGCCATAAAAAGTACACGTAAACTTTGTCAAAATGTGTACATGTAAAACATCTTGACTGTTAAGAGAATTGTTCCAATGGGTTGCTTGGACTTAGACATAAATTGAACGAAATGCAAATTCAATGATAAAAATAAACAAAGCGGTCAATCTCTTATAAAATTGATAGAATTGGAGCAATAAATAATAATTATGGAAATATTTAAACAGTCTGACTTGGCCTAAATAACTAGTGTTTTATAAAAAAAAATATAAAATGCGGTGGAATTACGTTTTGACCTCATCACCCTTTCTTTATGCGCGTTATTCATGAGCCACTGAATACAATCAACAAACAATAGAAGTAGTTCTTCATCCATACTTTGTTAATTCCGATTTTAGATAACACATTTTGTAACTGATTTAAGACAGATTGCAATATATCAATTTGTTACCTTTTAAGTTTGAATGATCACTAATTAAGATAACTGTGTTCTTTATATCAGCTACCTCGTGGGAACGATCGTTAATAAATTGTTGACTAATTTGCTTGTCCGCGTGTTTTTGCACATGAAGTCCGGTACATGAAAAATCGTAAATAGAATTGAAACAACAACAAAAATAGTTTGTGTGTGACATCACTGAAACCATAGGAGTTTGTGTTTTTTATCAATAATATTGACAAAATATTAGACAACTAAAGTATACTTTAAAACAAGGAGAATCTAAGTTACTGAAGTCTAATTGATAGAGGCGATCGCCTTAAGCATTATAACTTTGATATTATGTTAGTAACATTTAGTTCATATCATTGTTGTCTTTTGTGCGTTTCAATGAAAGCAAGCGATGTCACTGCTGGGATTCGAACCCAGACCTTCATGTATGTAATTAACATACAGACGTTCTGTACTTGAACTACAGTGATTGGTATAAGCTGCTTTCATTGTTTATACTTTCAGGCATTTACAGAAACCAGAATGTAAATATAAGCATAAAAAGTGCTTAGTTTGTTCTTATTGAGATTGTTTACTATAGTATTGGCCAGTTGATTGGCTCTCAGAATAAAGCATTCATAAAAGGAGCATACCCTTGCATATCGTATAATATGTGAAATGGAAACGCCAAAGGCGGGAGAAGACGGGATATTACTGCTCAGGAACGGGAAGTTCGTGATATGGAAATTGAAGTCATATAAAAAGGCTGATCCAGTATCTGGAGCATAGCGTACGCTAGGAATCATAGGACGTATATGCCATGCAAGATTCGTTGAATGAGCATCTACTAACTGTAGAATCAATAGTAGTTATGCGTTATGCCAGGGCATGCTCTTCTTATGAATGTTTTGTAAATCAAGTATAGTCGTTTGCTTGACTTCAAAAGTCTTCTTAACTGGGTGTCGATGGTGATGCGATACTATTCCCTCCGCATAGACTAAACAGAAAAATAATTTTCTGGAAGGTGGGCGAATAGAGACATAAGCAAACAAACAAATGAATGAATAAATAAATAAAATGACAGTTGACAAATAAATTATTTCCCACTCTCATTTACCCAAGGCACAAGAAATGCATTTGATTTAACCAAATATTTGTAGATACGAAATCATAACGGACAAAACAGTTCGAAGTTTGATCCAAAATCCCATCTGACTACTAAAGGTTAGAAACAATACCACAATAAAATTCAACTTCCATGCAATCTAATTATTTTGTTCCAATCATCGATAGAATGTCTAAACGCAGTATGAAAATAGTAGTTATTTTATATATTAATCACTAATTCATATTGGTCTAGTATTACATATTTTACACTGCGTGTATTTATCCAATTATAGAATTTATATGATATCGATATTTATTTTATCAATTAAATATTCCATTTGAACAGCATTTTATCTAATAAATATATTAGCAAACAATTAAGAACGCATGCCTGTTGATTGTTGATTCTAAATTACTGAAACTAACTTTTTTGTGACGTCACTCAATAGGGTTCTGTTTCAAAGACAAATTACGAAATCACTATTGTCGCTTAGTAAAAGTCAACTAGGCATACATGTACATGTACATGTATTCATTATTAAATTATTTACTGAGCCTATAGCACATGTATTGTATATTTCAAATAATGTTAACAAAATGCTTAATTTTGTTGGTTTGCTTATTTGTTTTGTTATTCGATCAACAATATCCGGGATCGGAATTCAAGAACTATCAAAATGTAACCATGTATCTAATGACCATGCAAAGTTGTTTACACGCCCAGTAAATCCATTAGATTTAAAAAGAAGGCTGATTAAGATTATAAGGTGACTATAGATATACAGGCTTTATAACCGGTATAGGCAAACGGCGTCGCGTGGTTAATAAAAATGTATGTTTTCTTGTTTATCAGATTAAATGTCATTGGGTGAAGAATATGATATAAATCGGATTAATAATTTAATGAACACCATTGAGATTATCGGAAGCTTATTCCTTTAATCTAACAAAAAGAAGACCTCTTAATACTGGGGCTCCACACGGAATACATCGGGTCTTTGTTGTTTCTTGATTTGAGGCTTACCAACTGCACATGTTGAAAACATGTACTTTTAGATATAAGTTGGTAATTCTTCACCCGTGACATGTTATCAGAGTGAAACTCTTTTAAAATTGTGATATAATATTCAATTACGCCGTTTCGCTGAATTTCCTTGTATTAAATTTCTTTTTAAACTTGCTGATGGACAGGAAACTGACGTGCTAAATAATTAGATACAAATTATTCAAGGTTGATCGTAAATCGATGTTTAAAGTGCAACTTTTTTATTGAACACTGATGCAAGACACGAATACTTTATTCGATGACGATTTCACAGTGTCTAACGGTAAAATGATATTGTTGCGGAAATTACAGAAAAAAACAGCAAAAGTAAAATTCGTTTTAAATCAAAAATTTTGATATGATTCTTTTCTTTATTTCAAATGTGTTGTACGCCTCGCCAAATATTATCCACAAACTCAGAGAGAGTCGAAAGCGTAATAATTATCTGTTGATAAATCATTGTAAAATATTAAATAAAAAATGGAAGCAAAATTGAGTGCTTTAGAAAAATACTTTTTATGACTTTTTACAGAAATTGAAAATGTAGAATAGCTTTTGATGCATTTTTCCCTTTTTCATAGAAAAGTAGAAAAAGAGAAAATTATAAGAACTAAGCGTGATTGTTTCTGACGCAAGGCACCACATTCAGTCCCATTCAGTACGTGGGCCAAGTTATTCATGTAGGTAAATGAGGAACTGAGACGTTCCAATACATTTGACCTTGGCGCAATTGTCTCCTCTACAAGCTATGAATGGGGCGCGAAAGAACATCTAGCTGTTATCCACAATGGGCGGTAATTAGTAAGTAAATATCAACACATAACATGGTCTTACATATGAAACTTACACCTATAATAACAAACTATCACTGCAATCAGCTGTTGATTTCCTGGAGGGAAAATTACCATAATCCACATATATACCCTGTGCTACTTAAACCTCTGATAATTGAATAATCACATTTGGTGAACATAAATATCTGTTTCCATTATCACAAATATATGAAGGGTCAGCATTTCGCTGGAAAATACATATTAATTACCGTGAAACCTCAATATACATAGGTCACCTAACTGACTGACTCAAAGTGGTGTGATTATAGTAAGGTGTTACAGTGGAGCCCCTGCTATAAAGGTCACCTAACCGACTGACTTAAAGTGGTCTGATTAATGAGTGGTTACTCCTAGACGGATGTAGGAATAAAATTAAGTTTTGGCCTTGTGTGACAGTTTATACAGAAAATATAACAGATACCAAAGTATTAATCTCCAGGATGTGTAGGAGACAATATACAAATCTGGTGACAATTCATTGGACAAAGACCGACCTCTGCAAATCCAGACGTGGGATAAGGTGCCATGGAGGAGTAAGATGTATAAAACCAGCGTTTTAGTTTTGCAGGAAGCGGCAAAAACAATGCTCAATACGATTGTTTCTGCCAATAAGACTTCACTTTAACTCTATTTTAAAATAGATGTAGAGTTTCAAACAAAATTGGTAATGATACCGAACGCTCTGACTGTCAGTTTTCCTAGTGACACTTTGAGTCGAGGCCTGAACACCATTGTCTCTGGCTAATTTAAGTATTCTATGAATGGCAGAAATTGGGCAGAAATATTCATAAATGTCACCTAAGAATGATTCAAACTGTGTTTGAGAAACACTATGGCATTCGCCATTGTTCTTCACAATAAGACTATTTGCACATCTTATTTTTTCGTATTATAATGAACTTTGAGTTTTGATTATCCATTGGTACTTGTTTATGTTTACTTGTTACTGTATACGTAGTAGTAAAAGTAGAAAAAAATCGAAATTATTCTTTTGGTAAACACAGCTAATGCACCTTTAACATTCAATCTTTGCCAGTTTAAAATGTCAAAATAGTTTGTTCTTGTAAACTAAGCCTACTGTGATTCCATTAGTCTGTGATACATACGATAGCTTGACCACATGTAACGTTCTCATTGACTTAATTACAATCTTGTGTCATCAGTTAGAGCGCTCGCCATATCGACCAATCCTTATGACGTAATTTCCGCTTCTGTCTCATGTCTCTCTGATATATAGCGGGATTGTAACAGTAACTTATGATCATTGATACAATTTGGTCTCTGTTATTGAATATCAAACAAATAGTTAACACAGCGACACACTGAGAGAAGAAGGATCCCACGTGTCTGTTCAAACCAGATGACCATGAAACTGATGACTTGATTCCCATGGTGTTGAAAATGAACATGAGACATCGTGTCTGTCCGGCTAATCAGTTACGGATGTTCAGTTTAGAATAATTAATACATTCTTAATTACAAATGAAAGCTATAATTATAACCAGCTATAACTTATTGTTGTTTTTTTTTGTCAACACCGTGACGTCACAGAATGTAATACATGCAGAATTACTGTTGCATTTGCACAAATTATATCCATCATACGTTGATATATTCTTGTTTCTAGTTTTGCAGCACAAAATATTTATGAAGCCTATTACAAACATAGATATGATAGTGAATTAATTAATCAATTGATAATGAATTTAAGGTGTTAAATAAGATAAGTAAGATGTTTTCGAGAAACACTTTATTCACAAGAGCAAAGTCGTTTCTGAAGATTTTAAAGTCCATGGAAATATCGCCCGAATGTTGTTCGTAATCGAGTCCATGCGAGATGTTCATAATACACCTAAATATTAGTTAGGACAAACACGGACTTCTGGAATTCTAGATGTGTGATCAGGTGTCATGGAGAATCAAGCGTTCCCGGTAGACCGGTTACCCCACCCTGGATACAGTCAAATTGAAATGAAATATGTAAGGTATAAATCCTCGTCACAATTGGTACAGATGACTCAAAAAACTCTACCGGACAGGTAACTCAACATTTCATTAAGTGAATAAGTAAAGTTATAAAAATCACAGACATCAAAGTATTAATCTTCAGGAAATTCAGGCGACAATATACTAATCTAGTGAACATTGGACAAAACACGAACATATGAATATACAGAGGTGGGATCAGGTGTCATTTAGGAGCAAGTATCGCCTGTTTACCGATCACATCCGCCACGAGTCCACAGTCAATTAAAATGAATTAAGAGAGGAATAAATCATCGTCACAACTGACACAAGGTCATTATATCGAAGGTAAAATTTGCGGAACGTTGATATCAAACGCGATTCCTGATATGTCTGTGTCAAATACTTTTCAGTAAGTAATTTGTCCCTGAATATGAAATGTTCCTATGTTGAACTCACGCTGCAGTATCGAATCATTTGCAATCATATTTCGGGATTTTTTTTCATTTTTGAAAAACATCGAATATACATTCAATGGCTCATGGAAAAAATTCTGTGCTGCACGAAGTATTGCACATTGAATTTTTTTCCATGACTCATTGCATGTATATTCAATGTTTTTCAAAAAATGAAAAGCATTTTAATATATATATTTATATATATTACCATTTTCTGTGAATCTGTAGTTAACTGGATACGAAATTTATTCTATAAAATTGACTTTTCAGGGGACTTTTTCATATGACGTATCAGCTAAACAGCTGTGTGTCAAGCATTGAATATAAATGTAACCGGTCTGTATACTGGTAATCATTGAAGGAAATAACAGTTGATATGTAAATATAACTACTTTAAAGTGGAAAATTGACGATTAGAACGTATGACGTATATCATAAATATATTAATTAAATTCAACCAAAGACTCGAGTTCTTTGATGGGAACAAAAATGTTTCAAATTGATGAATGGCCAACAAACTAAAGAACAGAAAAAAGGTATGATTTGCGATTTTAGATTTTTGGACCAGAAAACAATATCTGATCAACTTGCAGTTCATAAATAACAACTTTCATTGACAATGATGGGCTACGTCTGACTTCGCATTCGAAATTAATCGCACTCGACTTTTTATATTATGAGTTTGCTGGGTTTTTTTTAGTGAATTATGCAAAGTTAGTTATCGCCGTCCCTATAAATTTTGCATTTAAATTAATGAATATCCGGATTTTAATTTGCTAGATATTACAAACTTCCTACGTCCATTTGATAGGTTCCTTTATATTATCCCAAGACATAGCATTTTTGTGTGATTTTGAACTATTAATAATGGTATGAATTTCAATTACAAGATGTTATTCTGCATTTCTTAATCCTTTCCATACTTAATATTGGAATATTTTGGAAAGATCGAACCAAAGTGGTATTCGTTTTTAATTAATATGTAGTAATCACAGATACGAAAGTAGTTATCCTATAAAGACCATAGACAATTATACAAATCTGGTGAATATTCGACTAAAGCGGACCTCTGGAAATCTAAAGGTGAGATCTGGTGCCATACCGGAGTACGCATCCCCTGTTGACCGGTCACACTCGCCACAAATTCATAGTAAAATTGAAGTGAGGAACAAATCCTCAGCACAAGTGGAAGAAACAACAAATTCTATCGAACAGGTAACTCAACATTTCCTGTACTGAAACAGGACAATCAAAAACTGGCATCTTACACATCGATAATCTGTGGAAAACACGTTTAAAGGTTTAATTATCAGAACTGCTTTGTCATTCCTTCTATAGCATAAGTTTAAATTTATGACTCTTCTCGTATAGCGACTGATATCTTTACATAATTGAATCATTCTCAGCGAGGTTCCAATAACAACAAAACTGTATTAATTTGATTATACAAATCAATATTAAAGGACTGTTGTGACGACATATTAAGACTTGAATACTCATTTACCGCAAACACTTTATGTACAAACCGAGACAGATATACATAATTGTCTCGCCAGTCTTTTAAATGGAGCATGAAAATCTTAAATGTATTTGAATTCATTATCTAACCAGTCTTCACAATTTCACGATTTCTCTCTTTTTTCCGATAACAGATCTGTTTTAAAACATATTTCTAGTGTCATATATTAATTTATGGATTATGGACATAGTAGATCTTACAATTCGTCGTTTAAAAATCAATTAAAGAAAAACTTGTAAATTTAGAACTACCTGGTTTCTGCTATTATTTAATTATATGTCGATTAAGATGAAATACACGTATACACATTAAGTCTATTTCATATTGAATCCATTCATTTATTAAAATCAAAACGATGGATGTGCGAATTAATTCAGATTTGTCAATAAATGAAAAAATAATTATTTTTTAGGTTTTCGATTTCTTCTTGTATCACAAAAATGTTATTACATTTTAATTCAAAGAATAGTCCTAGTACGGTATACAGACTCTTAAAATTGATTTACACCCTAGCCCTTTGAGATATATATATCGGTACGACATCTGGATATAAATACCTTCTAATAACGATAGCAATCTCATTTCTGTCTGAAGTTTGTTTTCTGACAAATCATCGGCCAACTTTGTGCACCGAGTAAACAACAGTTAATGACAAGATTTCAATACCGTCATTCAGTTACATACAAATTGTAACAATATTGGTCCTCAAATCAGAGGGGTTGTCATATTTCATTGAAGTTAAATTAACTGAAAAAAATTATCGATGTAAAACTAATATCATGTGTCTCGTTTGAGCAGTGCAATTACAATTAACGTTTTGATTATATTTAATAACTCTCCCTGGATGTCCCTATTTTAGTCATTCAGTCTAAGAGACATCAGAGCATGAAAGGTAAAACCGGTCCTTTTCACCACATTCACGTGGTGGTGGTTTTATTAAAAAAGATGAAAGTGTTACTTCCTGTTCCTTTCTCTAAAGTGCATTCCACTGAAACAGACTTTAGCGTTGGTTAGTGCGGAAATTTGTGTGGGAAGATTAAAAAAACTCGCCTTCGAGACAAAAGGTATTTTACACTGTACCGTCCGAACCTAATTCATGTCACTGCGTTCGTCTGGTTGTTTGTCTTAAAATAATGGCACCTGTATTGTATGCGCAGTCTCTTTATATGTCATCAGTATGTACATTTCGTGCATAATATGTTTTGATAATAACATTCGCATTTATATTTTGAAATTCTCTGTATAAAACAGAAAATTAAGTCACAGGACGGGAATGGCAACATACATTTTATTGTCCTCCGCACTCGCTAATCACACTTTTGAGTAACACATTGCAAACCTTTCAAGGACCGAAGCACTGGTTTTAAGATTTGGAATGAGGCTATTTGAGATCAATGCGAACACGCTATCAGCCACCTACGATAAATTTTCAAATAAAAGTTAATAAAACTCAGAAATTGGGTGTAAATGTGATTTCAAAGCCAATATATTCGGTTCATTAAGATACCTATACACAAAATTTTACATCTCTGATAACAATTTAATGATTAAAATGTTGTCATATTAACTATTGTTGCAGATTAAATTATTTCTCCATTTTTTTTCCCTTCGGGCACGGCATGCAACACTGTTTTTGTACGTAGCAGACAAAGCAGAACAAGAGATACTATCAGTACTGTAATTATGTGTAAAGTACGCGTCGGCGGTGAATTAATAGAAACAACAAATATACCTCATCTTCTTATATTTTGGCACAAATTCACTTTTGGGTGATTATGCATAATCTGAACGACAGACGTAGAAAGATCTATTTTCTCTTTCTGTATCTGCAACAAAAAGAGTCTAGTACGACTACAAAATGTCAAAGATATATCAATGTGTCAAGTTTAAATGCTTAGAAAACCTAATTGTCGCATCTCCAGCAACAGCGAACTAAAGCAGAGTTCTAGATTCAGAAACACACGTCAAATATATGACGTTAAAGTGATATAATTAATCATTGTCCTACAATACGCATCAGGTTCCATCAATGAAAAACGGTTAAACATTATTGTTGTTGTACCTGATATATAAATTTGGTTTTGTTGGGTTTTCAGCAAGTGTGTTCGATTGTACTTGTGTATTAAGCCAGACTCACTGATTTCCAAATATACGACGGTAACCAGGGATTTTATATCATGGAATAAAAATATCTTACCACGGCATCAGTTAGATGTAATCTTAAGGTTTTATTCGAAATGGAATTTCTGTGTTGCTATTACCCTGAATACCATCCCGAACCAGGCATTTTACCAGACTAAACGTATTTATCCAACTTTTTAATTTTTTTTTTATAAATCATACTTAGGAATTACGACGTCTTGTTAAAATGTGTATGTAGACCTTGTTAAAGGGGCATTGGCTGTGTTTTTCTAAAAAGAATTATTTCCCTCATTACTACTTAGATCGATATACAATGACAAATAAAAGATATACAGAGGCAAAATAAATCGGGTTTTTTATTTTGGTGAAAACTGATGGCGAAGCCCAGATTGGCAATTACTCACTTGCAATTGATTAATTCAACTTTACTATTTGTATATGCACACCACACTAGGCCTGACCTTTTTTTCACAAAATATATAGAAATATAAGATTTTCTTGTATATAGCTCTTATTAATTATTGTTCATTAGTTTAAAGCTGAAAAAGTAGGAAAAATCGAAATATTATATTTTATATAAACACATCTAATATCCCATTAATCGTTTGCACTTTTGGATGTTGTTTTACGCCACACCCAACACACAACATCCGGGTATAATGTATCCAGAAAGCACCTGCTGTCCGCCAATAAACTTTCTCAAATAATCATCTTTGGTTCCAGCGATACTCTAACCCATGTTGACTATAAATGTGAGACTTCACGATTGATAGATCGAATCTGCCACGGACCCTCCCTCCATCTAGACCTTGGTCATGATGTACCATATACAGTGTGAATAGACGGCACAATTTTTATCCTGCCTCATCACATTTCCATTGATTTGAGCAAGAAAATGGTAAGACTGTAAGGCAAACTCGACTATTGATGGCAGTTAAATGCCTCCGTATACTTAATTCAAATCTAAAGGAAAAAAACGATAATAAATTACCTTGTATTTATTCATAGGGGTATTGTGCAATTTTTCAAAGCATTGCCTTACATATCTACCTATCATCAAAGCAGAATGACTTAATTGCAGGACAGCTTACTGAAACCAATTTTTTACCCAGCTCCCTCACCACCAGCCCTCTCTCGTCTCTAGAAAAAATAACAAAGTTTCAGTTTTATCAGTCTTTTCGAATTTAAAAGGTCGATACAAAAAAATTAAAATCCATGATTAAATACCTTTACATTAACCGACACGCGTTTAATGATTTCCTTCGAAAATCCGTGTGGGTCTTTTTGTCTGCCCTCATCTACATTCAATTCTTTCCTTTTATTGTGATGTTTCTCATTAATTTTATATATTTCTTTTCAACCAGTTAAGGAATACCTCATTCAAGTTTGGACACAGCTACCTCGTGCTATGTGACATGTATCGTTTTAATTCATTTGGTTTTATAAACTTCATTTGTGTGGTGTGCGAGGCTTTAACTATAATTATAATATATGAGCAACGCCTGTGTGTTTACTGTTCAAATGACTGAACGCCTGTAGAATTCAAGAGCGTATTTATTTATTTGTATATATTGTGGGTATCTGAACGATATCTGTATTCGTAAGTGCCTGCGTGTATAGGGAAAAAATATGTTTGTTATCTAAAACCTTGCCAATGGTAAATCAGAGTGTCACGTGTAAATGTTTGGAAAAAAAAATGACAAACCGACATCAGTACCAAGAACTATAAACAGAATCCTAAAAAAAAAAAAAAAAGGAACTATTTCCGTAAAACTGACAAAACGGATCACAAATTACATGAAATATTACACTATCGCAGTCTCTCATCCATGAATAACAGTTAGGAACAGACACAACGACCTTTAAGAGCCTAAATCGCTCACCCAAGTAAACTTTTTCTCCCATATTCACGGAGTTCTCCTCATAATTAGTGCAAAATGATCAGCCTGCCATCCACATGGGGTGGATTACAAGCTACACGCTATATGACGTCACAATACAATTTATGACGTGACACTTCTGTGAGCTTCCAGAATGCAGTAAATATCTAAATGTAAGACATAACTCAGATATGCGTAGATATATTATATAGACATGCTGACCATGAGTATATCTACAAAGACATATATTTAAGAAATGGAAGAAAAATATTCAACCCCTACCTTGAGGGTATGATAAAGGAATATCTATCCTCGGGATTGATAAACCTTCGGCAAGCTTCAGTTTTGTCACTTACCCTCGAATTGAGATTCCGGTGTCATGCCCTCAAGGTAGGGGTAGATTTTATTATTTCCCATTGTTCCAGATTTTTTCATCATTTTAAAAGGGAATTTAAAAGGTTCATGCATTATGACGTCAGAATACAATTTATGATATAGGGTGTCTTTGGTGTCTAAAATGCAGTGCATAGTGTCATATTTTGTTTGCGTAGATCTACATATAGAATCCAAATGTGTTGAAAACATGGGAGAAAAATAATCAACCCGTACCTTGGGGGTTTGACAAAGGAATCTCAATCCTCGGGATATGATTCTTAATCATAAATCCTCAATAAAACTCGGGTTTTTCATTCAAGAATCTTAAACTCTGATTGAGATTTCTTTGCCATAACCTCAATATAGGGGTTGATTCTATTACTCAGTCAAATACTAGTAACAATTGTAACTAAATATTTTACAGATATCTTGCCTTTACAAAATATATCATGACATTTGAGAAGTTTAGCAGACAGACAATATTTCTTACGATACCATCGTGTTTTCTATATTACGTTTTAGGTTACACCTATGTCTTTGCAAATCTCACTGGACATTCGAAACACTTTGCAGGCTACGATTTGATCTTACTCATTCTCGAAGTGCTTTGTATAAATAATATATATATATATATATATATATATATATATATATATATATATATATATATATATGCGTGTGTGTGTGTGTGTGTGTGTGTGTGTGTGTGTGTGTGTGTTAGGGTGAATCCTCTTACACAATTCTATGAATGATATTCACTCAACAGAAAAGAAACAGAAACGTTTCATGGTAGAACCAAATGATAGATGAAGAGATGAAAATCAATGAAAGCACCAACCAATTAGGCATGAACATCCATTAGGAACAATGACTATCATTTGTAGAGGACTTCTATTATTATTTTTTGATATCAGAAGATAATGTAAGTGTTTCAATTTTTGGAAAATCACCATCAGAAAGCATTACTTTTTGTGTGTACATATTACCCCACAACGATACATCTTAAAGTAAAATTTCGAATTGTACTAAAGACCTTTCGTGATATTAGCTATAGCGGTTGTCAGCATTTTTCCACTGAACATTGAATGTTAATACAAAATTAATGATTCAGCGTTTTTAGATAAAAAAAACAACCGACCAAAAAAGGAGAAAATAACCAACTAAGCCTCCAGCTATGTCCAGATCGCCTTTCACTTTCATAAGTAATGAACTTCATAATTGGTGGTAAAAATTTTACTAAGCTAATATCATCCGCTCAGCCTGACTTGTTAAATCTTTAAAACAGTTAAGTCTTTGATGCCTTTCTTTTGGGTTTTCAGTTTGACTGGGCCATGATTTAATCTGCATAACATTTTGGTATTGTAACAAAATCCTCTTTAATATACCGAAATCCGTATTGTGTTAGATAGATTTGAATTTAAATCTTAAATGCTACAAGTATGTATACACAGTACGAGTTTGTTTGAACAAAAGGCAGAAAAAAGTTTAGTTTTAATGCGAAGAAAGGGGTTCTGCTTATATGGATCTATATCATTTTAAAATATCTGTGAAGATTAAAAATTGTGTGTACCATACCGATACACCGACAATTGCATAAAGGAGATTAGACCTGAAAGTCGAGAGTAACATTAAGATTCGAGTTATATGTTTAGATTTAAAATTCAACAGTGAAATTTACATTAAGAGCTAATGCGTTCTTAAGGTTTCTAAATGCTGTTTTAGCAATGGTCATTGTGTTAAAATGTTTCTAAAAATCTAAGAGCAATCAGGTTTGAACAAAGAGTCCGGGGAATGTGTCATTGTCCGAGATGGGTTTTGTATTTACTTTTGACATGTATACGGGCATGTTTACACAAGACATGCATGTCCATTAGATGCTTAAATTTGAGAGCAGACGTGCAAAGAAAAGCAAAATGTATGTTTTACTATTATGTGCCATATGTTTTATTCAATGATAAAAATGTTGTTGCAATGCTAAATGAGAATTTTAAATACATATACAAATATATGCACATGGGATAATCACGTTATATATTGATATAACATATATTTTACATATCAACACGTGTTTGATAAAAATGAAATGAAATAGTAATTGAGATCATTTTAAACAGTGCAAAAACAACTAACTGAGAAACTGGACACGTTCGAGCCTGGCTCGCCACTTTTTCGACAGAAGTGCAAGATATATTTGTGCCTAATTCGCCGAAACCGCCATAGTTTGTGTTTATGCCCTCTCAACTATGTTTCAAGAGGTTCCAAACTATATGTTATTATGCAGATGTACGTAGGTGTAAATTTGTCATCAATTCCCAGAGTTGTGACACTTTAAAATATACATAAATGCCTTGACTCTCGGGATGTGTTTCTCCAGCACATATTGATTTCCATTTGAAACATCGGTAAAAGAAAGTGATGAAACCAAAATAGTTCATATATTTATATCTATTCAATTTCACTGACCTAAAATCTGATACATAAATATTATATATTGTTTTTCCGTGTAAAAATAACCGGCTCCCTATCACACAAAGCTCTCCGCTTTGTGTAACGGCATATCATTAGTCTACACATGGGCACGTTACATACAACGGAATGTACAAAAGGAATCTGTCATTCGAAGCCCATTTTGTGGTCATGATCGCATAATTTGATACGACCTGTCGGTATCTCATAGATCTATCCGTTAACAGAAAATATCACATAGAGAAGATATCATATCAGTCACGTGACTTTAACAGTACATCAATTCCGGTCATTGTATCAATACCATCACAAATTCTTCGGTAAAGAACTAATTCTACCGCACACAATAAATCGGTAATAGATAAAAATAAACAAAAATATCATATTTCGAGGCTAAACCACAGCAAGGATTAAGATTTTGTTTTTCTTTTTTCATGATAATTTTGAAGTAAAAACGTTATTTTTTACTTATTCATTATTGTGGAAAAGTACATATTGTAAGAGCAGAGATTGTCCATTTTTCTTTGATTTTTCTTTGGTCTGGGGCAAATAAAACTATATACATGCATATCATTATTACTATAAAGTGTAGTTTGTAAAACCTCTGAATTTGTCTGAATAAGAAACATTATTTTTCATCATTCACGAGCGAAATTTAGGGTGACACCGATTTCCCTTTCATAAATGAATAAGTATGGTACTCAAAATTTACGTATGTACTCAAGCATATGTTAAGAATATTTCTGAAGTTTTCTTTAAATGAGCAATAATTCCCATTCATTTTCACAATCGTTTGCTCTCAATGTACAAAAAAGTCCAGTTGCAGCATAAAGTTTGTATGCTTCACCTTAAAATCATGAAACGTTGGTTAAGCTTGAGTAATTTTGGTAACTTCGGGCCGATGGTTTCTAGATATTCTCTTTGTATTTGTTATACTGAATGTATTCACTCATTTTCTCATGATGGATTACTTCTAGTCTTTACGATCAAATTCACCATAACATTGTCAAACTCTGATTCATCGTTAGTTTGTTTCTGTTGTTTTTTTAGGAGATAAGCGTACGACTTAGACATAATCATTCATTGATACACGTGATTCATTGGTTTACTTTGTACCGCGGCACGAGACTCAGAGACAGACACAAAGACAGAGAAAATAATGTAAACTGAGTCACAGAAGTTTTGTGCTATTGGAACGCAAACCACAGTATTTTTTTAAATGAACAACTGTGGTATCGCTAGTCATATATTTGGTGTCATATATGGAAGGATGCGGTTGTAATCCACTACAAGCAAGATTAAAAACGTATTGAAGTGAACAATATTTCTATTAAACATAAAATGTTTTAAATTTGATTTGAAAACACTGATATCATCGTTACTCGAGACCGCAGAATCATATTTCCGGTATACGAATCTGCGGCCTGTTGTAACAACGATGGTTACATCCCTGTATCAGAAAATGGATGCGATATAAGGTCAACCTTTCTCGGCGCTCTAGGTTCAAGTGATTTTCAGAGAAATAATAAGAGAAATTTACCTTGATATATCGCAAGCAGGTGATTGATATATGTCACCACACTTCAGTGATCCTGTAATCACGTAACAAAAGCAGTCGTAATTCAGAGAAGATCGTAATACTCAATCATTTTCATCTGAAAATAGAATATTGAAATTTATTCAGTGATTCACGTGTTATCAAGATATGGTTTGAAATCAAATACTTGTACAGGTACATATATTTTCAGCACAATCATGACATTTCATTGCTATCTACTATATTTTTCAAAACTTCCTATGAATTCCTACATTTGATATTTGACTGTTTTGTCCAAAAATGAACCAAATAATCAACAGATTTGTATATAAATTACCATATCATTTGCTTGTACAAATAAAGGTGGATTGAACGAATGAGAAGGAAATGAAATATTAGACAATGAATTAAAACTGAAGCAAAAGAAATGTTCACAGAAATTCTAGAAGTATTCTTTTTTAAAATATCAAAAGCTATTACCAGTAGCTGGAATTAAATGTTAAACAAAATCGTTGCTTTCTTTAATTTATTTTGTATGTTCATTTTCTCTATGTGCTAATATGACAACATTTGTGGAGAATAGAGCGTAGTACATTTCAATCAAGAAAAAAAAAGAGAGACTAACGTTTCAGATTTGCTCAATCTCTAGAAATGTTAATACTTTTTAGGCATACATTCTATTCGAGCATTATGTAGAGAAAAAATATAAAACGGTAATATAAAATGGCTTTCATCTGCTACTACAATGGGAGCGAAATGGCCAATGCATTCTCCTAAACGTGCAAGAATCTCCTTCACAATACAGCGACATATGGTGTTAATTTGACTAATATTTACCAGACGACACATCATCGGAATCAGCGGGATGGGGTGAGATAGATATATATTTAGTGATGGATTCTGTTTGACATAGTTACGGCCAATGTGTAGTTTCAACCGAGCAGTATTAGTTTGTCATTCTATTACCGTCCTCGGAAATGTCATAGCAACGCATTTTGAGAATTTCATAAATACCTCCGTGGTTGTCGCTTGTCAGCAGCGTCAAAACTATTTATTTTATAAATGTGTATATTTAGCAGTTTTCGTTTCGTCTTTGATACATGAATAACCAAGGACGATTGAGAGTAAAATGACGTAAATAGAAACAACCAAAAAACAAAGATTGTGCACAATTCCTTGAAATTAGTATATATATATATCTATATATATATATATATATATATATATATATATATATATATATATATATATATATATATATATATATATATATATATATATATATATATATATGATTCGTCGTTTTACTGATTTGTTGAAATTAAATATCGTTGAAATTAGAACATGTTTGTAAAGGAATTACTATAAATTATTGTGGTTTCAACGCTATATTGCTAATATTATTAATTATGATAAATGATACATTAACAAGTTTGTGTAATTTGATCGAAATAGTGTCAAGTAACCACCATTTGAATTAATAATTAAATAGCCTATTCTACTTCCTCATTTTAAAGAACTGTTGAAATTCAGTGCCATTACTTTGCATACCTCTACGTATTCAATATACGTAAATCGCAATTCAATTTATTTTTTGTATTTTGAAGGTCATTATCTTTGAAATTATAAGTGAACATTAATTTTCCGCTTGAAGAATAATAACATGCAAAGAATAAATCAGATTAATTACTTAAAAAAACATCGAAGAATCTCCGTACATTTTGTCATATTTACATATATACAACGTTTAAGCAAATAAACGGTACACAGAAAATACAAACATATTTACAAATCTATTATATATTATGATAACGTTGAGAAGTTTCATGAATCATTGTAGTACACTAACAAAAATATGTAGGTTTATAAGAATATTTCCTGATCAGAAATCGATAACCAAATAGTATTTAAGGATGGGATGATAAAGGATTATTCCTTTCGGGGCCTTCTTTATGTTGATACATGTGATATATTTTGTAATTTTCCAAAGAGTTTTTATATTGTTAGACAGGAAATGTTGTTTAAATTCTTGGTGTTTCGTCCTGGTGTTTTCTCTAAATAAAATGAAAGTCGTCTCCGATTTTGCCAGAGGTTGCAGAATATTTCATTCCTGTCAATATTTTTCCATCTTTCGACTTCAATGGGTAATCTATCATTAATGATTTCACTTTTATCATTTGCTAACTTTTAAATTGTAAGTTTTCAATCTAGAAGTTAACATAAGACATTATCATTCTGCCTTATCCTTTAAAGTATCCAAATAATTTTCAAACCCAACACCTCTTTGAAAATTCTGTAACAGACGCCTTTTTGGTGACTCTTCCACATTTGATTTCCATTTTGGCCTAAATTGATCTAAAAGATTTGAGTGAATATAATTCTTTAACCGTTTTATATCTATATTTCCTTGTGCTTCCCAAACATAATTTAGACCACATTCATTTAAAATCTTTAACACATATTCAACCCATTGATTACGTTCATTTTCAATTTCATATTTACATCAAAGAACCTTGAAGTTTGTACATTTTATCTGAGGCAGTTAACTAATTGTTTCCAGTACTAGGTAACAGCTAGTTTACAGATTCAAAATATGTGAAATATGAAAAAAAAACATTGTTAATGAAGAGAATATAAGCGTTTTACACAGAATGACGCACCTGAAATTTTGTAAAAGCTATGAACATTACTCAGAACAAATATTGCTTTTCCTGTGAATGCAAAAAACGAATTGAATTTATATCATGAAGGAGTGGTATATAAAATGATAAGTTAATAAACACGCTTTTATTAGCGGACGCATAGAACAATTTTATTTGTTCAAAAGAAACCATCGCTTCATTAGAAAGCAGTACATGTATATCACTCTGATAAAGTTCCACTAACTTCTGTTTCAATATGATCTATCAACACAGAATCCCGTCATTCGATATATCGACAATATGGTGGCTTACGAATGCTTATTGAAACAAAGGGATTTTCAGTTATATTGAAAAAAAAAACCCCAAATAATCGTTATGAATAAACATGCGTAGTATGTTTACTTTTGTCTAAAATCGTTTGAATATGTCACTGTTTCTTTATGAACTATATATGTACTTTTAATTTCTACAAAATTCATTGTGAGTACGAAACGTGTTTAATCATATAACGTACGTTTAAAATGTATAACGAACTATTGATATAACGAGTTGAATTATTTTACGGATCCAACTGAAATTCTTTATAGACAGGTATTATTCCAATGTTAATGTTAAAAGTTAGTCAATATTATACACAATACATCTCAGTGCTGCATTGATTGTAAAAATGCTGTAGATGTGGATGGTTCTAATCTAAGAAATTAAAATTTTGCATATTTTTTCTCTACAAGAAATTTCATACAGATCATATCTTTGTAGAAATAATAAAGTAAGTTCACGTGGTGTTAATTTGGCGAATTTTCTTTCATTGTATACTTCTCTAAGATAACCCTAAAACCAATAATTCCGTATTTAACGAACCTCCGTCGCCTCCCTCTTCAGGAGGGGGTGTACCATATTATCCAAATCCTCGTCAATACCGTTAATCAGACAGAATAATCCCACTTTGTTCATTCTTAAACTGTTAAAATTATTGCTATATAAATGTTGTAAGATTTTCCCGTCGCTGTTGCGTATCTAAATAGATATTTTACGAATTCAAATATTATGATTCACAAGTTCTTCGAGGCCTTTTTTATTTGTCCTTTTGTGTATTATTTGAGTCGCCCGAACACAAAGTTTAAATGCAAATATACTTAATGGCTGCCAATGAGTGTATCTCAACAGATGTATAGGTCGTTGTTTGTCGGGTAAATTGACTTGGAACTTATATGTAAGAAAACTAATGAAAACTTTTATATCAAAAGAACGGCCACTACCATTGTTGGTTTTACTCCGAACATCTGTTGAAGTAAAATTTTCTTATGTGTCGGTTTGATGATCACACAAACTATTTGATAATGGAAAGAAGTGTTTTATTCATATGTCAGACTAAAAATAAATTACCAATTACAATCTTAATGCCGGTATGTAATCATCGGTGGATCGAAAATCTTTTCAGAGGTGTAAATCGTCAAATTTACCATCGGTCAAGGCCAAAGTCACCAAATTTACTCATTACTCAATCTCAACTAACTTCCTCTATGGTTTTAGGTAAAACAATGGATATGTTTGCATACTGGTGTCATATAATTGCAAACAATGATGAAAGATATTAGTAATTTGAAGAAAACTTCCGAAAATAAAAAAAATGTTTGATTGCATACTCAAATTTTGAGTACCCTAACCATCCTTTTTTATTCGGTTTTAAGTTTACGTGAATGATGAAGAATAATAATGTGTCTCCTCTTCAGCCAAATCCAGAAATTTTGTAAACGACTTTATAATCAAAATTATATAAAATAATTCATATATATTATATCTCAGTATAGTGTAATTTGACTTTGGGTCTCGGCCTGTTGCGCCATACTATGAAAAATAAAAAGAAAGATGATGTTTGAAAAAAATAACAATTTGAACTTGGAACTACCAAAGTAGTTAGTTTTTAGTTATATTAAAACTTGAATAATAATAATTAATTTTTAACCAAATTCCGTAATATGAATCACGATCGTAATGAGACGATAAAACCGCGTAAACAGGTGCGACGAACATAAACAACCGAATACATGTTCCGTATTTGATTCTGTTTTACTTCTTAAGAATTGTTTGTAAATTTTTATTTAATTCATGCATATCGTCAACAAATATGTTAAACGTCAATTATTTATGAAGATTTCTTTTCATTGGAATCAACAAAACTTTAACGACAGCTATATAACACACATAAACTCAATTAGTTATTCTTGTATGAAATTCCAGTGCCGATAGCAAAATTAATAATGAAGAGTTTTGTTCCACAAAACGAATAATATGACTTTTTGATCTGTCGTTTCAATGTAGCATCTAAGTTGTGTAATCGTCAAAACATAGCTTATAATTAATAAATGTAAGTCCGTACCAGAATGTCACACAGTGTCTCCATCCACAATAAAACCATCCAATAGGAACTAGCATGCTTAAGTCAAGTCGAATGAATAATGGCAATTTTATGTTTTGAAACTTAAATCTAACAAGTTAATAAGTTTACTAGTTCAAACAATATCAGATAAAAGAGACTTTTTTCTCCATTTTTTATGTAATTCTGTTTGCTGTTTAGGTGTATTTAAATGATTGGGATTTCATTATAATAACGGAGTGGTTCATGCCAAGTACCTGACGAGAACTTTGGCGGATCGCGTCACGTAATTTTATATACAAGTTTCTTTAATATTTCGTTTAACATCTGAAATATGATATATCTAATTTTTGTAGTCGTCATGGTAATATTTCAATAATTAACCCTTTCAACTCTACAGACCATAATAGACTGGTCTTAAACAATAAAATAGAGTATTCAGGGATGAAAGGGTGATTCACCATCCCAAACCCGAACCAATCCTTTCTTGAGTAAATAGTCAATTTAGATTTTGATATTTTGACAAAATATATCTCATATTTCTTTATATATTAAACTCTATTAATGATAAAATACATTATGTATAATATTGTCATTTGCTTACTTTTGCTCACTTTTGAATTTATCTTCAATTTAAAAGTAAGCAAATGACAATATTGTCTCATTCAAATGATTTCTATCTCTTAATGATTATTTTCGCTTATTGAGACTGGAAACATTTTCGTATCGTCTTGAATTCGCCCTAAATATTATCATAAATCACATAGATGGCTTTACTCATTCTTCAGTTATTAAATATTTGCTTTCATTCTAAATTCCCAATTTCTTAATTGGCTAGGATGGTGACAGAAATAAACCATCGTAGTACAGACAGTTGTATAAGTTTAAGTACCTAAAATTTTAACTTATATTTGGGTCAGGAATCAATATGGTAACACATTTCTGAACGTAATTGTTCGGAAGAGTATTGAGGGTCCTCCAGTTTAGTATTTTAAGACAAGGAAAGAGGTAGGGTTGTTTAGATTTTGATCAAACTATCTGAAGCTGCCAAATACATTGTAACAGAAGTTACAGAACATAGTAAAACTAAACATTACAATTTCTAATTTTGGCTTGTCATGAGTTTCAAACCTATCACCATTTGCCCCTGAATAACTGGAGTGGGCGCTCTATCATAAGGAACCCACGACCTCCAGACAATCCGTAGAATTCAATTTCACAATCTTTAAGGCTATAGCTGTTTTGGAGAATAGGGATGGTATATAATTTTCTGGAATTTATTATTAATCAGCTGTTAAAATACAACTCAGAAAAAGGGGGTTTTATTCCTATTTGATGATCAGTTTTCGGTCGTTTAAATTACTATTCGTGATCAGTATTTCAGTGCTTAATTTGCATACTATTTCTCTATTCATGGTATGCTTGGTAACACTTATTCATTGTTTCGTTTAATGTTTGTGGTTTGGATTTTTTTTTACAGTTTTATTGTTGTTGTTGTTGTTGTCCGAATATGTTACAAGTGATGTATGTGTATACACCTGCTGGCAAAGTTTGCAGTGGTAAAATACATCTAAACGATCCAGCGAGCAAATCCATTATTATCATCATTAAAACCTTGAATGAATGAGTAATTAAAATGTAAATTTCTGATATTGATAAACGGAGGAAATAGACATGTTTCGTCTTAGATATTTACGAAACCTTGAAAATATTTACAAACTATTGTATGAAGAAAACAAACTGATTTAGAATCATTATAATAGTGCCCTTGGTTCACTTGATCTTCGACAAGTTGTGTCTTGAGTACACTATGTTTTCGAGGAATAAATCTATCACGGATATTTTTAAGTCCAATATTTTGGCAGATCGAACTCATCCCGGATTTCACTGATTCAGAACAACGTCCATTTTTATTCACTTAAAAATCAAAATAGATTAGCAACGTGTTTTCTGAATTCATGTTTTTTTATCATTATTATTATTATTTTACAGGTTTCGACAGGCCAAGCTAGAATTAACAATTACAGTTTTTTAAAATGTTTTACATTATAAAGTATTTATGTGGATTACGTATTACGAGGGTCACGAACAGTTTCACCTGGTATTGTGTACATCTGGTAGTGTCTTGAAATTTATACCACGTGACATGTGAACGGTTAACAAAAATCCGACATTTATAATACAGGCTTGGAATCATGTCAAAATCTGGGTAATACCGAACCGAGTCCTATTTTACACAGACTTTTAATCTTCTCAATTATGACATGCAGAAATTACGACAACGGTATGTCCAGTACGTACCTGAGACAAAGGTGTCATTTTCCTTTTTTTTTTTAAATCTATTCCTTGAAAAATTAAATGATGAGTAATAGCGTGACTGACTATATCTATCTTGAGTAAAACTTTTAATACTATCTACCACACAAATCAATTTAAACATTTATTTAGTCGATTTGATATCGGTTAGTCGTAACAAAAGAAAGTTTAAAGTAGGTAAAAGTCCTAGACTTTTTAACTTAGATACTTAATCATGCAATGAAAGCTTCATTGGATAGTTTCTAGTTCTCGCTTGGGGATTGATTGATGTCATTCTGAAGAGTCGGGAAATTATTATATCAGTTACAACTTTTATTTATTTTTGTCTAGATCTTATCTTTAACAGTAAAAATTAATTCTTTATCATAAATATCTTTTTATAAATACAATAGATAAGAAAACATCATAAACTATAACTTGCCAGTGTGGGGCCCTGACTAAATTATCAATCACAAGAAGGCTTTTAAGAAGACTAAAGGCTAAGTATAGCCAACCTTTTTATGGTGAAAACTTTAACCTACACAGCGGTGAGATAGACAATTATGTAATTGTGTATATTTAAATATTATGTGTATATTTTCATAAGTAGTTAGGTTAATTAACCACCCCGGATTGGAGATTGACTGACATATATTTTCAGTTTGTTTCTTTGATTAATTCGTTTATCCCGGTGAATATTCAGAAATTACATAAGAGTCTAAATGAAAAGTGAATGCATCGGGATCAACATTCTGTTCAGCTGGACCTGCACATGTGAACGTAGTGGTCGTGTTTAAATGGGCAACGCTTGGGACATTCGTGTTTAAAGTGTGTGTGTATGTGTGTGTGTCTGTCTGTCTGTCTATGTGTATGTATGTATGTATATATGAGATGTGTGTGTCTGTCTGTGATCAATGCCCAGGGAGGAAGGAGTCTTTAGGTTTTGCCTGCGTACGTCTTTCCGTCTACTCCATCCGGTTAAGGCTTTTGTTTTTAGTTTGCTCACCATACAGATGTTCATCAATACCCTCAGCTTGTTTGTTTTGTGAAGATTCCCTGGTTTACTTCTTATCTTACTCAATACTTGACTTGATAATTCATACAAGATGAAATCTTAAAAAGTCTAGTGAGACCGTAACGGCTTATGTTAATATTTCATAGATATCGGTAATATGGCATATGCAGAGGTGACAGGCCGAAATCTGGGCACTTGTGCTACAATAATAATATGGAGTTGATTTTGAGACTTTATCAAACTGACTGACCGCTTTATATCCGTGATGGTCCACTATCTCCATGTTGAGGTATATACGACATATGTCACGTGTTTTGGATTAAAGCGACAATTTTAATAACTGTATATAAAGGTGTATGTATAGTATATGTCAGTCGTAATATTGAAAGATACCCGGATTAAAGCTAACACCTTTTATAATCCCCTTTCTCAGACGACAGATTCGATTGAAGATGTGTGTGGTGTACTTGTTCAGGTTGAAACTATCTCCAATACATCACAAAGATAATACGGTATTGGCTGGTGTTATTTTTGATTACCCGAATTCCTCAGAAAACACAATTACAACACAGCGTATTATTTACATCATGATCTGTAAAACTGTCGCGGAGGAGTATACCAGTCTCCCAAAACAAACGCAAACAGGACGAATACTTGACATTAAAATGTATCTATTAAACCATATATCTATCTGTCTATCTATCTATCTCTCTATCTACAGTAAAACCAGCTTTTGTAAAGACCACCCTGTCACAAAGATCGTATTTTGCTGCCCCCAGTGACACCATTTGTGTACAAATCAAACTCAATATAAAGACCACCTTCCTATAAAGACTTTTTGTTTTGTTGTGTCTTGTTCACGCTATATATTTATCTCAGCATCTAGCTATATAACCATCAATATATTTATCAACAGGGGATGCTTACTTCTCCATGGCACCTGATCCCACCTCTGATTTCCAGAGGTCCGTGTTTGTCCAGTGTTCACCGGATTTGTATATGTGTCTCCTGGGCACACTGAAAATAACTTTGATATCTGTGATTTTTATGAAGTTAGGTAGATAGATAGATAGACAGATCAATAGATAGATAGGTCGATAGATAGATTGCTTGTTTGTTTATTGTTGTTTAATGTCCCACTGAAAGAGTCTTTCACTCATATGGGGACGTCACCAAATGCCGGTGAAAGGCTTCAAATTTTGGCCTATGCTCGGCACTTACGGCCATTGAGCAGTGAGGGTTCTGCGACACGGGACCTCGATTTTTACTGTCTCATCCGAGGAAACCAACATGCCGCCGGCTGGACTCGAACTCACGACCTCACGATCAAGATTCGAGCGCGCTACCGACTGAGCCAGGCCGGCTCCATAGATAGATAGATAGATAGATAGATAGATATTAAAAGTGTATGTCAATTAATTTCAAATAGCATGTAACCATTATTTCAGTAAATAAATATATTAAGTTTAAGGCGATACGTCGTGACTGAATTATCGATAAACTCAATCGCTCAGTACATATTTATCTCATGTGCAACGAACAAGGGAAATTTTGTTTCAACAAACAGGTTCAAACCAATTACTATAAATGTATATTCACAGAAAAGTAAAGAACAAATTGAAAAAGCAAACATATGTTATAGTCTTCTTTGTCCCCAGTCCTTTTATCGGCCAGTATATTTCTCCCCAGAATCGACAAGTATATTATTACAATTAAAACCTTAATGCGTGTAAATTTACATTGGTCTATCAACACAGCAACCAGCAATACAACGGGATGTCAGTTTTCTTTAAAAACAAACAATAACTCGGCGCTAAAATAACACATTTTTGCAAAGTAAAAAGTTCACCCTGTGTTAAAACACAATTCTTTAAGAAAACATATGTTAATAAGTTATAACGAATCCGACAAATGATTTACTTAAAGGTAACAAGGATAAAAAAGATTAAATCTTTAATAATACCGCAAATCCTTTAAGACACTCTGATTTTGATAAAACTTGGTATTAAGTATCTGAATTATGTCTACTTTATTTAAATCAATATTGAAGTGACCCAAGCTTCTAATTTCACCGTGCTATTGTATGCCGTCTAAATTCCTAAAAGTTGAGCTAAGTTTCCAGTTTTACATACAACGAATAATCCGAAATTATACATGTGCTATTTATAGAGCTAACCGAGTCTTTTATATTTGTTCATTTTCTACTACATTGTTCTGCGGTATTATATTTGTTTATTTGATTTGAATATGTTTTAGTTTTATAAACATCTTGAACTAAGACGTAAAGATGGTGAAGTCCTGGGAATTAGGACCTATTTTATGGGCTTCTGGTAAAGCAGTGAAGGTCCTTCGATGTGCCACGCCTCTTCTCTCACTTAGTTTCGGTTTTAATCGTTGCGCAAACGACTCGAAACTTTCATTCTAAAGCTGGGCATTTAGCGAAGGTATCAGGTTGCTGTGTTTTACTCTGATACAACTAAATTTTTAACCGAAAGTATTGGCCATTTTTTTAGAGCTGACATAGATTAAAATACTGGGGTTTTGGGGTTTTTTTTTTTTTGGAGGGGGTTGGTTTTTTTTTTTTTTTTTTTTTTTTTTTTGACAAGTATCTTTACTCTGAGTAATTTGGCTTTTATACATGACCACGTGTTTTGGGACTGCTTTTTAGACGTTGACAGAGATTGTTCAGAGTCCAAGGACCGACAATTCTGTGTAAAAGCTTGGGGCATCACATCCCCCAATTACTATTTTCATCAAGAATGCACCGTTTGATTATCAACAAATAAAACCTGTCGAAGCGACATTAATTTGTTTCAAAACAATATCGCATTTAGATGGAGCCCCAAAGCCCCCTTTTCGTTTCAATAATTCATCATAGGGACCGGTTATTCAGAAGGGCGTATTTTCTTAGCTATATTTAATGAAATGGTGCTATGAGGGTAAAGTTTTGTCACATAGTTCATTACATTTTACCTGCTTAGAGATTTTTCAGTTCATGACGTCATAGTTTTGTGTAAAAGTATGCATTACGCAAAACCCGCACGGCCCAACGTGCACTGGGTTTGTTTTATTTACTTTTCTTCGCAATTGTATAGGCTATATACGCTACTAAAGCAAGTTTTCGATTTGACCGAGACTGAAATTTTGGATACACTGTGACGCCAAAGTATCGGGAAATTATATACAAGCAGATATCAGTTATGTAGGTGTTATATAAAATGTTGAAGTATTTATTTAGGTCCAAATAAAAAAAAATCACCACTCCAAGGCTTAAACACTTTCCGGGATAATGATTGTATATTTACAGGCATTGAATTTTCTTGTAGCTGTGAACTCACGCCTCAGTGAATCCACCATTGTCAGACAGTAATAACTGAATAAGTAATCATGTCAAAATCTTGGATCTTTGACAAATCTAACCGTCAAACAAACAAACATTTGGCAAGCTTATACTGATTCATTTTGTGGTGGTCTATGTATTGGTATTAACCCGAGTTTATCCGAGCGAAGAAAATAAGATAATCGTATCCCAAAGGCCGCACTTCCGCCGTACTCGGAAGTCAACACCCAGTTATGAATCAATATCAAATAAAAATTATTTTACTCGGAACTTATTATCGGGCCCCTGATGGCGCACACCTAATTGCCCTTGTCATCTTTCATTTGCGTAATAGGTACTCAGTAGAAGTAGACGTGTATAATTGTAAAAATTTAAAATAGGGAAGGTAGGAAATATATGAAATGATACAAGAATAGTAATTGATTAATTAGTACTTTAGCGCCTGGACAAAATCTTTGCTTAAGAATCGCTACAAAGAAATATCATAGACATCAATGAGCATACATATTCATTCCAATGTTTGTACACATACAAATAGAAATTATAGGCAAATAGCTTACAATCAGACAACGTTTCGATTTTTATATGTACTCTAGATTTTGATCTTTGTAAGCTGTTTGCTGTCTTGCATAAATTTTCAGTGCTGACATAGAATAAAATGCTATTTGAGGCGAAAATACTTTAATATAGGGACTATATTTTATTAAAATATCTTTATTCTGAGTAATTTGGTTTTTATATTCATTCTTTGAATTAGACGTTGACAGATATTGAACGAGAGATCAAGGACCGACAACTTTGTGTAAGAGATTGTTAGCTGGGTGTGTTTTGTCACCCGCGGTCAGTAGGCTTACATTGTAGTTTGATGTAACGAAATGATAGTCCAACTCCTTTTGATACGAACAAGATTTGATCTGACTCGAACTGGGAAAATCCCTTCTTGTGAGACAGATTGTCTTCTCTAGATTCACTTTTGTTTATTATTATTCTTTTATTGTTATTGTTTTGGGATTTTTGTGTTTATGTTTTTTGGGGGGGGGGGGGTTGCGGTTTTATCATGTAGACTCTAGTATCGTGTAGCCAGGAACCGAATCATTCGATGCTTCCCTTTAATGGTGTATTTATTGCAGTAAATGCATTAGCGCTAGGTTTAAACCATGTGTAGCTAATTTAGTCTTGTAGATAGGAATCGATACTGATTCGAGCAATACTAATCCCGATGGAGAGTCGAGAGGGAGGGGAGGATACTAAATTTTTGATTGGAAGCATTTACAAGAGTGCAAATAAACGAGTCCAGCAACCTACTTGAAAACTAATTTGATATGCGATAAAATCTAAGCCTATGAAATATTTGTGTAGATATATCTGATGAAATTGTTTGTGATATTCTGGGTGGATGTGACACGCTACCAGGCTTGTAGAAGGCCAGCAAAATAATTCCATACAGATTCCTGCTAACACGATCTTCTACAAGATAAATATTGCCGTTCATGTTCTGGCTTCTGGGCTGTCAATCAGAAGAGAGATGTTAGGTTTCGGAATCGGTGTACAATACCAGAATAATGCGCAAAAGGGTTTCATGTTTCCCTATCCCGTCATAAGTAATCGGTTCTCATTAGACAAAGTTATTCTATGTCTTAACTATGTACATGCAATCTGATTGTCTTCGGAGTAACTTACATCGTCCTGAAATTGATCATAAATATGATAATAGTCATATTTCCACGTGGCTTTGTTTAACTCGGCAGATGTGTAATTGTTTTTCGTTATCTGAAACAACGCTTAGGAAACAAAAATGCGATTGTTTCTACCAATGAGTACAGCGCATGTAAGACGTTAACTGACAAAGAATGTATATTCTGCACCAAAAGAAGTCCATGACCGAAAATGTTGACCTGTATAAACAGATTGTATATTAAATATAATATTTATTTTCTGTTGTTTTGACTGTAAAATAAATTCTTTCGTTTTTTAAAGCACTTTTTACGAAGAAAATAAACATAAAACCAAATGCATTTAGCTTTTACTGCGCATTTTGGTGGAAGCGAGAAAAAATAAATAAACTAGAGAATATTAGGAATACAAGGTGCTGGTTGAGTCAAAATTCTATACCAACAAAGTAATTCAAGTACGCCTTTGTTAAAAAATGAATGAGAATTACTGGAAAATGTCTTTGTTCATAAACTGGAATGTTTTCTGCACCGTGTAGAGTTTTTAAAAGCTTAGAAAATTTATTATATTGACAAGCAGATGTCAGTTTCTCAATCACTGTTTAAAAAATTCGCACCCATGGAAAAAATATAATGAAACTGACAGCTCCATCTCTCTCTCTCTCTCTCTCTCTCTCTCTCTCTCTCTCTCTCTCTCTCTCTCTCTCTCTCTCTCTCTTACACACACACACACACACACATACTCCAAAATGATGATTGAACAGCATCTTCCTAACTCATATATTAATAAAATCAATGCATTGTCTCCATTGTGTTCAGTTTCACGATAACGTTGTCGCTTGAATGCATGGTCATAGGTTAAACTAAAATTTGAACATTAAATTGAGTAACTTCAATGATATTTAGAGTCATGAGGAGGTCATGCGTCAGTATATTGTCGGTGTGTGTATAAATATTTGCTTAAAACCAATCAAATGATATTTTTACTAATTTATTACGGAATTAGAGTTCTTAAAGAAACAGATTAAATTACGGTTTGTACAATTTTGAAATGTGACTCACTACCTACGAAAACAACCCGAACAATATCAATGCCAAAGAAATCTGTAAATTACGACTTTAGAAGAATCTGTTTTCTTTTTCTTTTCTTTTTTCAAAATCGCCTTAAAGATTTACTTCTATCGACGAGTAAAAAAATAATATAAAGGGCCGACTCACACCATTTAACGGTTCACCGGACTTGTAAACAACCATTAGCTCGTAAAACGGAGATTTAAAATGAAACCATGACTTTCTGTTTAAGTTTTAAATCTTTTCTTTTCGTGTTACTTTATCTGGGATACAAATCCGCGCAGGTAATCGAGTAATTTGAGGTAAATTTCAATCATAGTCGGTTCGTGCAGTGAAAGGACTAATTACCCAGTTTTACTTGGCCGGACTAATTTAAGTTAAATTTCTGAAATTTATCCTAAACCTGAGCTGTAAGCCAGTAGCTTATACATTAATTTATGCGGGCTGGGGGCTATGGAACTTCTTAATTGTGAAGATTTACAATGGAAAAAATCGTGGTATTCATATTTATCAAAGTTGGATCAATTATGTTAGCTAATTCTTAAAATGATAAATACGTTGTCATTCAAAGTTACTAAGTGCAAAATAGTCTACAGTCAAAAGTATACCTCTTAATCTCGAAAGCTGCACGCACGTTGAAGAGATTTAGAATGTGTAACCTAGAAACGTACAAATTGATCTACAATATTTTGAATGTATACCTGGTACTTCCTGTCGCCGAATACTAAACATCGAGGAGTAAATTTGAGAGAGACTCAGAGAGTACGAACTCTTTTGTTTATCATACAACTGGTTATGTGGGTGGGAATAGCGCATCGCGCTTTAAACCATGCAGTCTCTCGCTTTTGATCAACGTGGGTTACATTCCCGCTAGAACCTAAGCTGTTTAGAGGTAAAGTTTGCCAACTAACTTGCTAAAGGCTGGTGATCTCTTTCCGGGTACACTGTAACCGGTTGCTCGCCTCTACCAATAAGAACTTGACACCCGACTATATAACAAAAAGCAATAATAATAAAAGAAAGAAAACGTCGAGAGTGGCGTAAAACAACATTAAAATTAAAAACAAAGATACTTGAACGTATACATATGTTCTTCGACATATCCTTGATCAGACTCTAACACTCATGTTGGGTTGATTAGTTGGTTGTATTGTTGTTTAACGTCCCACTCAAGAATCTTTCACTCATATGGAGACTCACCAAAGCCGGTGAAGGGCTTCAAAGTTTGACCTATGCTCGGCACTTACGGTCATTGAGCAGTGCGGGTTCTTTAACGTGCAGACACCGACTGTGACACGGAACCTCGGTTTTTACTGTCTCACCCGAAGGACAGGAATCCGACCTGCCGCCGGCTGAACTCCAACTCACGACCTCACGATCAAGAGTCGAGCGCGCTACAGACTGAGCCAGATCGGTTCAAAAGTGTTGGAGAATAAGGGATGAGGTGGTGTTTTGAATAGTTAATGTAAACCAGTGGCATGTGTCCGAAATTTTTCTGAAAATAAACCTTGAATATACTGTAGTTTCTCCGACAACACAGTGATATAGGCTAAAATACTAACTGTCGTTTATTTATTTCCAATTCTGGTCGACTGAATATTAGTACACAACTATGTATTCGTGCGCGTGTACTTATTATCAGTTTACAAAAATATGAATACACCCCGTAACCCCTCCCAACTTTCTCTCTCTAATCAACATTAGAAAGTAAAATGGAAGATAAAAATACCAGTTTTATTGAGTCTTGGGTGTGAAAGTCTGGTAACCTATATGTCTGTTGCTTTGAAACACAATACCAACATCCTGTGTTATCACCACTGTAATTTACTGCTAATAAGAGCAGATTTGTTAAAATTAATAAATGATTCATTTTCACCGGTAACAATCCAATAACAGGTCGAGATCGAAACATCTCTCACTTCGTTTTCTTTTTATTTTAACATGCAACATTATGACAATTCTCTCGGCACTTTTTCTCTGGTACCTTTAGCGATGTTAAGCTCTCGATCTTATTTTGCAATAAAATTAGATCTTATGACAGCGTAACATATTTCAGAGACTGTTTTCGATGGTTGCTAATTTGTGCTACTTCCTTGTTTCGGTTCGACCGAAAAGACCAGACTTATTGTTTCTTAAATGTCGACATTTCGTTGTTTCGTCCCGAAAGGACGACGTGATTAAATATCGACCTTTCGAATACCGAAGAAACATCCGAGTAACGCAAATAGAGGCAGCTACAGCTTCCTACATGGGGTACGAAAGTTAAGCTTGTATAATGTCTACAAGGTTTACTTTTTAAAGGAGCTTAGACTTCGAGCAACCAATAATCGTTGTTTTTTCCCTGATGTAACGTTGAAGGGTACGACTTTTCCTTAAACATTGCTATCAAAGAGCCATAATAGCACTTACGTCGTTTCCGTGTGTTTAGGGGTTTTGAGGTCAAAACCGTGAAATAAATTCTGGAAATTTGAAAACTACAATTTATCATTAAAATTTATACAATCGTGTTTTCCATCTTTATTGATTAGGATTATTGTAGAAAATTTCAGATACCAAAGTATAAATCAATAGAATGTCCAGGACATAGATACAAATCCGGTAAAAATGGACAAACACGGACCTCTGGAAACCAAGAGGTGGGATCAGGTGCCATGGAGGATTCACAGAAGATTGCGGGGCGAAGTAACCTTTTGATTATCATACGGATGATTCTACTAACTTTTCGGTTATGACAAGTTGCACGCCAAAAACGTTTTATTCCTCAATGTTTCACTTTTGATTATTGATAACCCCTAGCTGAGAGAGAGAGAGAGAGAGAGAGAGAGAGAGAGAGAGAGAGAGAGAGAGAGAGAGAGAGAGAGATTATTAACAAAATAATGACACGGTACTATACAACAATGTCACGTTTTGATTTACGATATTATTACCATTTGTGTCAATGAACTTACATATTATGCGCATGTCACTAAGAGGGCGTGGTTATGTACATTTGTTACGCAACAACTAGGAGATATAACCTATTACCTTGATTAGATGCATAGTTAGGCCAGCCGATTGTATACAGAAAAAAGCTGTGTTCAAAAGCCGAGATAAAACATAATCAATTTCAGTTTTATTCATGACATTTTCGTTGATGTTTACCCTATACTTTTTGTGCGTTTATTTGTAAACAAAATGTGCTTATCAATTTCTAGATAAAATAGAAATAAATATACTGCAATTTTTTACCAGAAGTGAAACCTATCAAATAATGACACCCCTTATTCCAACATTACACAAATTTGAGGTAATACGATATTATATCAATCTATGGAGGCCGGCTATGGATTTGGCATCATATGTAAATTCCAGAACCAATCTCGGAGACAGCAAAATTCGTTGAACCATTGTTATAAAAAAAACAACAATTAAATACAGAGATGATTAATAAACTATCAGACAACAGATACATATACACAGATATAAATTAAGCATGCCGGATAACAGATATCGGTGATCAATACAGAAAGACAGATATGCAAAAGACCTTGACATATATACATGCCGGAAGACAGATACCGGCAAATAAAAGAAAGGCACTAATATGTATGTCGTAAACAGGCAAGTGCATTGAGACGGGTATGTCATACGTCAGAGACAGACCCTTACACATTGACAGATGTATATGCGGGAAGCCAGAGACCGACAAAAACGCTCGTACAGAAGACCCTTTAATTCATGCATGCCAGAACTAATGGATACTGACAAATACGTGGGACCGGATAGATTTACCGAGCGACAGGACCCGACAAATAATAGATGGACATGCATGACGCATAGGCGTCGGAAGCAAATTGAAAGTGGGGGGGGGGGGGGGCTAAACCAACTTAAAACACACACACGCCAGAAACGTCTGGGAGCTAAGCGCCAATTTTCAACACCCATGTCTATCTTTGCAAAAAAAAAGTGGGGGGCTTAGCCCCCCTAGCCCCCCCCCCCCTGGTTTCGACGCCTATGTGACGAATGACATAGACGGACAAACGAAAGTCAAGACATATACTCTGATCAGAGACAGAAACATATGCATATACATGTACATGTACTCTAATCAGAGACAGAAAAATAAACATATTCATGTATATAACGACCGATAGACATATAAACAGATACCTAATCAACGACAAACACACATGGACATATTCAAGATAGAAAATATGTTTTATACACAAAATGACACAGACAGATATAAACAGACAATTGCACAGAGACGGATAAAAAAGGACAGGTAAATGGAGATTATACAAAAAACGGATACTTATACAAAGATATAAATACAAAAAGGACAGGAAGACAAAGATACATGTATATTATAAAGAGACGAATACAGAGAGACGAACTTCAAAATTCTGAAGACAGACTCCGAAAGGGAGACAGAAGAAAATAAAAAGCATTACAGACAAACGGGGACAGACAGTAGAAGGATATAACGAGACAGACATATACAAACAGACAAGCTGAGTGATTGAAAACAGATTGGCGAGGTTTTTTATCCTACAAACTTGTGACAATAATAAAGCAATTTGTACGATAATACTTTCAGACATTCGTTTTGATGGACAATAACTTTAATGGCGTGAATACCTCTGAGTGACTTGGAACAGATCATAAAGTAGTTCCAGCTGTTGTATTCTTGGGCGTTAATGAAGAGTTGTTCTTCCATCGATTTTATTTACTAACACATCTATTGAGACATTCTCTCTATAAACACATGTGGGAAACATTTAGTTTTTATTATTTTGTGACGTGATCAGTTCAAACATTCGTGTCAAACATGTTGTGGTTCTTTAATACATTTGTTCCAGGCGGATTCTTCACTAGACTTATACCATTTCGTTACATCAAAATACTGAGAATTCCTTTTTGTCAATATTGACACTAAATCATTTACGAGTGAACTCAGTTTAACGAATTTAAACTCACACGACGTGTGTGTTCGATTCCTAAGATTTCTATTAATCTTTCATCCACACATTGAAGCCTTTCTTTCATCTATTTTTCTGCATTGTATACAAAACAGAGTACATTCTGAAGGAAAGCGAAACTCTAGATCTAAAATTCTTATAACGAAGTTTAAATTCATTATAACAAATTTAATTTTTAGTACAGACTCTAAAATTCATTGTACCAAATTTTATTTAAATAATATATTATATTTTCTGAATTTGTTACAACGAAATTCAAAAAATCTTTATAACGAATCAAACTTAGAATAACGAATTTTAGAAGTCGTTATCATGAACGTGAAAAAATAAAAAATAAAAAATGATAAAAATAAAGCATAGTCAGAATTGATATATCATATGTCTTTACAACAAATTAATTTTCTGTACGTCCTGATATATTTCTGCTGTAAAAATTACTTTATCAATAATCCGACTTGAGGACCTAACTTAAAATCCGCTTACTCAGGGGCCAGGCAGTTCATCTCTTTGTTTCCCTAACTCCGAAGATGCTCCATACTACTGAATATGAATAGGATTGTACTGGGGTTTAGAGAGGCACGACACCTATCGGCCATCCGCGAGTGCGAAGTACGTTCGCGACGAAGGACAGCGATTGATTACGATTTGTGACGAATGTGACGTAACAAACTGATCGGAAAACAGAATTGTAAAGTTGTTGGTTTCATGATTTACCTGTTGACTGAATATAAATCTCAGGTGTTTGACCTACTCGGGAGTTTTAGTGGAAATATCTGTCTGAGTGTTGTAAATTGCCATAAAAAATCATGACGGCTCTAGAAATAAATTTAATTTATGTCACTCTGTTTTTTTTTCTCTAAATGAAGTATGTACATTTTCCAAATTAAGTGTATGTACCTGAAATATCGTTGACCGCAGCTGAGGGTGTATCAGTTTGTCGTGCAGAACAACGTCAAGAAAGTGGTTGTCTAGAATGTAGAGGGTCCAACAGGTAAACTGATACAATGCGGGAGGCTAATCTGGGTACATAATGTGGTATATTTTATATCCAGAACAATTACTTTCGGGTTCATGCTTTTTGTGGAGGGAGCAAATAATTTGCGTCGGGGATGTTAGAGGTTACTGATAGCCATTTGCATTAGACGGATAGTAGAGTAAAATCGTCAGTTACAGGGTCGGGATGTTTACATGTCAAGAGTTTCTATAAAAAGGGGGAAAATAAATTTATGTAGATCAATTTGCAAAAACAAAATAAAATAAATTGAGATAATAATTGTTAATCTTTCCGCTTCAAACAGATTTGACTTTGCTGATGTGACGGACTTTCGTGGATAAGATTGGTGTGGGATTAAATTTAATAAAATATACAAAAAATGTCAAACGAGAGCACGCACATAAACATAAACTCTCTAACATATAAATAGTAATATAGAGTCTAGAACCAAACAATTTAATAACGATTAAACAAAACACTAAGACGGAAAACGAAAGGGGACAAAATCAGTCAAGAATAATGTTGCTATATAAAACATCTCAGATTCCAAAGTATGAATCTTTAGGGTGCCCAGGATATAGATACAGATCTAGTAAAAAAGGGACAAACACAGACCTCTAGAAACAAAAAGGTGGGATCAGGCGCCATGGAGCAGTAAGCATCCCCTGTCGACCGGTCACACCCGCCGTGCGTTCACAGTCAAGTCCGAATAAAACTGTATTTTGTCCGCTTCAACCCACAATGGATATCTTGTACATGCAGCTCAGAGCACCGTATAATTTTATTAATACGTATGAAGCAATATCTTGGTGTACATTTATGATGGAAAACTTATTACTTAGGTAATATATAACCCAATATTATATAATTCTTACATAATATTATGTTGTACTTAAAACCTTAATATATACCAGCATTGCTACCTGATAAAAAATGCAAATTTGCACCTGTACTTTCAAAAGGTGAGATAATAAACTTCCAGACAATGCTTTTTGCGTTCAGTTTTATTAGCATTCGTGTGTCAATATTTTTTCTTAATCTTTTGTTTGTTTTTCTTGTTGTTTAATGCAAACAGTTTTGATGCACTTTCCTTTGATGCATTTATTCACCAAACACGCACCTGTACCGGGCAGCCCACCTGAGTGTTCACTGGTGCCCTTTCTGTCCCCTATGTGGGTCACTGAAGTAGAGGATATAGTGTGGAATATTTGAATTTTATGCCACTCTCAAAATTTTTTCAGTTTTAATGGTGGAGGAAAGAACCCGGATACAATATACCTGGGTAGAAACCACCGACAATAAACTGACAAAATTTCTTTTAAATTTAGCTCTAACGACTCGGTCACCACAGTAAGGGATAGCTGTGATAATCAAAATATATGTCCAGAAATCAATAAATTACTTTTTTATTGGTAATGGGGATAAAGAGATAGATACCGAAGATGTAGTAATTAAAGTGTTACGATTTGTATGAGGGTGAAGATGAGGAAGAGTCATTGCGGGTTCGAATCTCATCGGAACCTAAGCTTACGGAAGTCCGGTGGTATTTTCCGGGGTACATTGTAACCGGGTTCTAAACCACCACAACTAAAAACTAGACACCAACATATGAGAGAAAAATTGTTGAGTGTTGAGGAAAAACAGAATTCAAAGTCACGAAAGTTGAGAAAGAATAAGTTACTAGTAGGAGGAAAGATGAATAGAAGTTCAAATTCACAAATGTTAAAAACATATATATAAAAGTAAAATTAAAAATGTAATTTTCGAGTTATTCACTTTTTGATGTCGAGAGTTTCGTTTCACGGTAGTTTAATATATTTTTGTTCAATTCAGTATAGAGAGTTGTCGAGAAGGGAAGTAACTCTGGCGTGGCTTGGAATTTGCCTGGGATCCTGGCTCACTGATGCTAACACTGTCAGTATACGAAGTAAGATTGGGCCAGGAACCAGGCTAGCTTGGAATTTGCATAATAATTACTATGTCTGTTACTTTTCTTATAAGTATCCCCATCATCTTCGTCGTTGGTGGCTTCATCTACAGTGGTCATTTATTGTATTAGTATACAAAACACCGTACGACTTGTGTTTGGAGGGAAACAATTACCTTCAATACATACGTGTTAATGTAAATCATATGTTTCCTGAGAAGAGTACAGAACTGCGATATTTGTGGATACACGTATCACGAGTAATTAGTGTTTTTTTTTGTTTTTTTTTTCATGATTGCTTACACTGCCCGTCGATAATTATTCCGCGATCCAGTCAAGTTACACGTTAATTTACCCTAGTTCCGAGCCGGCCTAGCTCAGTCGGTAGAGCGCTCGTCTCTTGATCATGGGGTAGTGAGTTCGAGTCCACCCGGTGGCAGGTTGGTTTCCTGTCCCTCGGATGAGGGACCCGTGTCGCATAACCCTCACTGCTCGATGGCCGTAAGTGCCGAGCATAGGCTAAAATTTAAAGCCTTTCATCGGCATTTGGTGACGTCTCCATACGAGTGAAAGATTCTTGAGTTGGACGTTAGACAACAATAAAGAAACAAACATAAACCCTAGTTCCCTTATCACATATTAATAAATATATTATATACACTGCCCTTACTATTTTAAATTTTCCAGGCAATAGAAATAAGTTTGGGACAGTATTATCGATAAGACGTTACTCATTGTTCTAGTTTCTTCGGAAACTAAGAATAAGTATGTATATTGGACTAAACATCAGTGTGGATAGTTTATATATTTATATATTGTATTTTGATATTAATTGTGCAAAAACAGAAATAAGCATAGGATGCCGAACCGTATCTAAATTAATTCTAGTATTTTCAATGTCGGGGCTCTGAAAAATACATTCCTACTTCATAACATATTTGTTCAAAATTTATAACTAAATTCAATAATATTTCTGTTTTGTGCTAAACCCACAAGATACACTATAACACAATGGTTATATGTGTACACGTGTCTGGATAAATATTTACGTTTTATTCTAGACTTTGTTGAATTTCAATATCTGTGTTAAGACATCCTCAGCGTGAGTATTTTAGGTCTATACAAAATATGTCAATTGAAATTAAACATTTAAAAGTACAAGTCACCGGTTAAGAGTAAATATGTCAACTAAGATGTCAAAAATATGATAAGAATTGAGGAAATGTCACAATGTGGGCACTTTTTTATACATCAGTATTAACTTCACTTTGCCTGGGACCAACGCAAATGTCTACTAAAGAGACAAATATTTTCTAAAACTAAAACATTGAGAGAGAGAGAGAGTATATCAGTCGGATTTACATTACATGATCAGAAATCAAATTCATCAGGACTCTCTCTCTCTCTCATAACGAATCAAAGCGCTGATAACAGGCCATGGCACAAGTCATGTGGCGAAACTTCAGTTACACCCTGACAATGCTCTTAAAAGTGGGAAAGAATTGACGGGGCATTTAATATTTCAAAGTAAACAAAACATGTAATGTAGACATGTGGCAATACTCTACATGTAACTTATTTCGTACCCCCATCCCGACCCCGCCCGTCTTTTTCTGACCCGTCAATCGTAACTTTACAAGTACCAAACACGTGCATGTCTGAGATGTGGACACGGCGGCCTTGACAGAAATAGATAATGATTACGTACAAATGTGTGTGCAATGTTTGTGTCCCATAACTTATTGATGTACACGCGTATGTTTATCTATATACATGTATATTACATATTTTTCCTTCTTTTTTATCACTCTAGAAGAGGTTTTGCGTGTTTTCCACGATATGCGGTGTAGGAGAATGTCCACGTTACCAAATCCATGCTTCGACAATAGCTAACGTAACAAGAAGCTCAGAAAAGAATGCATTCTTGTTTGTGTTTCGAGCGGAAAACATACATATATATATTTGCAAAAAATACATGTTTACAAATGCCTTACAACAAAAAACAAACTGTCTGTCGCCTAGAACTGAACGTTATAAGTCAAGTATGGTGTCCTCTTATGCTAATAACGGTAGGCGAACGGCTAAAACAACGAACCAGGCAATAGCTATTTGGAAGAGATTGCCAAGATAGGAAGACAGAATCGGAACGTTTGGTCTTAGAGATAAGTGATCAGAAAGATGGCGAGATAGAATTGTTGTTGTGTCAATACGTGGGGTATACATGCAACAGGAATGCCGCATTTTTTCAGACTTGTTTGGACAGAATAGGGAACTGTATCATAGATCTTTTGTTTTAGAACAGAACAATCTCGATGGTTTTTTATTTAAACTTTGTAGGACACTAATCGGTCCAGCTGAATTTTGAACGTTTACTACAACATAATCCAAAAATCCGTTTCGATCCGGTTGCCGATCATGAACTAAGTCTAAGCTTATTTACTGGATTCAGTACAGTACGGAACGTTTCTGTTTTAATACTTTTTGTTTGTAAATTTTAAGTTTGATAATCCAAGCTTATCAAAGAGTAATAAAAGATTTATAATTATGCAAACCACAAGAATCCAGACTTCTTAATATCCTGAGGTCAAATTTCCAGTCAACTTCATACTATTTAATATATATATATATATATATATATATATATATATATATATATATATATATATATATATATGTATGTATATGTGTGTGTGTGTGTGTGTGTGTGTGTGTGTGTGTGTGTGTGTGTGTGTGTGTGTGTGTGTGTGTGTTGTGTGTGCATCTATGTATGTTCGCCAACACTCAGCATTTTTCACTAATATTGTGGCAGCCAATTTTGATAGGTGACAGAACCCATTTACAATGTACCCAGGAAGAGTCCCCGACCTTCCGCAACTAAATTGGCATACTTGTTTTCCATTGATATTCATCATGACAAGATTTTTAATATCCATGGTGACATGTTAACATTTGTAATATGTTCTTTTTAAAAAACACAAAATGTGTATTGTCCTGCGAGCAAGAAATTACACTGAAAAAATGACATTAATTTTTCGACAAAAGAATGATATGAAATACACTTGTTACATGTTTTTCGGAGAACAACATGTACGGGTTGCCATGTCGTAAATTTTTATCTTACTTGGTGGGTGTAAATTAAAGTTTTACCGAAAGTTGTCATGTTATAAATTTTTAACTTACTCCCACCCCGTGGATATCATATACCAGGGTTTCTTTGAAGTTTACATATATCGTTAGATATTCGAATATTTTGAATTGGTTTTGCGTGTACGTTTTTGTTTGTTTTTTTTTTCTTTGTTTAGTCTTTGAAAGGGATTTTCGGGTATGTCCAGTTTTGGTAAAATAAAAATAAATAATCGACAATAAGAAGACATGATCATGATGCCCCGACAGAACACTGAATTATCTCCCCTTATCGTCGGATATTGTCGAATCATTAGTATGCTAACCAGAAACTAAATTTATTGGAATCATCATTGGATACCGGATATAATGTAGGAAAATGATGATAAATCACAGTTTTTCGTTTGAGACATCTTTAGCTAGTTTCTCTGTCCTTTCTCGAGACTGCAGAAATATGCGTATAATACATTTCATTTGAAAGGGGAGATAATTCATCCCAGGGGGGATAAGAAGTTGGCTTTTTCGTTTACCTTCCAACCAGTAAATTCAAATATTAAAACACGACACTGTACAAATTTTCCAGTCAAATTGTTTAGATATAAAAATCAACTGTAGTGATATCAAGAAATGAAAAATAGTGTCTTACAGTTTAGGTAAAAACCAAATGGTGACACACATGTACACACACCCCTCTATCATCAATGACGGATAAGTCGGTATCTCTGATATGGGAGCTCCTTGTATCGCGCTTTATACCATCTTTAACCTCTAATCAGTGCGGGTTTCAGCCCCCCCCCCCACCCCCACCCCTCACCCTAGAACCTAAGCTGGCTTTTCTTTTTTTTAATTGTACCAGTTTAACCACAAAAGGCCGGTGGTCTCTTCCCGGGTACATTGTAACTGGATTCTCTTCTCCACCATTAAAATCTGGCCGCCACTATATAACTGAAAAATGGTTGAGTGTGGTGTACAACACCAACAGACAAATTTCGCCCTCAAGTTTACGGTTAACGTGTACAGCATGATTTTGTCTGTTTACATATTTTTCTTTTTCATTTGTAGAATTGGGGTCGGGCATAAGTATTTGCAAAATCATTTGTGCCCTCCCCCTAGTATAATAACACAACACAAGTAATCTGAGATGAGGGTATATACAATGAGATGATGATGATGATGATGATGATGATGATGATCGATCATGGTTAAGTCGAAACAATGTACGAGCGTTTGGTAATGAAAGTTTTTCGCTTCTGTTCAAGTGAGGTCCCATGAATTATTTGTGCGGATTAACTGTAATCGTTGTTTTTATCATCACACTAATTTCTTTTTATTACAATTTTATTGATAGGAATCTCGTAAATACACTCAAAACAGACCAGACGAAACACAAATTTCGTTTTCCAACTGCCTAAAATTATCCAGATGTGGGTTTTGGATTATCTGATTCAAAGATGGCATCCCGACACCGCAATGGACAAAGAACATAATTGTACACATGGATATTTCGACCACGCAACTGGAACAGCGGGGAGCTTCCTGGTGGATAGTACCCCTAACTGTCCCTTCTTGATATATTTATTTACATACTATTTAAATCTAACACCCCCCCTGTCATTTATAGGATAAGTATTTTAGCAATGTCCTGGGCATTTCTTGGACATCCTGCTCCGCCGCGGGGGCCCTTGTTAGACCTAGAAAGCGTTTACAATATACATTCATCATATTATATGTATGTAAACTGGTATCGCCAATATTTGTCCTCCGACGAGGTGGGGGTCGGTTTGAAACTAGTAACAACACACGCCGTGGAACCCTACCCGCATATACTTTACATCTAGCTAGTGGAGATCTCAAGTAGCCATCTGTTAATTTGGAAGTTAGTTGTTAAGATTTATTGACAAACAAGATCCACCCTTATGTCTATAGTTTATTTATGTATAACAGATCTATATTGCATAATATCTGCATTTTTTCATGGAACATTTGTCCTTAGTTTAAATATTTATTGTTTAATCATATTTTATTTCATGGCTAAACTTCATATCTTAACATAGAAAAGTAAAGTTTTGGTATCTTTTACCAAAAAAAAAAAAAAAAGGGAACACGAAATGTATTAGTCAAATTTTAGTATTTGAATTTACTTCTAACCCTTGAAATTGCAAAATATTAAATAAAAATATACATGTATATAATTCTCATTTACATTTACATGCTTTTGTTGATCTCTACCAGAATATAACTTCCGATGGGATCAATGATTTGACAATCATTTGAGTGGGGTGTGTTTTCTGTGTCCTGGTGTGTGTGTGTGTGTGTGTGTGTGTATTTGACAAGGTGTATTGTTTGTTTGTTTGTGTGTATAGTTACACAATACAAACAGAGTTGTAACAAATACTTTTGATAAGTGCTTTTATTACCTGATATCAGATTTATTCCATGGCTTTGGTCCTAAAGTTTTAATAACAATACCTAATTCCAGATTAAACTTTTAACTTAAACTATAGTATCTATAATACAGCCATGTGATTATCTATACAGGCATAAGAGATTATACAGAATTAATTTGAATAAATAAGTCTAGCTTTAAAAATCTAAATTGAGGAATATATTACTAAAACCATAAAAACTATTTGAACTTGACACAAGTAATTAAAGGAAATTTAAGTAAATCAGTTGATAAAAACTATCTGTATGTCTCCTGTACAAGTGTATTCTGAAAAATTTTGTTTTGGGAAGAAACCTCATGAATGATGAACTTGGGACATGAAAAACTGAACATTTATGTAAAACAAGTAATATTATAATATTGAAAATGATAAAGGTATTATTTATTTTTTTATATTTTAAAAATAGTATCCAAAAAATAATTTTTTCTCTCATTATTATTGTTCAAAAAACCCCAAAGTAGCTTACATCAGTTTAAAATGTTTTTCAGTGCTAAAAGATTTCGAAAATGGGTGAGTATTATTTGTCAACAAAGTAATAATCAAAACATGTTGATTTGTTGGAAATGAATTACTATGATAAATTATTATCAGTTCAGTTCTATTTATTTATTGGGCAATGCACAAAAGAATATCAGGAAAGTACAGACAAATTGCAATCATAACAATAGAAGATATTAATGGGCAAATACTGATGTCTTTTGCTAACTTGCACAATTTTCAATTTAGTTGTCATGTGCTCATTTTAAAATTAAATTTCAATTGAAAAGTTAGCATATGACAGTGGTATCAGCGGCATATAAAGCCTAGGCCTTGCATATATTGCTGATAGTACTAATAATTATAATCATGGAATTATAAGAGGTATTGTAATAACAGAAAGGATAATTCAAACATTAGATAAATTAAATAAATACATATTTGAATGAATAGATAAATAAATAAACATAGGTAAATAGTAAGAAAAAATATAAGCAAATAGATAGAATATAGATAGATAAGTAAATAGATTTATTAAGAAATAGAAATAAATAACTGGGTAAATAAAAAAATTCAATGATTAGATAAAAACAAGCAAACAAATAGTTGCTCTCTCTCTCTCTCTCTCTCTCTCTCTCTCTCTCTCTCTCTCTCTGTGTGTGTATGTGTGTGTGTGTGTATAGCTCATCTTTGTAAAATCTCCATTATTTTACATTGATATCCTCGAAGATTAAATAAATGCTAAAAGGATACATACATGAAGGTATACATAGTAATTATTTACAGGTGTGTAAACGCCTGAGTGTAACTACACAAACAAGAATATTTAACTTAAATCTGGACAAAATGAGATGTCACTTTCTGTGTACGAAGATCCCACATGATTTAGGCCATGGGTGTTAGGCATGCTCTCAGCATGTATCCATTTGCACGCTTAATTTTACTGCATCATTTTAGAGATTAGGTCGCGTGTCATCTGGTAGGGATTCTGGCTTTATACGGAGGAATTTTTACTGTACCATATGCTCAAGATAACATGTTTATATGTAAAACAAATAAAGCAACAATTACTCCTCGGGACACCTCCCCAGGGGAGACAGTTAGACGGACACAATACCTTGAATATCTGATAAGAAATGTAATCTGAATCTGCATCGATATCATCATCAACTAACATGACGTTAGGAAACATCAAAAATAAATTGTAAAAAAAATACAGAATTACAATTTGTTGTTTTATATAATTCTATAAACAGTTAAAAGTTAACCTAATTCGAATAATTCAGCGCCCTCTATCAACTATCATTTCCCGTTAATGGAGCAATCGCCGGAGATCGGCGGAATATAACGACTGGTCATTTCCATTCGGGTTAGGCGTTAACCGTGTATAAAAATAACTAAGATTAAAAACCATTTTGTATTTGTACATACACCCCCCCCCCCCCAAAAAAAAATAATAATAATAATAAAATCAATTTAAAGATGTGTGCTTGAATAGCTAAGATCAATTTTTAATAATGATTTCGACATTCATTTAGAATGAATGTATTTAAAACTATCCTCCACAGAAAGTCGTGTCTTTTCATAATTCTGTTATCCGTCGCGCATTTCGTCCGAATTGACATCTGTCAAGGTCGTATCTCATAAATTCTCAAATAATGAAATGTGTGACTCATTGAAAAAATTGAAAATGAAGATTGATTTATTCATTGCATAAGGAGTAACAAAACTTTTCCGATAAAGTTGGCATATCTTTACAATATCCCATAACATGTTGAAAAATTACCTGGTTTCCGGTTCGACCTTTTATTTATATTGTATTGTAGACATGAAACCACACCAAGGTATAATCAATAGATACATGGCTTACATGCATTTCTAAACATTGATAACTGACAATAAACCATTTCACAGTCTTATAATAAAGAAAAGTTTTCGTGCAAATAAAGTTGTAGTTCGTTGCCGCTAGTCCTTGAAGGCTTAATATTGTTCGTTGACCGTTGGCCTACAGAATGGTACAAAACACCATGCATTACTTTGTTTAAAATATTGAATTTTATTTAATTTATTTTCCCTCTCTTTTTTCTATCTGTTAACAAATGAAAAAAAAATATGTCAGGTTGGGTTTCAATCATTGATCAAATTCATTCTTTCTTTTTTGATTACCACAGAACGATTTTTTGTGTTTCTATTCTGTTTTAGAATTTTGTATTAATGCACAGCGATTGAAGTGAATTCCTTTCCATTTTACTTCGATTTAGTTCCGATCTTATATGTATGCATTTAAAACCATTGATCGGTTATAGTTTTATTTTCAAATGATATTGTCCAAGGTAGGTCTGACAACGGCTTATTCGATTATTTTGTAGAAGTATGCGCCGGTTCTATCCGACAACGGTAAAAACTATTGACAGTAACAGAATAGCTAATAAAAGGTCGAAATTGATTTTCAAATTCTTTTACCTGCCGATGTTAAAAATGAATAAGCGCTTATGTACCCTGTATTTACTCAAGCCTCAACATAAAAGAAAATATAACTATTATAAAATGTTTTTCTTACTCCTGGGGATACTGTTTGGAACAATATCGACGGTCAAACAGCTGTATTTGTCGGCAAGTTAGTGAGAATTTTGACGTCTGTTGTTGGGAAATTGACATTTCATTTATGTTGATATCAAACGAGGTTTATATCCTGCATATGGGTGTTAAATAAAACGCTTTACAGAACCAACCACAACAATTGACTCTAAATATCTACTTTCCACGTGTATTATCCTGACAAGATCCTGACCATCATCTTTGTCCTTATAATGTACCCCATTGTTTTGCAATGGTAATAGAATAAAAAATTTCTCTGTTTGCCTTTGACAAGATATGTACAGCCCCTGAAAGGTCGGTCCAGAAGCTGATCTTGTTTTTTGCAATTTTTGTTTTGTTTTGTTTTGTTTTGTCTTTGTTAATTTGGTTTTACGCCACACTCGGCAATTTTTCAGTTATATGGTGGCGACCAGTTTTTAATCGTGGAGGACAGAACCCAGTTACAAGGTACCCGGGAAGAGACCACCGGTACTGACCTCCCGCGAATAAACTTGCAAACTTCCTCAATGTATCAGCTTAGGTTCCATCTGACTCGAACCCAGAGGTGACAAACTTCCGTTGCCTTTAAAGTGCAATGTTCTGACCACTCGATCTTGTTAAGTGAGAGAAACCCACACCTTGCCTAATATACACTTGGAATTAACTTTTTTTTTGTTTAAAATCTTATCTAGTTTTGTCCCTATAACGGACTTCGGTTTATATCTCATCCTGTTGCAAGGGGACTTATAGCGGCGTTTCGAATCGAGTTTATTACACTCGACAATATCCATCTGGACTAAACGCAGCTGTACAAAATCACATATAATTGTTATAAACCTTTGTATTACCAATCATTTCTATAGAAACACGAGTTATATTCTTTTCCCTATACACAATGCATTTATATGCCCTGTACATATATATCACAGGGATGCCATCATGGTTTATCGGGAAAACCAGATTCGATTCTGTCGCCACATTGAACACTGTAAAGAATATTTTTACGGTCAAAGAAAAAATAAGGGAAATTTGGACAACCGACAGATGCCCTCCAAACAAAATAAAAATCTAGATCCATCATAGATAAATAAATCTAGCCCTAGGTTCTCCGGGGAGTATACTATGTTCATGGTAATTTATCTTCCAAATTATAACCACATTTTCTTGTCAAAAATATTTAGATATGAACATAGCCTTTCAAAATCATAACGATCCACCTCCTGTAAATTTGGACCGATGACCCACAAAAAATTAAAAGCATGTGGCAAAGTCGCCATCTTGTTATAGTGGAGTCGATTCATTAGAGAAATCTAACGGTTTTCTTCGGAATTGTCTTTATCAGAGATTGGAGTCATTTCTTAACCATCTGCGACTGAAATAATTTCTTAACCACTCCACCTTGCGAGACTTTATAAATATTTGGATTGCCCTAGATGTAATAACTTGCATGTGTGATTTGGTCAAGGAACTCAACGAATCTCATTTAATATAAATTTGATGATTATCGATTTGCACTTTTACAAAATTGAGACTTTGTCGTGGGTCCTGAGCCAGAACTATAACCTGTTAAATATTGATGGACCCCCAATAAACCAATATTCTGTAGAATATTCAATTAATTCATTTTCTTTTCCCCACTTTTTTGGAAGCATACGTGTGCGTTCATGCCCATTATGATTCAGTAAAGAATTTGTTTAACACAAAAATTCAGTAAAACTCTCTCTCTCTCTCTCTCTCTCTCTCTCTCTCTCTCTCTCTCTCTCTCTCTCTCTCTCTCTCTCTCTCTCTCTCTCTCTGTAACTACTAGAAGTCATCTCCATTTAAATGTGTATTATCGTGTAGTATAGAATTATATATTTATAAAATATTATATTTCAAAAATAAAATCTACGATATTTGTGAAAATGTCATTATTCATCATAGATATTCACACTGATTATCAATACACGAACATTATTGATTTACTAACTATTTTATCATACAGTAGAGTTGGTATACTGCCTTCAAAGTTCCTGTCTCCCATTTTAAGGATTTTTATTTATTTATTTATTTATTTATTTATTATCAATAAAGTTTTCGTTAATACAGAATCTATAGAACCGACTTTCTATATCAACCACTTCTACCAACAAGAAGTTTATCGAGGTAGCCAGTCTTATAAAATAAAAACAATATGGGTCAAGGCTGTGTGGCCCCTACTGTCCTTTGATTCATATCAACTTCTTCTTATCTGTTATATATTTTGTTGCTTTAGACACATTGTGTATATGATATCCTCCCTAATCATTGATCATTTGATTACTTCACTAAATAGATATATACACCGCATTATAACAGGTTGTTTATTTAAGACAGGAGAAATTGCTGCAAAAGATCTTTAGTAATACGGTCTGGCTTATTTCTGTTCTCTATGATACCTTGACATTCAAATCAACTGGCTTTAATTTACATATTTTCAAACATGGAAATTCTATCTACTTAAATTATATATATTATATATATATATATATATATATATATATATATATATATATATATAATATATATATATATATATATATATATATACATATAGGCGTCGGAACCGGGGGGGCTAGGGGGGGCCTAAGCCTTTTTTTTGCAAAGATAGACATAGGTGTTGAAAATTGGGCTTAGCCCCCAGACGTTTCTGGCGTATGTGTGTGTTTTAAGTTGGTTTAGCCCCCCCCCCCCCCCCACTTTCAATTTGCTTCCGACGCCTATGGATATATATATATATATATATATATATATATATATATATATATATACACACGCGCGCGTGTGTGTATTTTACATCGTTGTACGCCATTACGATGCAATGATTTATATGAAATAAGGCACGGCAGATTTTTCAGTAGTTCGGAGGGGGGGGGGCAGATGCATGTCTTTTGCATGTGGTTCACCGGTCTGTAGGGATAGGGGTAATTTGTAATTAAGTTTGTTCTATTAATGTTCTACAAATTAGCACATCTGGTACTGTTTATCTTGTTTATCGGAGTACTGACCAAAGATGCCAGCTTACCACCGGTCAGTAGCAGTGATCCCCTCCATGTCTGGGATTAATATTCATATTTGAAGAAACAAAAAAGATGAAACACTCTCTGTTTGTACGGGACTCTAGGTTGATTGTCAGCTTCGTATTTGAAACCATTCCTTTTTATCATGTTCTCTCTGTTTTATTTACAACGGGTTTAACCACATAAAACCCCTGATAGATAAAAAAGTGAGAACGTGATAAATTATTATTTAATTCTTGTTTATTTTGTTCAAATTTGTATTTTTTATTTATATTATTCTGTATTTTTATTGGTTTTCAGTGATTTTTTCTCTACAATACTTCCACATCAACACAGCAAACGATTTGTCAAACCACTACAAAGCAAACAGAAAAATCAACCCACACGATCTAAACCCACTCCAAACTGAAAGTCAAAAAGGTAGTGAAGAGCCTCGGGATGATTGTGGATTGTCCAGGCTCCCACTGCCTTTATTTTGGTTATTTTTCCGTGCTATCTCCACCATGCAAGTTCTACGGAAAACACCTTGAAAAATCAGACACGTATGATACACAAGACCTTTCTCACACGGACTGCGGCTTTAGTAGATTTTTAATCAAATTAAGTTGAATTCTTTGATACAAATTTTAGAAATAAAAAGTACCCTACCAAAGCCACAGTGAAAACACACAAAAACCCACACACACACACAAAATAAGAGAAAAGCAAAAACAGAAAAACTAATGATTATAATTTTATTGTCAAAAAACAGCAACGGTAAGGCCGCATAAAAAGGCAAAAAAAAAAAAACCGTGTGAAATTGAGTACTCATGAAGACAGTCTGTAATGTATTATAAAAGTTACTATAAAAGGAAAGGGAACTGGAAAATCTATATATGTACATATTTAAAAATAATTGTTAGTATATACAATATGAATGAAAATTTTGGCACTGCAAACTACGGCATTATCACAGCACACATTTGATTTCGTTTTGCCTACCTTTTTTTCAACCAAAATCCAATTTACGAAAGTAAAGTCCAAATGTTAAAATCCTCATGAGAAAAAAGGAGATAATTTTAAGAATATATTTCAAAATATTTGAAGTTTGAAATTGCCTTTCCGTTGGACTGTTCGGCACGAGACCCCCGGATTGGGGTCCATGTAACCTTCGTTGGGGTTCTGTCCCCATTTTATCGCAAGAATGAGTATTGCGTCGCAAAATCTTGTTACCTCTTGCATTGATGCGTAATTCGTCATCAACCCATGCCAATCGAAATCAATTGTTCTCGTTGCCACAACAACATGACGATTTTTATCTCCCGCATTAAAGAAGTTGCAATATCTGCCAATTATGCAAATTAGCTTAACTGCAACGATTTTAAACGCTGATTATCTGGATTACGTACATGCGGATTACAGCGAGATTTGTCCCTTTAAATTTTCTCGTTCGCCAAGCATGTACTGAACTCACTGGAAAACTCAATAAAACCCATGCTTTATGCCTGTTTAAAATCGAATGAAATCTAATTGACAGACATGACGGATTGCGGCGATTGGCAACAAGCCAAGACATGCATCCCACTGTCCGAAACGAGAAAAAAGCTCCATCTTTTTTAACATACAAAAGACGGCGTCGGTACAATGATTCCGTTAGGTAAAACGGAATCTGATAACGCGTAATGCTTTGCTTGACTTCTCCTATTTTGTTCGATTCAAACTTTAAATAAAATATAAACTAGATCTGAAATATCAGACACAACGAACTAAACAACGTATTACGAGGATAAATAAAATCGGATAAGGCACGCTAACGTCAGATAAATTTGATATCTCACAGGGGGAGGTCAGAAGGAGGAATCAGTAGGCGGAGTTATGCTTCACGTGGCTCATTACAAAATGTTCAGGAGGCGTGGTCTGCGGGGTTTCTTAATTCTAAACAGATTGTAAGCAATAGGTTGAACTCACTGTTGTGATCAGTGCCAAGTATAAAGTTTCTCTGCTAATTCCTGGACGGCACTACGTTGTTACCAGTTTTTTTATTTCTACTCTTAACAGTGCATACGTTAGCTAGATAAAAAGAAAACGAGCTGGGTGTTATTTTCTGGATTGCAATATTTCACCCCTGTAGCCAGTGATACGCTTTATTTATTTTGCCTTTAAATTATTGCTGTGTGATAGTTTGTTACATAGTTTGTTTTAAGTTGATAATTTATTTTGTTACAAATCTTCAATCAACAAAATGGCTAATACGATTACACAGAAGGATACAACATTTACAAAAATATTTGTCGGTGGATTGCCGTATCACACGACGGACAAATCTCTTAGGGAATTTTTTGATAAATTCGGCGATATCGAAGAAGCGGTCGTGATAACGGACAGACAGACAGGGAAGAGTCGAGGATATGGATTTGTAAGTATTTCAAATCAAATTTCTTATCTATATCTCATACTATGAGCGTGAAATTTTTTCTTTAAGATCAGACAATATGTACAACTGTTTTATGGGGTCAAACAATTTTTCTATTTTTTTTACCAACTGGCTGTTTCGTGTGATAACATGGGAACTGTGTAGTGTTATCAATTTAGAAATTTACATTTTATCTTAAATCATATCACTTGTGCGTTTTTCTCTACATGTAAATAACATGATACATTTCACTCTTGTAAGCGACCTTGGTGTAGCTTCTCGTCCTTATTGTAAAGACTCGTGAAATTCAAAGAAACTATCTTCAATTAATTAAAATCAAATGAAACCAGATGCCCATATAAACTTCAAATGCTTTGGCGATGCGTCGTTGTGTTGTTAATATATTGGGGAATTTAATTGATTCAGTTAATAAGTGCAGATAACGCAACTCGCGAGATTAATCGAGACGATCAAATATATATACCTTACTAGCGTAAAAGGAATTCAGTTTTATTTCTCTCTATATATAAATATTGATCATGAAGTCCACCGTCTGTATAAATGACAAGGCCTTCACGTGCTTGTAACTGTAGTGTGAGCGCTGATATTTTTTCCGCCAAGTAATAAATTTTCCAGGCTTACATGAAGGTGCAGTTTATCTACACGACAGTTTTGTACTTTTATTTGAAAATTTATAATCAGAACATACAGAATTAAAGTACCCCGTGACACGAACAGTCCTTTCCATTCAAAACACAGTGTCAATATATCTACTCTCGAGAAACTTTTAACGTCTTCAGATCATAAAAATTATTTCAGTGTAGTTTAATTTCGGTGCCTTTTTAGTCCGTCTTTAAGGTGTTTATACCGACCCGCAAACTTCTTTGTGGTCGCAAACAATAACTTTTCCACAGAGAGAGAAATGTTTTTGAATGAATTTGAAAGGTCTTTGATCAAACGTAGATGGCTGTGTAAACGGAAAGCGAATCGTCGGTTGAATAAATGTCATATTTACTGTGAATAAACTATAATTGTCCATGATTTTAAAACGTGCGATTTCTTTAACTAGGCTTCAGATATATATACGGTGTATAACATAGAGAGAATTTTGTCAGTTTTTTCCGTCAATCTTTTGTGATGTTTTTTTTCGTACTAAAACGCCCCTTGTCGTACAATTCCAAGATGACTGTATTCACTCTGTATATTTTTTCTTTTTAAACCAGGTAACAATGGCAAATAGAGAAGCAGCCGAGAGAGCATGTAAAGACCCTAATCCAATAATAGATGGAAGAAAAGCTAACGTGAATTTAGCTTATCTCGGAGCCAAACCCAGAGGTATTCAAACAGGTACTTCGTTACCTCCCCTTAATTGTTCTCTTTGTTTTGAATATATCTCATAGGTTTCTGGATGCCAAAGGACAATGGCAATGTTTTATAAACATGTATTTTCCTATATGTCTTGTATTTGATTCAAAACATGTTTACAATAAATTATTACAGTCTTATGCCCCATCTGGTCGGGGAGAGGGTATTGTGGACAAGTATGAGGGAGAGGGGACACTGAACCTAGGTCACGGTATTTGGATCAGCACATTTCCTGTCAGATTCAACATCAACGGTGACACACCCCCTCAAGCATAGAAAACGTCAAAAGTATATAACATATACAGTAAATGTCCATCTAAATAAGATTAGGTATATACGTACAGGTGAAGAGCCAAGGAATGTGAAATTGGTTCACACAACTGGAATCGAACCTATATTCCTTAGCAGCAGGTGCTTGTTATCCAGTAAGCCTAGTCAATCTTATATTCTTATCAGTGGAGTCCTTGAAAATCGATGTATTGTTGTGAAAACAGATAAAAACGATTTACAAATAATCCTGATGGAACGATTTTTATTCCCATTTACATTCCAAAGTCGTATTTTATTGGTCTACAAAATTTAACTGAATACAAACAACTTCCCGACCGTTTAAATCTAACAATGATCCTTTCGTTTTGGGTGATAAATTGATCTGTTATTTATGGGGTTATGTTGTTTTAGAATCAACAACACCTCATTTTACAAAAAGAGAAAATCAGATTTCTCTTTATTTTTTTATTGTATATGGAATTCGGATTGGGGAAAAAATTATATTTTAAACAGAGCACTTATGTTATGTTTTAATTGTATGTATTGCGCCAGTGAATCACAATACATCCATAGAATGAGAGAGAAAGACAAAGGGAAACAAAACGAAAATGTTTAAAAAGACATATTTTGAACCATTAACGTAAATAATATATTTTGTCCTATTGTTAAGTATGTATACCTTCCTCCGTTATACTTTGAACACAAAATTCAAATAAATCTTGGGTTACCTCTGCTTTTATTTAAATCTATTAACCACGAAATGTTGTGAACGGCATCAAGCCAGTCGGGTAAATCGCGTGTTTTAACATGCGGTGTAAGTTTTTCTTTTAAGAACTGAATGTTATTATCTTTCATCGCTGAGTTTGATACTCGAGCATGTGAGTATGTTTAATATATATATATATATATATAGAGAGAGAGAGAGAGAGAGAGAGAGAGAGAGGGACTTTCGTATACACGTGTTTCAATAAAGGGGTTAAATCTATTGTTCGAATAATGAAGTCACGATAAAAAAAGATTAAGAATAGAAATTTCATTACTTAGCTAAAAATAACGCATACTATAAGATATTTTATTTGCTGATAATAATACCTTTACTAAACTATGTAACTTGTGATCAACTCCGCTAGTAGTGACACAAAGAACGAATTTTTACAAACAGTAATTTGTAACTTTTAAGATTATGATCTGATTTAGAATCTACATGTCAGGTTTTGGTATTCACGCACTAATATCTTTTGATTTACTATTTTCACTGCATGACACGCGTTGTGAAAACAGTTCATTACGTCACATTCAATGCGCGTGTCAGATGATTATACACGACTTACCAATCACTGCCTTTAATACCGTTAACTAATCCCCTTCTGTCCACATCATGTGTGAACATGTTGTGATTGCTGTGGTTCACTGTTAATTTAGTTATTTCACTGCAGTGTGATAAATGGTCATATCCCTAAGGGGTCGTGGTGTCCAGCGCAATTAGACAGTTCAAATTTCAATAAACTTCATGTTGATCGTTCGGACCCGGAAATGTCTGGTTAAAGCAATATTGGACATTTCCTTATCTCGTATATCAATGATATACTGAAATGTAGAAATATCATCAATTCTTTTTTTTCGTACATTTTCGCTATTTTTAAATTAAATTAAATAAGATTCATCAGAGATGTAACACAGGATTTACGTCTGTTGCCAATGAAAAAAAAAGAAATGTTTTTTAATTTTATACATCGATATGAATTCTGACACACACCATAGAACTGCGACCTCTCTGTTTCCGTGATTTAAAAAACATCGTCCTGCTGTCTGAAAAGGTGTGACCTGATGAAGACCACAGATTATGGCCTTAAATGAGAAATATGGATATGAGTTTCTGTTTTAATTTGTGTGATTTATCTCTAACACAGTCTCCTTATAACGTTCGCTCATCTTGATGTCACTTGTTTAATATGTGTGGATTTTAATTATCACGTCAAAACTTCACATTGTGTTGCCAACATGCACTTACCATTTCACGGCGTTTCTCACAGAACCCGGCCCTATCTTTTATTTTGTTGTTTGTATTTTTTTTAAATCCCGATCCCGGAGGTATAATTAAAAACTCATTGCATCACATGTTGTTCAACACTACTATACGTGTTGGGTTTTCAGATATGGAGCTGATAAGCACGGGACATATCAACTGTTTGCGAGTTCATAAAAACTGTATATTTAGATATAAGAAACACTTAAGAATTGATAAATAGATCACTTCCAGCCTTATATACACTTGAGATAGTTGAGAGTACAACATACCTGAAGCTAACAACATGAGCCGCGGTGGTCTTTTCTCGCATACCTGCATCTGGCTTCCCCTGATCATTTTGTAAAATGAAAGTTTAGCGAAATCATACCGAGCTTTACAGTTTTTGTTCACACACACACACACACACACACACACACACACACACACACTCTCTCTCTCTCTCTCTCTCTCTCTCTCTCTCTCTCTCTCTCTTTCTCAGATCTCCATGTGTCTGTCTTTTTCCCCATATTATATATTACAAAATTCATATTTTGAACATTCACTTCAAATTTTAAAACTGATAAATAGGAATATGTATTTTGATAAGTATCGGGAGAACTTTATGGGATTTATCACTTAGAGATCACATTTCTGTAAACATTACGCAAGAGGCGCGTGTACTTGTAGGTAACATCAATGATACTAGTAAAACATCTCGTATCTTCCGTTACAAGATATATACACATGGTAGGTCACAGTAAGAAACTATATTATACACAATACACTGCAAGTTACACGGTATGTTGAAAAAGACATTTCTAAACACGTGCTCCCATTGGAAGGACCACATCGGATAACAGACACACTTGAATTAAAACTATGACTGTTTATCAGAGTATAATGTTTGTAGCATCATATAATTTCGTTTTTTATTCCTTTTCCTTTCCAGGTATTCCTCTAGCAATAAAAGGCGTTCCTGGTATTTTGCCTAGTCACTATGGGTAAGATTTGCTTTAATGTTACATTCACTAATTCTTTATGCTAACCTTTAAAATCCTTGAAAATCCCAGACATTCCCATTACAGAATGACAAATGGTTTTAAATGACGTAACGCAAAATAATATTTATTTTTCCGATTTTGGAGATGGTACACCCGTACTTAGATAGAGTAAAAATAATATACAATAATTACGTGCTGTGGAACCCAACCAGAGACTGAAAGTAAACATCACGGATTAGAAAAAAAGTTTACGTTTAACTTTAGGTATGAAATATGTATTTCATTATTTTTTATTTGCTGGAAGACGCTACTAGAGTGTACCATAATTTAATACAGATTCTTTTGAATTTCAAAGACATTGGACTCGGGCTCGGGGTACCGGACAGCCTTTAAAATAGTTTCTAGAACGACATAGACTGAATTGCTGAAGATGTTTACTTTAACATCAGTAATGATAAATTTTTCATATAGTAAAAAGTCTTACTTCAGGAGTCTGGCACAGAATCACAGGTGGGACAGAAAAATATAAAGGATGGACAGTTTTTTATCAAAATATATACAATACATAGCTTATAAGAAAATGTATATATAGACTTTTGTATTTCTATGACGACCAGATAAATCTGAAGTCTATCTCAATATGACATCCTGATTTAAGAATGATTTCTTGTTTTGTCCCATTATAGCGGTTAGCTGTCATGACGTATCACGAGATTTGATCAAATCACGGAGGTCTAATCTAAAACCTTGGTTCCGTTTCGGTTTAGACCAGATATAGAAAAAACGGTGATTAAATTTTTGGAAGTGCTGTTTATTGTTTGAAGTGTATCTTGGTCATTTGTTTATTTCTTTTAAAATATTTTTCGTTCTTTTTTTGCTTGTAAACGTGTGAATTCCTCTTGTTTTCATTGATATGGATTTTGTATTGATGTGAAGCTCAATACACCTATAAGATATTTATATCTATTTCCAACATTAGAGTTTATTCCATGTTTTCAAAAACGATCTACAAGTGAAATTGTTATGAAAGATATAGGTGTATTGAGTGCATAAAAAAGAGGTTCCTGTGGATGGTTTGCAGTTCTTGGCCTTTTGCAGTTACCAGAACACGTCACTGTTTTAATGACTTTTTATTTAATTTTCGTTAATTACAACCCCCGTGTGAAGTTAAAAGTATAGAGAGTGAAGTGAGATTTTGCACTTTGAGATTTACTCCATCCAAGTTTTTGATTTAGTTTTTTGTACTCTAAAACGGTGAATACTAAGATACAACTTTACTAACCGTTGACTGGGGGAGTGCACAACAAAATATATATTCAGCATTTATAGAGTAGTTAGATGGGCCCGGGTACCTTTGTAGCAATTAGTTTTGTCTCTTGCTTTGCCTTTCCCTTTTCTCTTTCCAAAAACGGTAACATAAAGAAGGAAACCTATAGCGGATGGTTAACATATATTTCTTACGTAGTTCAAGACTTCCAGTGTTCGCAATAACATCAAACCCACATGGCTTGCTCGTGTATACTGGTTTTTCAATTCCAAGATATTTCAAGGTAAAACAAACGCGGATGCACAGCGGGACTTTAAGATGTGGTTCTCCTCTTGCATACAACGGTTTATAACTTTTGCCAGAACATTAATTCTAGTATAAAAATCTTCAGGGGGTATACAGAAATCATCAAACTTTCATTGGTGTTAGGTACCGCTCTAGCGGTTTTATTAAGATTTGAAATCAAATGTTATAGGCGACTGTGTATTTGATAGTGACCATTCCACACTTACCTCAAGAACAAACACATACGTTGGGGCGTATTCTCGAGGGTGGTTTGAACTCTTCATCTCACAGAATATAAATCTTTCTAAGTTTGAAAATGTAAAAATAAGAAGTTGTCAAATAAATTTGATCGAGTCATATAATGCTTAAGCTTCTTACATCAGAATGTATGAAGTTTCAGTTGCAAAGGACAACTGCTAAAATCAAATGTTTTCCCATATTTCCATTAATTGGAGATGTACACTTCAAGACACAGGGATTTCCAAATTATCAGTCACGTGCCGAGGATAAATATGATCTTAAACGTTTTCTTGACTGCTACTCGCGTGCGAGCTCTTCAACCGCACCTAATGGTCTGGTTTAAAGTTCACGCATCAGCGAGTACCGAAATACGAAGCACAAGTGTTTGAAATTGAAATATGTGTTGGTCTGTGGTATTTATGTTGAAAATTAAGATATTGTAGCGTTTTGGTATATACTTGACCTGCATTCATTTCAGTTTTAAAGTGTCAGTGGCTAAGAATTTATTAGACACAGCAAGATACACGAAGATACGGGACGGTAAAACTGTAGCTGGAAAATATATTCCTACGTTTTTAAGTATTTTAAAAGTATTGACCACATGTAAATGGAATACAGATAAATAAGTAAAATCGGAGACTTCAATGGCAGGCCAATATTCACTTTGATTGAACAATTAAAGTTTATACACATATCTTGTTCACGAATAGTGAATTTTATCAAATTAAATGTTCGTGGCCCAACAATAAAACTACCAAGCGAGATACATTGATCGGAACACGACCCCCATATTCGATATATTATCACGAGTTTTTAAACAAATCGACACTGAGGCGATTTAAAATGCCAAAAATTGTAGATAAGTTTTGAAACGTCGGTGAAAGTTGTTCAAAGTATATAGCTGAACGGCTAAATATCTGTGCAGGGAAATGAGATTTATGCCGATCCCGAACATTTGAGTCTATTTATCGTGTTAACGTCCGAGCTTAGTTCTATGGCTATCAGTTCACCAATAAAAATACCTTGATTAAAACGTCAAAAACGTAAAATTAAAATGATTTAAACTAAAATTAGCCATGACTGAGGTTTTGATGATAAGATATTTAAAAAAAAAATCCGATTTATTGATTCCCCGAATGAAGTGCTGGCCTCTAGGTATATCATATAGGTTCCTTGTTTTACGGTATTTGTAGCATCTGTTATTCTGAATGTGAAACTGATAAAATTCTTAAACAAATCCAGCAAAGCTTTTTGAAACATATGTCTTTTAATATAGTTATCTAAAGTATGTACAATTCATAGGAATCGAAAGACGTAAACAAACTACAAACCAATAGCCAATCAAGATTGATTCCATGAACGGTATACTTAAACATCCTGCACCGAAATGTAAACATTATAATATCCACAACCCGAAACAAAATCTTTTAAAGCATTACATCTAGAACTATCTGACCCTAAGTGATGCAACAAGGAAAATATTTGTCTTGTTAATTTCAAAAATCGTAAACTAATCGTCTCTACATGAAACCGATGAGAGTCAAATGATATCGTATTCCTACTTTCTATAGGCTCGTAATGTTCCCGTTTACGGTTTCGGATTTTAGTTTTATTTGGACTGACACTATATATTGGTCTCGTGGACGTCAAAGGAATGAGAAATATCCGCTATTTGATGACTCTATTAAAGGGATAATGCAGTTAACCCTTTCACCCCTAAATATTTAGATTGTATGCTCTTTTAAATTGTTAAAACCGGTCTATTATGGTTTGTAGGGTTGAAAGGATTAAATCCACGCATTAAAATGTTATGGACAGAATGATGTCCATGGGTCAAGTTTGACTACATTGTCTAACAAACACAAATACGTAAAAACCGAGGTCACTTGTCACAGTACCTGTCGGCACGTTAAAGAACCCTCACTGATCAATGGCTGTAAGTGCCGAGCATAGTCCAAAAAGTGTGTGTGTGTGTGTGTTTGTGTGCGCGCGCGTCATTTCTCCGAAACTGTGGACAAATGTTATATCAATGCCAAATTTCGTGTAACCAGCTGGGGAACACATAATTATGAAATATCTATCTAATGGGAAAGTGTATAGTCATGTACAAGATATCACAAACAGTGATTTGGCATTCTTTTTGGCCGTCTCTATTATTTCCCAGTTCATACCACAAATTAGCTATATCCATTTGGGACATCAGTGATAAGTAACTCGTTAATAAGTTTCGTATTCTGTGCTATTAGGTGTATTTTTGGCAAACACAAACTGTTGTGGGAGTTAATTATATATAGAATTTTGAAGATAAATGACTGCCGAACAAGTCCATAAAACGAATGTCATACCACGTACGTATCGACTCCGGTAATTATAATCTCTCCGGCGTAATGTAATGATTACTTACAATGGCACACGATTTTAGAGACACTTTATTAGAATGTAATCTATTGCAATCAGTTTATCGTAAATAATAAATGAATATTGATGATGATTTCCAAGAATACACGATATCTCCCAGCGATGAGTTGTAACAATGAACGAGAAGCAGTTATCGAACAAACCTGACGATAGACATTGTCCGCACAAATCCCACAGAGCTTTTCAGTAGCCTGCAGGAACAAGAAATGCGGTCCTGTGACCTTGGAAGAATACATTATAGACCTATCATACATGTAAAGCTATGCTAAGTTCAATTGGGATCAAAGTTCAATGCGAAGCCTATGCATGATTAGTACACGTATTAGTACATTACATCGTGTCTAAAAATAAACTAGAACAGAAGCGGAATCGATTAGAGTACTTTATGTACAATATTGTACTTATCAAAATAATAACAAACTGACAAACCGATCGCAATTGTTTTCTGATCATGAGCCAAATGGTGTCGCCTGTGTTCTGTTGAACATTTTAATGGTACTGAGAATTCATTAAATTGAATTAATGTGTGCATGCTCTATTTGTGTATACAAAATCTTGGATATTCATTATTTTTATCAGAGTTCTACTTGCTTAAACTGATTCAACTCTTTGTAAAGGTTATAGCAGGGCTGACAGACGTTTAATCGAATACCATTCAATCGCTACCTAGCTTTCTTAAGAATACGCTACACAATTTGTTTTCTATTCTGTGATAATTTAAGCAAATATTTTGAGATGTGTAGATATCTATACCAGTAAGCGGTCTTTATGAGAAAATCCCTTTGAACGGGTGTAACAAATTATTAAGACCCAAAATCTCTAACGGTATCGTTTACGACCTAAATTCCTTAAGACAAGTAACGATCAAATTCGCCTTTGTTCGAAGCAAACGGTTATTTAGCAAATATTTACAAACATATTTAAACTTCTTTAAAACGAGGTTCCGTGTTACCTTTATAGATTTGTGTGTTTATGTTTTCCATGATGGACGGAAAATATAAAATGATTGGTTGTAAATTTCATCAAAAGAATGTGAATTTCTGACGCAGCACTTATGACGAGAGGACGGATGACTTTTTAACTAATAATTTCATATTTCTGTGAGCACTGATAGGTGACGATTTTTTTACGAAAGTAATTCTTCGTTATAATTTCATTTATTTACTTCAAGCTTCCGTGTGTAACCTTTGTCCATTTTCAAAACAACGGAAAACAATTTTAGTTTGAATAAAAGAATCGCTGAAGTGAAGTATTTAAAGAAAACAGCAATTTTTGCTTAAAGGTCTTGGATATTAGGTGTGTGTGCCCGTTATATTATGTATCACCATTATTGACCTGGCTCACATATCGGAACAAAATCAGACTATTTACTCTCTATAAACTGCTACCCGGAGTCACGTATGACTGTCTAATATAAAATCCCCAAGACACATAACGAGTGAAGGCCCATTACGTTTGACACTTGTCCGTTTTTAATTTATTTTTTCTATTATCTTTTGAGTAGACGTAAAATTTGCCTAGCCAAATCTTCAATTCATCACCGATACAATAATTGCCTGTGTGATCAAACAACGTACAATGAGTATAATTGCAGTCTTCAGAGATACAAGGGGGCGCTCTGTGACTGAGTGGTTAGAGCATTGTGCTTTAAACTATGAGGTTCTCACCTCAAGTCAGTGCAGGTTCGAAACCCATGGGAACCTTAGCTGATATTGTGGGAACGTGTGTCAATCTATTTACTGAAAGTCGACGATCTCTTCTCTGGTACACTGTAATCAGTTTCTCTCCCCATCATTTAAAACTGACCACCACCTTATGGCAGAAAAAAAAATGTTGAGCGTGGTGCAAACCACCAAAGGAAAACGAAGGATCTTGATTCAGAACTGTTGTTTCTCACGTGCCGTTTAACCTATCACTTGCATTGAGTCAATGTAAATTACATGCACTATTTCAGATAAAGGAGGGATATTTTGTTTTAACGACGAAAGAAGAATCATTGACATTGGAATCTCTTTGGAATTCTGCTTCCGAGCCAACACTCGGATTTGCTTTCGGTTTGATCACAATACGTGTGTTACACCTTTAAATATGAAAGAGAAAACTTCATTCTTGTTCTAAATATGGAAAATTTACATTTGTGATATTTTCCTGAAAGGGGATGTTAAAGGGTAAATAAACGATGTTGGTTGTTTTAAAGTTATAGATAAAAACTAAAACTAAAATTACAGATTATTTACAGTTCCCTCTTCATTCTCACACTCTTTGGTCGCCCTCACATTCCGGTAGCTTTCTAGGGGTCCGTTACATATAACAAACGGTTTAACAATATTTTGATTTGTACGGATAGCAATATACATATTTGAGCGTTCCATTTCTTTATTCGTCGCATTTTCTTTCCTATCGATGATTCAAATTAGAAAATTCTTTAAAGGTCTTTAAAATCAAGAATTTAGACATTTATTTAATAATGTCCTCAAACATAAGTATGAATAGCATCGGAATTAAATAGAAGAAATAAAATTCTCCGGTTTCAAAACAGTAGATTCTTGAATTTCATTTTATTACAATCCAGACATATTAACCGTCTTGATGATCGAACGATTCAAGTAGTTCGGGATTGTGTGGGAGTAAATGCAAGGTGCGTGCATAGGCGGCAAGATTGGAAATCGGACAGACCGGTTCTTGTCCTCTCTCTCTCTCTCTCTCTCTCTCTCTCTCTCTCTCTCTCTCTCTCTCTCTCTCTCTCTCTCTCTCTCTCTCTCTCTCTCTCTCTCTCTCTCTCCAGCGTTTATAAAGCAGATATTATGGACCGTTGTATATGTCGTCATAAGTTTCCATTTTGAAATAAACAGTGACACGTATAAACGGAAATTTTGCAGAAAACGTGATGTCCTGATTTATCTGTTTAATGTGTGGTTCCCTTGACCCGATATGACGTTATATGCCCATATCTTACAATGTAGTATCACCGCTTTGATGAGGTACATGTGTTTTATCATGCGTACTAATCGTAAATAATGGGGGGATGAATTATATTCGAAATATTGAACTCGGCTCGAAAATGAACTACATACTGACAATATAAAACACTGTTATTTGATTTATCAACATAAGCACTCTTGTACAACTATTGTATTCATTCCATCCATATTGAACTCACGAAGGGCTCAGGCTATCAATCAAATCTTAATCCGGAACCGGTTTGTATTCTATTTTTGGTAAATGGAGGGGTTGTAGTTCATGGCACACGTTTAAAAGATAACAGCTGAATGGCTGTCATCCATAAAATTTGTAAATAAGATCTTGCAAGGGGAATATGGAACCAACGTCTTGTCAATTAAATGAACTCAGTGAAGTTTTACAACTGAATCAAGTATTATATGCATGAACTCCATCGAAAATTGTGTAGTATTTTTGAAATTTTTACAAGGGGTGACCAAGTACAGAAATTTCATTAAGACCAGAGACGAATCCGACAGAGCTTAGGTAGCATATGAAATGAATTTTGGGTTAAAGTATCTAAGGCGCATGTTTTATTTGGTATTGGTGATCCAGGCAGATTTAATTAAACTCCGTAAATAGAACATAATATGCATATTTATCGATTATTTTGTATATATATATATGTATTATAGATACCACTTGCAGTGGTGTTGATCGCGCAATGACCAGTCTCAAGCAAAACATGACGTCTTTAACCTCTTGTCAGCGTGGGTTCGAGTCAAGTTGGAACCTAAGCTGATTTTTGTTAGAAAGTTTGCCAGTTTACTTGCGGAAGGCCGATGGTCTTTTCACAGGTACATTGTTACCGGAATCTCTCCTCCACCGCTGAAAAGTGGCCGTCACCATATTATTGACATATTGTTGAGTGTGGCGTGAAAAAAGCATAAAAAACTCAAATAGACAATTTTTCGAATTAAAGTAGAATTTACATGATCAAAGTAGAAGGTAATTGGGTGAAAATATAGGTTTTGCAAAAAAAAAAAAAAAAAAAAAAAAAAAAATCCTGGTAAAAAGATAACTTAGTAAGTAACTGTGGATACTACTTCAGGCACGGTTACCGTGGATACTACTTCAGGCACGGTTACCGTGGATACTATTTCAGGCACGGTTACCGTGGATACTATTTCAGGCACGGTTACCGTGGATACTATTTCATGCACGGTTACCGTGGATACTACTCCAGGCACGGTATCCTTATTTCCACTGGAGGAAGAGCTGACTGTAAACATGTTACTCATAAACGTACATGAAGCGAGCAAATGAAAATAATTTATACGTTTTCGATTTAAACAAACGATAAAAATTATATAAATATTCCATAAACAATCTGCGTGCTGCGATATGATATTATAAAACATGCATTGTCACGTGACTTTGACAGCTATTAATCATCAGTCAGATTTTCATAGTTTTTGATATAATTTCAACGAAATTTCGCTGTGTGTGTGCGAGAGAGAGAGATAGAGAGAGAGAGAGAGAGAGAGAGAGAGAGAGAGAGAGAGAGAGAGAGTAGGTAGTATCGCGTGCGGAAACTGTTGTGTTATTTGGTTTTAGCCTCGGAGTAGTGATAAACAATACGATTAAGAGCAAATACGTAGATCAAGTTTGAAGAATGCCTCTAATTATGGTTCTGTCAGATTGTTGATTTAGTTAGATTATGATCAATATTAGCTATTGTATCTCTCTGTTTGGAATCGTCGAGTTTATTGTATTTACACCTGTTGGAACAAGTTTTGAAGTCCTTCAGAATCCTGTCTGGAAAATGTTAACAATTGCTGTGTACCCGGGGAACTTCAGGCTTTTTTGTCGTCTGCAAGCATCACTTTTTTCGTTTGAGGTGTGTTATCATAGCTACGGTAATGATGGTCGTTATTCGCCGTCTTTATATTGAACATTTAAAGGATTAGATTGTGGCGGCTTCAAATCGGCAGAGTAATAAATTGGCAGGTATTGATTCCGAATTCCATGTTCTCCAGACGTTGTAAGGGACGTTTAGAGTTCTCCGTGTATAAACCTTCTGTTCTATTTTGGTGAACACTATGTAGTTACACTCGGGCGAAGATTATAAATTCAATGGTGGCACATGGTGCATGTTTATTGTTAAGTGCTCGCTGCACATTACAAAACTCTTCTTTATTTATGCACGTAAAACAAGGCGATCATTTCTGACTGACTGGAGACGTAAAACACCCAGACGACACACACACTCTCTCTCTCTCTCTCTCTCTCTCTCTCTCTCTCTCTCTCTCTCTCTCTCTCTCAGAGGACACATTTAAGTTAACCCAAATGACCGAACCGAATGGCTAGCTCATATAGATATAAACTTTTGATTCCTTATGTAAATATATATCTGGATTGCTGTTTAAGTGAATGTTTAATCGTACGATAATGCGACAGAATTTTCTCCCATTATATCACCTGCTGATCAGATAGTTTCAATCTACAAAATGTCTATTTACACTTTGAAAATATTGATTTAGTCGAACAATAGTTCAAAATGGCGGCAATCATGACGCTTTGCTCTCAAGCTAATATTCGTCTTTTAAGATCGGCTTTGTTCACTGTAAATATTCAATCTCTTTTACATCTGGTTAAATATTTCATCCACTGTTACGGTCTGGACAAAAGCAAATAAATGAATAATTGTACATTCTTTGAGCTAACGTCTGACTTCCGTTCCAGTCGAGCAGTGCAGAGAAAACTTAATACAAAAATGAAATTCAGTATCGCAACTTTACCGTATCTATGCTATTTCCCACTATTCATAGAACGTTAACAGTGCCAAAGTTTTTATTTGAGTTCATTTTATTTATATATGTTCATGTACATATCACTGGGTACATGTTCCTGATTTGGGACCGAGTTCGCGCCAGATATTTTCATATCTTCTGCTCGAGTGAATCATTGAGTTTTTAAACGTTATATATCTTTTAGTATTGTGTCTTTCGGAACTTGTCCTTTTGACTCCGAGCTAGTTAGAAAATAAAAAAAAAACCAAACACTTGACTATCACTGACACGCAAAGAAGCCATTTGTAAATGTTGTGGTTAAGAAAATATATAATAATGGTGCTTAACACATAATTATTGCGACATTTCAATTAGCTCTACTGAAATTAAAGCGACGTGCATTATAGGTGGCGATGTAGTATAACGTACATAGTTTAAGATGGCAACTCCCGCAGCCCTCATCCCCAAAACAACTGAGTTTACTAACATAGACGTTGTATTTGAAACCACGTGATTTTTGTCTTTGCACACTGGCTATCTGAAATTTGAATTTTGTACATTTCCATGATTTCATATAAAATCATTCAATCATGAAAGAGATATTGTTTACATAGTCACGGGCATAAATATTCAAACATTTGTCTTTCCCCGAATAATCTCAGATAAAGTTTTCACGTAATTGTAACCTTGCCATTTCTCTATTGATATAATTACGATGTAAACAACAAAATTTAAGTTCTCATTTATTTTTATTCGTATAAACAAACTGACCAATTGATAATACTGTTTTCTCTAATTACAGGTACCCACAGGTTATTTACCCGTCAACGGCATACGTAGCAGCACCCTCGGCCACCAGCATTTTAACGTCGGCAATCCCACACTCGCCTCTGTCACCTACGGGCACATCAGCGGCAGGACAGCTAATCGACTATTCGTCTGCTTATGCCTCACAATTTGCCGCCGCTGGATATGACACCTACCCATACGCCACCACTACAAATGGCTTCGGAACGCCAACCGCAGCAGCGTATACATTTGCCGCAGTGCCACAACAGGCATTAGTAGCAGGTGGCAGTGCCATCCATTATCAACCACAACAGATACAGGAAAGAATGCAATAACCAATCAAATGAGTGTATAGACCACATGTGTGAGGAAAATAGAAAGGATTGTGACCGAGATATGCGACCAAGTTATCGTCCTTATTTATCAAGGGGAGATAATTCGACTGAACGTTTTTATATCACATACACTAGTATATTACAATATCAAAATGTTACTATTACATTATAAATCAAAGAAACATGACACAGTTATGGTTATACACATTTATAGAACAACAGCCGTTATTTATGATCTCTATGCAAAGTACAAAATGACCCAGATGCAAGATGTCCGTGGGTTTTTAATGGAGGTGTTATGGTGTACATTCTGTAAACGAAATATTTCAGTCGTTGCGTATGCATATTGTATTATGGGTAATAGAAGCACAAGATGAATTCAAATCAAACGTCCATGGATCCTGATCATTTTTGTTATATCTGTTATATGTTCATGTGCTCTTTCAAGAGTTGAAAAGAGCTTGATTTAAACTGTTCATATCCATGTTACAGTTCATAGATCGTAAATTTAGTTAAATATTTATTATTTGTTACTATAGTGATGTTGTCATAATTACTCCGTCCAGCTTGCTCAACCTTGCCTACTCATTCAATACTATACACGTCATTTCGGCGTATCTTCTATCATAAAACACATCAAATGTGTATTAAAATTTAGTCACATGGAATTTGAATCACACAATTTTTCTGTGAGATTTAATGTTCTTTTTAGGTTGCTGGTTCGGAGAAATTATGTTGTTAAACAAAGAGTTATCTGCTCTTGCTCTTCAAGTTTTGGATAGTTAGGGGCAGATAACTTTATGTGTAGAAAAGGGATATAGATATTTATAAAATATCATTGTTGTAGTTCATTGTACATATCATAAATCATTATGTTCTAGTATATATACCTTAGTAGTAGTTAGATTAGTTTCAATTAATTAGTCATTAGTAGACATGTAGTTAAAATGAAACCAAGCGCTTTGGTAGGTAAAATGTAGAAAGAAGTGCTAAATTTGATATTATTTATTAACATACCTTCGAGTCTTTCGACTTTTGGTTGCACCAACAAATGTTTATTTATAGTGACAAAGTATCACCTTTTCTCGAACTGCCGAGATTTTGTTAGATCTTCACATATATGTCGAGAAGGGGTGATATCCAAAGTATCAAGCATATGAAATCAAATAAAATGGCAGGTGTATTAGACAGAAGCTGTAGGAGATGTAGTAACGTGCCTTTAACTGAACGTATTTTAGTCCCATGTATTTAAATATTTAATCAAATTAAACAGTTACCAGTAGCTAATTTAGAAATCCAACGGTCATTATGGGATACCATATTATTATCATAAACGACATGTATTATTTTTATTTCATTGTTTATTACACCGCCCCTCGGTGATTATGAGTATGTCTGTGGTTTTTTAATGGATGAATCGCGTGGAATTTTACGTGGATATGAAAATATGTCGAATGTAATATTTGATATGTGGTAATAGAATCTCATCGAAATATCAGTGTGAATGAGCAGTACAAAAGAGAATTCAATCGAATCACGTGACCCTTAGAAGTTCCTCGTCCATTTTGCGTGCTCCAAAGTGAACATCAAGTGTGTCGTAGTTAATTGGGACTGTCAATCACGTGATAATACTTATCATGGATAGGTGTCTTAGGCAGGTCCCAATGTTGTATCTCCATAGACAGGTAAATGTCTAAATTCGAATAATGCAATTGAAAATATGTTTGTGGTAATAGATAGATTCCAGTTCCGAACGTCCATAAAACTATCTCACTTGGTTTTCACTTTGGTTGTCACACTGTGAATTGTGTTCGAAATATGTTAAATATATTTTATATTTAAATATTGAATGAAAGCGAGGCTCTCTCATTGGACAGGCACTATGCACATTCTGATATGCAATCACGTGTGTAAGGATATATATTTTTAATTGAATGTAAATTTCGAAGTTTCAACGGCATTCCATATGTGTTAGTCAAAAAAACTTTTTGCTTTTTATGTCACTGTAATCGCAGTCATTTTCTTTGACATTGTTATTTATTTTTGTTGCCTTTTTATTTATCTATTTATTGTTTATTTATTTCAGTGTACACTGTCATCAACATTTTATGTCTTTTGTCTCTATTTATAATAATGATGACACAGATCATATGAGAGTGATCAACATAGTTTTAAAATCGAAAATATTTGTAAAGTTTTCTTTCCAAAATTTAGTTTTGTTTACGTATTAACACAATCTGTACGCTGTTTGTCGCAATCCTACATAAGAGAGAGCCTCGTTTTCATATCATTTTAAATTATTTCGGAAGTTCTCATAAACAGAGATGTTCCGATTTTTTCCCAATAAATGTCATATGTATGACGTCAGTGTTGGACTATTTATTGCCGTTGAAGCTTTTATAAAGCCAACATTTGAATGCAGAAAAAGCAGGGGGCTATTGTTGATTTTATTTATTTAAAACCCACCATTATTAACGTCGGTAACGGTGTGGATTTTATATGATATGTATAAAATGTCTTTGTAAATTTGTTGAATATATTATGTAAAAATCATCTTTTAGAATGGTACATGTATATTAAATGTTAATTTCAATTTAATTGCTAACTTATCAAATACATTTTTAGTTATTAAATGGGATAAAATTAACCCCTCAGAGATGTACATTATTTGAAAATATTATATTTCAATATTTAATTTTTCTTTGTTAGATACGACATCAGCATAGCGGTACGCCGCAATCAATGAGCATAATTCAATACAGAGCAAGACCATTTATTATGTTTAAATTTACCAATGTTAAAATCATGAAAGAATAAAAAACAGAAAAATTATTAAGTCGTTTCTTATGTGGTCTATAGAATGTTAGTTGTGTTCAAAGGTGAGTATGCTGAAATGAATTTCACTGTGCTGAATTTCAGTTCCATTCTTGATATGGTTACCTGTCATACATGGCCATTTGGATTATCAAAACGGTAACGAAATTTACGTACTGAATTCAATACCTAATTCATAGCCTTTCGGATTACCTCAGCATTTAAACCAAAATGTAATACAGGTATTCTATGAAGAGTAACTTGAAATGAAATTCATGCATTGAATTTAAATACAATTCTTGAAAGCATATCCTAAATGATTATTAATTTAGTTCACACAAACTGTGTGTTCTTGATGTCTGGCGTTGGTTAGTCATTCCATTTCTTTATATTGTGTGCATCAGCAAGCACCTGTTCCTGAACCCGGCATCTCTATTATCACCATGACTAAGGCGGTTATACTGGTATTTTAAGTCATCAAATGAGAACGCAGGAAACGTTTTTACATAAATAACAACAAGAAAAGACTTAGGTTTATTCCTTAGTGATTTTTTCACAATTTATACAAACAAATGTCACAGAATCTTACTTGTAATTATCAGCATTGAACAGACAGCACTCACGGAAATCTAGATAAGCCAGAAATGGCATCAGGTGCCCAGGGGATGTCATCTCCCAGACGAGTATCAATACCTGTCAGATCAGTGAATCCATAGTCAACTTAAAATTGCTGAAAACAGTTTGAGGCAATATGAATTCAAAATGTTATATAGTAATAGACGATACTGAAATTTAATAAAAGTATATAAAAGCAGGTTTTGGGGTCGAATGCAAGTCAGACTTTACACTTATTAGTATGGTTAGTTAATATCTATCCGCCTTGTTCCAGACACAAGAAGTAAACTTCACACGTGTTCCAGAGGGTCCTTAAGAGGCTCCTTACATTGGTAGCTATGCTGTTTACGAACCCTCCCTGGGCTCGAGCTCTGGTTGAACGTTTGTCAGTTGATTTGCGGATGACTGGTGACCACTTCGTCCTGGATACATTACATTTGGGTTCTCTCCTCCAGCGTTAACAACTGAGTGCCACTGTATGACCGAATAATTGTTCGGTGTGTCGTAAATATAAAATGCCGTTCAAACAAAACAAAGCGAACCGCACTTCAATAACAGCAGCAAAAGCCCGTAAAAGTGAAAAAATTCACGACGGCGGAACGTAGGACCCAGCATTGCGGCAAGACTAGTGATAGACAGCAAATACAAATGGGATAGATTATCTCCCCTGAAATGTATACTTGGATGAAAAAAATAATGACAAAAGTGAATTTTATCGGGTGATTATAAACGCAGATAAAAGAAAATGTGTTAGTAATATCATGTTTTCTAATTAAAATACAACACACGAGTCTGCCAATCCTCTGTTGCTTTTATTTTGTTTTACAGGGGATTAGATGGAAGGGAATTAAGGTATATTTTATAAACTTCAAGATTTATTAGATTCTTATCAACACTTCACATTCATCTTTAGTTGCTAGTAGTATATTCTTAACTCATCAACCCCTGAAAAATAATGGACTGTTCTGTAAATAAATTAAATAGACCAGTCCAAATACATGATGGTATACGGATTAATTCGACTGCAAACATATCTTTCAAACTTTCAGTTTTACAAATGAAAAAGCGGACTTATATGAGAATGAGGCAACACTATAAACCTACTGAAAACATCTGTTATAGAATATCAGAGGCGGAAAATGGCTTCACACATATAATTTTAATTAATTTTATTTTAGATTTCGTTTGCTTCGTGCCTGAAGATTCGACATGCTGAGAGCAGACGATACCTTAGCGCTGCAATTTTAATCAAAGAAAACGGAAGGAGTAAAACGCTATCATTTACAAGATAGTAGATACTTAAATATGCATAATGGCAAGAAGCTTCAGAAATAAAAAAAAATAACGTGACAATATTTGATGGAACGATAAAATATTATTTATGTAGTTCTAATTTGCCCAAAATATTCATTATTATCAACCAATGGGTGTTGCATCTGTCTTTCTCAGATGTAAGCCTTATTGACAAAAAAAAAACCCTTGAAAATCGCCTTGAACATATTATAAGTAATAATAATACTAAGTGATAAGCATTACATTTGGTATTGTGGAATCAAATGATATGATAATACAGTTTCTTTGGATTCAATTCAAATCTCAATGTTCCTCATTAGTTTCCTCTCAATCCTTCCCCTAAAACTTCCGTCGATCTAAAGCCTTTCAACTCAATATATTTCGAAAACGGCTATATGTCTTACCTATGTATATCCAAGTGGTTCATATTATCGTTAAAGTTGCCTTGAAATAGAAGACGTCTTAAAAATATCAACGTTAGAACGGAGTCCCTTTTCATGACAACTTTAATATTTTAGTAGTCTAAACTTTGAGTAAGGAATCTGCTAAAAGCTTTCTTTAACTTAGAAGATCAAAACGTTTTGGAAGACATAAATGCCCCTGGTTAACCCATATAGCTAGGACGTCGTGTCACAACGTCACAACACTAGCTCTAGACACAGTCAGCATTGAACATTGCAAAATTGTAAACACAATAAAAGAAAGGAAATACGTTCAATTACTTTTTATTTTGGAAGGTATAATAGCTTTTACTTCAGAAGTAGGCGGTTTTGTGATAGTAAAATGACAAACGCTCTTAATAGACCAAAATGTACACTAGTGTGTCCACAGAAAATTTGAATATCTCAATAGAGAAAACAAACAAATGGAAATAAAATCGGGTTTTGTCTACCATTTTATTCTTTGAAGGTGTCGTTTTGCATTTAAAATTAAGTTCATGTAAGCTCACCTGTGTACACAATATCAATAGTCATGCCATGTAGATATTTGCTGTAGAACGGATGCAATTGTGAAGATATGGTAAATATAGACTGGGGAGTCCTTTTTACACCACGGAAATAATCTAGATTTCGTTTATGGTTAAACCTCGGTCAAAACTGTCCGATCGTTTGGCAGTCGTGGTGGGGCATGGTGGTCGTGACAGATCGTACAGGTCGAGAACAATCGCGAGGGAATTACTAGTTAATCGCATGCCGTGCATGTCCAACAGCTTGTATACGTGCTTTCGGGCGTCTTATGCTGTTTAGAGGTCATCCGTGCTCTGTGGTGTTTTGGCTGTCGTGGTTGCTGCGACAGATCACGAAGCTCGAGAATAATTGGAAAGAGATTACCAGTGAATTGTAAAACCGTAGAGATGGTTGTACATATCCAACAGCCACTGTACATGCTTACGGGTGGCCTACGGTCTCGAAAAATAGTAGGATATCCATGTCCTCTGCGTGCCATGCACGAATTTCAAACTAAATTTGCGCGCAAACCACGCGGAAGCATGCATGGCTTGTTGAGGCTGATGTTTTACCAAGCTAGTTACAATCGCAAATTGCGCTACCTGTTTTCACTGTCTGAAATGAATTATCCAGACAGAGCGCTTTAACCTTTCCCCATTGATGTAATAAACCTGGTTAGACAATTGTTAAACAGGTAATAAATATTGATTATAAGCTTTCATGTCGTGTCTCCGTTGTATGACGTCACAAGACACAGGTATGTTTTTGTCATGATGGATTACAATGTGACTATATATCAGTGCCTCTCCGGATCCTTCATTTGAAGATGTTCCTCTTTATAAAAATGACAGCAACTGCAAAAATAAAAACATGTTAATATATACAGCTGTGCCTACGAGTGTTATTTCATCATGTACAAGACTCACGTTTCAGTGGACTTTATTAGCAGGTCTGTAATACTACTGAATATGAATGTCTTTCTACGCCCAGTATTGTATTCATTATATATTTGGAGGTAAACATTATGCTTTGAAATTGAAAATTCAACCCTTTTTAGAATTCAATAAACTTTCATATTTCTTATCTAATGCATGTCAAACATTGACAAAACCTGGCCAGTATTGGTATATCCGTTTTGAATTGTTAAAATAGAGCGGGGCAGTAACAGAATCAAACTGCAGTACATGTATGAAAATGGAAAAGGTATCCGATTGCGATAAATTGGTAGGTGATGATAGTGAAATATAGCATGGATAGCAAATTAATGGCACATTAAGAAAATGGAATCGGTGATAAGTTATCGAAAGTTTCAGTGGATTTCAAACAGCAGTCGGCGTATGTTGCAGATACCGGCGTATACCTAACGGATACTCTTTCAGGCAAATAGATTATTCAGTATCTTGATCAGTTCATCACCCCCACAGTATACCGAAGTTAATAACTATATGTATACCCGAAATGTAATAAACACTGTTCATAGTTGCTGCTAAATGATGAAAGTAATGGTGATTATGATTATTTAAAATGAACCTAAATGATGAATTTGACGTCGACCATTCGACGGATGGACGTCATAGTGCACTTCTTTTATGATAGTAATGTCAACAAGTTTAAAACCAAGATCTGCACTCCGACATCGACTCGACTGATCTCCATGAGAAAATAAAAGAGTGTCGACAAACTATAAACCCATTTATAGACAGTTTAAAGTCCCATAACTCTGGCTGGCAAATACATCTACTGCCGAATATTTCATCATTTTAATATATTTCATCAATTTAAAGCGTCATACTAAATATGATAAAATATTTGATGTAATAAACTTATCTTGACCTTATTTGACGGTATGTTGCAAACGGATAAAATTATGTTGCCATAGCCGATATTAGTTGTCGGAGGACATAAAAGATAAAGTCAAGATGTTTTATGTGCAGTTCAAAAACACATGTTTGTCTCATTATCTAACGGTTTTACCTTACCATGGGTTTTACCAAAGGTGAGAAAATGATCAATCTCAGTTTATTTTGTTTTTGTAAAACCGGTGGTAAATAAAAATGAGAAGAGTCGTGTTGATTGCAATAACATTTGGGAAACAGCTGAAAATTAAAATTTCGGGGTGGGAGTTGTTACTACATATATAAACAAAAGTCCGCTAAATTTGGATGACATCTACAGTAACTATAGGTGACATTTCGCAAATTAAGACTGATACCAAATGAAAATGGTGGGGATATATTTTTAAATTTTATTATTTTGTTTGCCTATAAATATATATTTTTGTATTTCCATTGATTTATCACCAGAAGTACCAAATGTTAGACCTATTCTATGGACTGTAATAATGTAGTTCTAGGGTAAGGTTTCAGGGTACCTAGCCTTCGCTGACTACATTAGAGGACCCTGGCCTTAAGAGGGCGTTGTAATTATTCGAGTTACTCGGTACAAGGACTCACCATTCTGTGGTTTTGCAAGTTTCGGAGTCTGTGGCCTAACTTATTCTTTTATGTTCAGTCTAAGTAATCGATTCTGAAGAATAACTATTAGTAGATACAAAATATCGAGATTGTATCACGAAGTTTCCCTAGCCATTTACAAAATATGTAAACAGTATAATTCCAAACCCTTTTGTGAGCACGCGAGAGCGTACGAAAATAAATTATTCCTTTAGGCGACTGATTTCAGGTCGTCTAAATAATAACACTGTATAATTATGTGGGCGTTGATTGATTCTAGAATATACAATTAACTTTTATCACTTAGTTTGGACTTTGCAGTATCAGTGATGTCACTTGCGTTTATCTCGGGAAAATCAGTTCTGGTTAACTCGGAGTATCTGTATAGTTCGGTCATTGTAAGAAATATAAAGCCGGGGCTGTCTGTGTTGATGGGTCGTCTTATCAAGAGATTCAAATTATTCGCCTCGGGACAATCTTCAAGAGAAGTAATAATCACTTAATCTCTGGTCACTTCAACACCTTTTGATTAAGTAAATCAAGATGATACCGAAACGATTGTTTGCCAAACACTTACGATTTCTCCAAATGTTTGTTTTTATGTGTCCGTTGTTAAAAGTCCTCGGCAGTCAACGCTGAGCTAAACAAACAATGCTCCTAGTTGTTCCCATGTATCAATTAAACTATCCTTCGCTGTTGTCCAGTTTTGGCATGTCCGATATTTCAATGTGTATTTGTAATACGTGGGCAAAAAGTTGTAGCACAATGCTGATTTCACGTTATTCTACAGAAGCACCACGTCAACCGGTTATGAATTCAGATGAGAGAATTATTTAACAGAGAATAAAAAGTGAATATAGTTCTTTCCGCAAAGTGACTTTTAAGCGTCTTTTTCTTCCTTTTTTTAAATACATAGACTGTAGTCTTTGTATATTGATAAAAATTTGAATGGTGTTTATCACTGAAAATATTAAAACTTGGTGGCCATTGTTTCTGTGGTGGAAGAAAAACTTGGTTTCAGTATACTTGGAAAAAGACTAAAGGTCTACGATAAAAAGCTGGAAAATTCCTCAACATAATAACAGTAGTTTCTGACAAGGTTCTAACCCACACTGCCTAAAGGTAAGGGTAACTCGGCTTATAATGTGATGCTTTAACCATTCGGCCATGGGGTACCTGTTTTCTCCGTCGTAACATGCCACATAGGTAAGTATTTTCGACTTGAAATTTTACAAAATTCTGTAATCATTTTACACTCATTTGATGTTTGGGTGATCAAAATAATCTACATAAGTGCATTATAATGTTTTGTTAGCATCATATAAATCAAATACATTATAAAATTTCATTTACGCATAAAACTGAAGACCTAAGCCTGTCAATTGAGCACCCAAGCGATTAATGTAATAACTGCACGTGTACCCTTTTTACAGTCAACTTAAATGTAGTACTAGTATCGACCAACAAAATCTTTGTAACAAAAACATATCCCCATAATAGACATTATTCGAGTTCACTTTTGTCGTAATACTTTGTACTCAGAAAGCAGACTCTATCAGACATGGTCACTTCCGATTTCGTAACACACACACACACACACACACACACACACACACACACGTATATATCATGTAGCGTATACGATGCCTAGGTACACGCGATGTTGTCCTACGTTTTTCTTTGAAACTCCATATTATTACAACACACCGTGACGGAACGGCACTACTCGACTCTGTGGTTAAAGGTAGAGACGTCGTATGTTTATGCGCGATGCTCTAACCACTGTCACGGAAGCCCGTATATGTGAAAGATAAACCTTGTTTTATTGCCCGCCCATGCATTTAACGATCCAGTGACGAATAAATTAATTATTAGGAATTGAAGCAATAGTATTCAATAATGGGTGCATATATCTCCGTATGTTCGGTCCTGGACGCATCCTAGCATTATATTTGATTGTCGCGGTATTGCGACATATACCTGGGTCTGAGGTTCGTTCATTCTCTCTTTTTTGTCCTGATAATCAAAAGAAGGTGACAAAGAAAAATGCTTATTCATATTGGGATCGGGATACAGGTGACGTGTTTCTCTTGTGATTCACATAAGAATTAACCGTATATATTTAGAAACATGGGGTACTGTTTGTAACACGAGAAACCCAAGTCGTGAATGACAAATAACTGCAAATACGGGGTTCTTTGTTGGCATCCACAGTTTTGGAATGTGTGTTTAAACTATAAATGTAAACAAGATGATATAACTACCCTAACAAAGAACCATTCAAATTAGCTTTGTCGTGTACATACAGTGAAACAAATCTGGGGCAGGTCAAAGGGCAAAGGTTGTTTTAGGTTTTTTTGTTATTTTTTTTGTTATAGATACAAGTTCAGGAGTTGTAAATATTGTCTGTGATATCTAAATGTATCACTATGGTATTTTTTCGTGTATTACAGGTTTTAACACGTACTGAGAGTGTAACATAATAACTATATTTAATTTGTATGGAAATAGGTGTTCCTTTCGCATAACCTACAGTTATAAACGTTATATGAGCAATTACACCCTCTCTCTCTCTCTCTCTCTCTCTCTCTCTCTCTCTCTCTCTCTCTCTCTCTCTCTCTCTCTCTCTCTCTCTCTCTCATACACACACTAGATAAGGCAGACGGACGGAGAAACCAACAAACTGAAAAGAGTATTTATAGACAGAAAGGAATGGAAGCTTTATGAATGGACAGAGAAAGTGAAAGGGGTAAATACAGATATAAATAAAGAGGTGTCACTTCTTATTTCAATATGAAAACTTATGGTATTCACAATAGTTCATAATATCTACTTTTTAAACGAGAGAGAGAGAGAGAGAGAGAGAGAGAGAGAGAGAGAGAGAGAGAGAGAGAGAGAGAGAGAGAGAGAGAGAGAGAGATTATTAAAGACACGGACGGAAAAAATATAGATAGATACATGGCATGAAGCTGTATTGTTAGTAAAAACGATTGTTAGTAAAAGTGGATAGAAACACAGAGAACGAGAGGGACACACCTGTAGAAGAAGGTGTGTGTGTGTGTGTTATATTTTTACATATACACTAAATTACTAGGTAAATGTACCACTTCTAAAATGTGATGGCAATATTTTTCTTATCTAAAGGGCATAAATTGTGGGTTTAATGTGATAGTTGTAAAAGTACTAATGAAAATAACAAATACAAAATTGTCTCCATTTTACAATTGCTACAGATGGCACTGTGAGTGTCTGTAATAATGACGTCATATTAAGTAAGATTCGTTATCTTATTTCGGTTCATAAGTCTTTGTTCCCCGGACCAATCACTCGAGATAATCTTTATAACTGTTGTTTCAGTCTTTTCTCAATTCTATGTTAGTTCGTCTCAAGGTAATGTCTGTATTGAAAGCAGTGTAGCGCGGATTGTGACTCACAAAATATTGCGTGTTTAAGGGTACTATATTCTACAGAAACACTGCATTTAGATGTGTCGCTTTAGTTCGCCATGCTCTCTATAATCGTGAGAACATCTGTTTTTAACCTTTAAATTCTTTGACTTGAAAACCCGAGAAAGCACTAGTATATATCGAACACTGGATCTATGTACACAAATATGAGATGAATTGAGCGTAGCTCCAAAACGTTTTATTATTAGAGTTCACCAAATAATTATAGTTTTGACCTGTTAAAAAGATTGTAGGTTGTATTTAACTTTGGCTTTGATCTCCACAAAAATCTACTTCTTTTTACTATTCTTTGCCGTAAATTGATTTTATTCAGTGGTGAATTTTATTTTGTTGGTTTTAGCTTTTACTTGGCCTGTAGGTGGGGTCGTCAGCGTTTACGGAGTTCCGAAACACCCGCTGTTAACTTCCTGTCGTTTATAGAAATGATTTATGTTTGTGCAGCAGGAAAGACCCGTTCTACATAATGGCCAATGAATAAAATTTGCTCTATTTTTTCTGCTAGTCTTTATTTGTTTCCAATTGCGCGCGGGCGCAAATAAATGTTTATATTAGTTAATTTTCAGCCGATGGTACTTGTATACTAAAGTTGTAGAGACTCCCGTGAGCGACTGGTCAGAGCATCGCGCTTTAGATGATGATGTTTCGCTCTGGAACATCCGCTGATTTTGTGAGAAAGATTGAAGACACATCACCCTCAATCCATGAAAGTGGAATGACAAATAGAATTATAACAGTAACAAGATGATAGCTACCATCTTTAAATGTACACAACGGTAAAAAAAACTGGCGAATCAGCGATGACGTCATTTTTTTCAAGGCAATCTTGTTCCATATCAGTGCTACCCAAACCCACTCCTATGTTATTCTCTTCCCAGGATTTCCATCGTCTGTTGAGGTACCACAATTTGTAACTTTTGACACCAGAAAAGCACTCTTGTCAAAGAGGCTGTGAACATTGACGACTGATGTTTTGTTTTGTTTCACTGCAGTCGATTAGTATGAGAAATCTATTGAAAGGGGAAATAACTCCCAAAAGGGTCGACCTGACAATTTCGGCCATGTTGACTTTTTTGTAGATCTTTGCATGCTGAACAATTTTGCTTCTTTCACTTTCTCTGTATCTATAATACTTTTCAAGATAATAGAACAAAACTGTGAAAACAAAAATGAAAATTCCGCTACAAGGGGAAATAACTCTCAAAAGGTCATTTTGGTCATCTTGACTTTTTGTAGATCTTTGTGTGCTGATCATTTTTGCTTCTTTTAATTTCAATCATACTTTTCATGATAATAGGACAAAACTGTGAAAAGCATTAAAAAAAAACCCACTAAAAGGGAAAGGGCGACCTGACAATTTCAGCCATATTGACTTTTTTGTAGATCTTTGCATGCTGAACATTTTTGCTTCTTTCACTTTTATTCTACCTATTATACTTTTCAAGATAATGTCAAATAGAAGAAAACGTTTAAAGAAGAATTTTACATTTTGACCTTTTTGACTCCCTCTAGCGCCCAAGGTGGCACGACCGCTTTTTTTTTTGCTCAGAGTTAGATTGAATTCACTAGGGGATAATATCTTCCAAATCTGGTTGAAATCTGACAAAATTGAATTTTTAACCAATTTTAGCGCCCCTTAGTGGACTACATTTATGGGTGGATTTTTTTTCTCGCAAGCGTTGTAGCCCATCCCCTATAGAGCCTCAATACAAAATATGAAGCCAATCCCATACACTGGTTCTTGAGATTTTTTAAGAAGTGGAGATAATTCAACAATTTTTACCAAATTGAAAAGCTTCTCATGGGGATGCTGCCTGCTAAATTCGGTTGATGCCAACCTATTGGTTCTTCAGACAATTTTCGAATATTTGAAGCAGCATCTCATGGGGATGTTGCCTACAAAATTTGGTTGAACGTTTTTTGAGGAGAAGTTGTTTAAATGAAAAGTTTACGAACGATGTACGAGAGGCCATGGCAATAGCTCACTTGGCCATTAGGGCCAGGCGAGCTAAAATATTAATAATTCAAAATGTGTTTTACACTCGTCAACATTTAAAACAATATTTAATTGAATTTAGTCTTTTTGTTAAATCATAGTTTATTGACGCATGTTTTTCATGCCTTGTATATAAAGTTATATCATAGGAAAAAATGGATTCAGTTTGTAAACATAGGTAATGTATCTTTTACACGTAATTAAATAACTTTTTAGCACATAAAATCGATATTTTCAGTGACTATCATTCTTAAATTCTGGTTCAACATAGGATCTACATGCATAGGCGTCGGAACCGGGGGGAAGGGGATTAAGGGGGGGGGGCTTTTCAAAGATAGACATAGGTGTTGAAAATTGGGGCTTAGCCCCCAGACGTTTTTGGCGTGTGTGTGTGTTTTAAGAAACTTTCAATTAGCTTCCGACGCCTATGACATGTATTTAAACATGTGTATTATATTTATTATGCACTTTGGGCGTTGATTCTCTTGTTTTCCAGGCAGGATTTCTATTTTAGGATTCAAATCTTATTATGGAAATTTAGTCTTTTACTCCAATAGCTTGTATGTATTATGTGTAGCCTATATATCAACACAAAGCTTTACATAGCGTGATGTTTATAGGTGACTTCCGTTCACGTTTATGCGTTTCTAGATGGTAACCATCTACGTAAGATGCACACTTGTAAGAAGACGAGAAACACGTAAGTCTTACGCATAGAAAAAGTGCAAAAATTATTTCGTGGTGATCTATTGAGGATCCAGCAAGCCCTAGATGCAAAACGTGAATGTCTGTATGACGTCACAGTTTTTGTGAAAAAATAGGTAACCCGCACCAACGATGTGGATGCAATAGCATAGATAGCAAGGGGTTCTATGTCACCCATGTATCTACCCTACATATACATAATATGCGACATGAAATTCCAGTTCTGGAACAAGGGCTTTTATGTCCACCATGAAGTTACATGGGCTCGCGCTAGATATAAATGTGTGCACACGAAACCATGACGTAACTGTATGGTACACGATATTCATGCATCTATCGCTAGCCACTCCGATCCATTCCCGTCCACTGTCAAGCTTAATCTTTTAACCTCATAGATACAACTCAGAGAATACTCTCTGATTTTGGTCCATAACATCTTTGGATGAAACCTCTGGTGCTTCCGTATCCGAATGGTTTGAACATCGCGCTTTACACCACAATGCTTCTCACCTCTGGTCAGCACAATCGAGTCCAGCTGGAACCTGTGCTGATTTTGTTAGAATATTTACCAGTTTATTTGTGGAAGACCGGTGGTTTCATCCAGGTTCACCCCATCATAAAAATACTGACCCCGTCATATGATTGAAGCGTGGTGGAATGTGGCATAAAATATACTAAATAGCACCAACAACAGCAACAACGTATCAACAACGACATCAGCAACAACAACATCATCATCATCAACAAGTGTTTTGTTGCTAGGCCAAGGAATCAGCTGATCGATACCACTCTATTGGTCATGTTGATAACCATGATGCAACAGTATGTACCATCAAAACCCGACACAAGGCAAGTCGAAATAAGTTGAAATACAGTGATAGCTTTATAATAGGTATATACATTTATTTATATTTAGTTTACGTTTTTTTATTGAAAGACATATGCCTAATATCAAGAGCAGAAATTATATTTAATAGAATTTGTTTGTTTTGTGGTAATATTTTAAAAACTGGAATTACATCATAACGTGGACCAGTTTTTGGGTGAATACTGACAACAGAAATGTGGTCTGTTTTCTGCTTAACATTTATTCTAAACAACATGTCAATAAGCCTATAACATTTGCTAAGAATAGATATTCAATTTTCTAGGGAAAAGCATTCTAAAATAGAATAAAATAGAAATACAGGAAAATCTCTTAGTTTGCGGTGCATTTAATTTTATATTATATCTTAACCGCTAGTCATATCTCGATTTTGTTTTAAATTGGTGTCATTGAGAGCTTTAATGTTTTATGAGAGAGAGAGAGAGAGAGAGAGAGAGAGAGAGAGAGAGAGAGAGATTTTTTAATTGCCCAAGCAGTAGAATATGATTATAGATACCTTATTAATTGAGTTACGAATGTTTTATACAGTATTCAACATTAAATTTTGTTTATAATAAGTCTTGCTCAATACATATTACCACCTATAATAAGATTATGACTTATATTAAGTTTTCAATGAGTATGCTGAAAAAGAACATTCAGTCTGCTCATGGTCTTCCTCGTAAAGACTGAATATTTCCACACGTTATCAGCTTAGGGACCGACATGGATTGAACTTCTCCTGAAACTTTCCTTTCTTTGGTCTTGAAATATATTTTCAATATAATTATGCAATGCTTAGAATTTTAGAATGCTCTGTAGGAACTAGGCTTGCAGTAACTAAAAACTGTCATATATTTGTACTAGCTCGACATGCCACTCAGTTTACCACCACTTGGAACTCTTATGTATCGAAGATAATAAAAAGTGTTAACCATCGGGTCGTCTGTCTCTTCTTGTCGTTATTTAACAGTAGCTATGCTATATGTGACTGTAATGTCAACGCAACGTCATCACTATTTTTTCATGATAATGTCAATTTCCACGTTCGCCATACATGTTAACTAGAAAATACTTTTTTGCAGGACCATCTTGTACTTGCACTAAAGTATCAGTGACACTCCACAAATTGATTTGGACAAAACAATACGGACATACAAAAGGAATGATGCGTCGGTGTTAGAAATATGGAGAAATTTGGTACCATTTCCCTGATTAACATATCCGCCATATTGGACACAGTAAAGACGCCACTGACAGTATAGCTTATAGAGTAAAATATAAAATAAATGTAAAAAGCAAGCTTACCAGAGGCAAAACGTTCAAGCTCAGCTTCAGAAATCATTGAGTTCCATTTTCTCTGTTTAACAAACCAACAATTGATATGACCAGTGCGAGATACGATGTTTCTTTTAAGTTTACAATTTTGAAGCGTAGCTTGCCATTGGTGGCATTGAAAATGATCCTAATACTTTCACGAAATGCTGTTTTCTGCTTAATTTTTCAGCAGATCTATACCTATAAATCATAAAACTCAGGTTCAGTAACGGTCAAATGTAATATGGATAACCGGAATTGTTAACACAGCTCCCTCAACTGTATACCACTTGAAGGGAAATTTATGATATACATATTTTGCATAATACTCTGGATACATTTTTTGTTTGTTTCTCCTATATTACCTTTATCATAAAATGTCTTAAAATTAAAATTCAGGCACCGTGACTTTTTATTTAGGAAAACCATGGATCCCAAAGTACCTGATGTTCACTTGAGTCACATGGGTAATGTAGTAATAAATATGCATGCTTTCTTAATGACGTAATGAGAAGCTCATGAATCTGTGTTCATTGGTTGTGAAATCAACTCAATTCGCAATATATTCATATACTCGACTGTCGTGCAAAAAAAATTTGTGAATTTGTGCACGGCAACCGTGTGAATAGACTCGGCATTTTCCACGTGAAAAGCATTTCGTGGCGGCATTATATCTGGGTTTGAGATCTCATCGTAATGACCCACAAGTCACAGAATTACTAAAAACTCTCAGATATTGTCCGATTCACGTATAACTTGGCGGGGCTGAGTAATCCTTTGATTATCGTACGGATGCTTCTCCTTACTTCTCGGTAAAACCAGATTTCACGGGAAAGGGAAATGCGTTTTATTCCAGATTTTGGCAGGGATGGCTGCAAGTAAGAATGATTGCTCTTACCAGTATTATCTCATTGTCATTATGGTGTAATTAAATAAAATTTAAACTGGTTCAGGTCACGTGAGGGTTCACAAACCATCTCTGGCATGCCAGACGATGCCTCACCACGAGAGATCAAAATGAATTTCATACTATCAATTATTGATGATATATTGAATCACCAATGAATATTACATTTAGCTTAAGTTCAGTGTGAATTTAAAACATCTTTAAAATTCTATTATTATTTTTATTAGCAAGAATAAAGACAGACACGTGATCATGTTCCATCCCATTGCGCGCATATTACGAAACTCGATAATTGCGACTCGGATGATTTGTCGTGGGAAAAAAGATAAAAACGAAAAGAGCGGATATCAATACTGTATTTAGTAAGCCGTATATAAATGCTGATTCTTATTCAAAAAATTCAAGCTTGATTTATGTCTATTTTCTGCTTAATTTACCAAGGGCAACAAATTACAGCAAAAATGAGTAGGCCTTTTCACAAGGAGAAATCTGTATTAATGAACGGGGTATTCCTTCGTTGCTCAAAATCCGCCATCTTTCCGACATTTTTAAATAGCAAACACGGAATCGTGACATAATTAAGAAATGTGAAATGCACTGACATAGAATAGAGCAAATCACGTGGAAAGAACTTAACAAGAAAATTTGAATAAACCTATCAGTCTATTGCAGGTCAAATAACTGGAACTGGAAATTGATATACTGAAGAACAACCTGACAGGGACCGGATTAAGACGCCATTGCTTGCTAACATTTGTGTATTAAAGGACCGACGACGTAGAAGTTAGTTTTCAATGTCTTTGAAATCTTAAGCGACATGCATGATTATAGTAAAATCCATATAACCTGGCGGGTTAGAGTCTTGTGAACACTCTTGACCTGGGTCACTTACAATTTTACGTAATGAGTTAAAATTACACTGGCAAGAGTTATCGTTCCTACTTTTTTATCATAAATACGGTTATCCAGTTCATCAAAAACACGTGTTCCCGTGAAAACTGTCATAACTGAAAAGTGATGAGAATAATCCGGTGTTACTCCCCCCGCCAAGTTATGTAAATCAAACAATGCTGTATTGTTGTTTTACATCCAGTCAATAATGTTTCACTTAATATAGAGTTGAGGCCTTTTGGTGGAGAGTCCAAACCGCTACGGACTAGTGGGCCCAACCACAACCTCATCAAATGGGCACACTTTGATATGCAGTATTATTGCCGGATTCACATACCTTGAAAGAGCATAATCGTATGTTTATTATCTCTAGTCGATTCTATTCACTTTTCGGTTATGACAAGCTACAAGGGAAATGCGTTTTATTACATGTACCAACTACATTACCGCACGTATGGCGACGCGTATGAACGATTCTGACTCTTGCCAGAGAAATTATAATATATTACCTAGCGCCCAGGTGAGAAAAGTTCAGGAAACTCCATCCAGCCAGATTATACGGATTTTACAATACAAAGTTCCCGTATTCAAATTATGGTGAGTCATTGTAAATAACAAAATCGTCATCTGTTTTATACCCACCATGACGAATTAGTTCAACAAAAATGGCTATATACCTTAAACTATTTACATGTATTTAATCACACTTCCGGGTCTCTGTCACTTTTTTGGAGCAAAAATCTAGACGGATAATACAAAGTTAAGACTCTGTGTGAACTAACCTATACGTTTATCATGATAACTTTCCTAACGTTTTCCTGTTGTCAATGTCTCACATCAAAGTTGTGTGCCCCTTTAACTCCAAATGTATTTATCCAGTTTGACACGATATGCACTTGCCTGCTCAACATCCGGTGATTTTATTTACAGGGATGAATTATTCAGTGTTGTAAAAACAGTTCCCAAATGTTAGGTTTGTATCATGTTTATTTCTATTTTGTTCTAAAAACTCGCCAGTTGTTTAACGTCACTTTCACCAACTCATCAGTTATATGGCGGCAGCCATTTTTTAATGGTGGATTTAAATGCACCGGCGAAGAAACCACGTGCTTTACACAAGCAAACTGGTGCACTTTCTTGCACAATCAGTTTAGGTTACAGCCAGACTCGTACCAGTCAATGGAGCCTCCGTGGCCGAGTGGTTAGAGCATTGCGCTTTAAATCACAAGGCCTCTCACCTCTGGTTCGAATCCCGTTAGGGTCATTTCGAATTAAGTGGGAAAGTTTAAGTTTGCCAGTTTTCTTGTGGAAGGTCGGTGGTCTGTACCCGGGGGTAACCAGGGTTTCTCCTCCACCAGTAAAAACTGGACGCCATCATATGACTGAAAGATTGTTGAATATGGCGTAAAAAAATCAAATCGTACCAGTCATGTCTTCGCACTTGTTCACACTCAGTCACAGAGGCTCCTCGACCATGTTTGACAATCTGAAGTGCTGGGTTACATGTCCTACAGTTGTAATTGTTGTTGTCCATACCAATCGTATCCAGGCGTTCAATTCCCTGCAATGATCCGCATACGACTTTGTACTCACATCATGTGTGACTAATCGACAGGGAATTAATATTCCTCCTTGGCACCTGATCCCACGTCTAAATTAATCCTTTGGTTGACCCTTTACTCTTTATACTTCCTGCCCCGTACTTCACACACACGATATCAGAAGATAATACTTGTAAGTTCAGCAGATGTATCAGACATACTTTGTTACAAATGATTTGTACATATCGTGTTATTTCATACTTTATGTATTTTAAATATTCAGTAATATAAATAACAGTTTCATAATAAAACACGGGTCTAGTGTTATTTATTTGTTTTATAATTGAAACATTTAAAGGCTTTTAGAGCAATGCACGTGTCCAGATAATTTCAATATACAGTAAAACCTGCTTAAGTGACCACCTGAGTATAAAGACCACGTGTGACAAAGACCGTTTTTGCTGTCCCTCATAGTACCATTTATGTACAAACCAACCTCTATATAAAGATCACCTCCCTATAAAGATCGGTTTTCTTGTGTCCTAATAAAATAGTGATTGGCGGAGTAAGTATATATATATATATATATATATATATATATATATATATATATATATATATATATATATATATATATATATATATATATATTGAAAAAATGTTGAGAGTAGTGTAAAACAAACAAACAAACAAAATAAAAATATGGTTGTGTCTATGCATTAAACGGCATGTAATGTACATCTGCAATACAAACATCTTATGCTTCGTCGTGCTTTTTAAAAAGTAACCATTAACGTTAAGACTCAAAAACTTATCGGGCATTAGCTGTGTTTACCCAAAAATATTTCCATGTTTTAATTCTACGTTTACTTCTTGTACTTGAGTATAATAAGATATAAGACCTATACAAAGGCATAAAAATCTTAATATTTCTATATATTTTGTGAAAATAAGGTCAAGCCCAGTGTTTTATGCAAATACAAAAAGTATGGTTGAATTAATCAATTGCAAGTGAATAAATGCCAAACAGGGTTTCTCAAGCAATTTTCACAAAATATACATGTAATGGAATTTAAGAATTTTATGCCTGGACAAATCTGTTTTTTTTGTTATTATAATCAATAAAATTAGTGAAGAACATGCCCGTGGGCCCTAACAGTCACCTGGGTATCTTAAAAAATCATTGTGTCAACTGTGTGTTCTTTATACTTCATAATAGATGATGGATATATTGATTTAACGATCATACAATAATGACAAGTTTCAATCCCTTTATAGTAAGTTCAATCACATCATCGGCAGATGTGTATTTTGTATTTGGGTTCTAAAACATCATTTCTTGAATGCAATTCACAATTTCACAATTATGTTAAAGCTTTTTGCTCTTTCTAATCATGCAATCAATCTGTATAATGTACAAACTTCAAGAAGATTTTCTACAATTACCTTTATTTCTACAATGTGACCATTTTGGCCCATTTGAATATTTTTTAAATAAAGGGGTGGGGAATGACCCCCGGGAACCGAAATTTTCCAGTAAAATTAGTCTTGCCATGTAGAATGAGAAATTATATGGTTTAGGGGTGAGGATTGGAGAGCGGGGATTGACCTTGGGTAAAAAATCATGGCAACGAGCCTCGTACATCATGTCATCCAATGAAATATTTTGTTTGAAGTACAGTGTTATGATTTTTATCACTTAAAATGCAAGTAAAAATGTAATACTTAGTTTTCCCATATGTTTCTATAGTAACCTCTAAAATATCCCTTAGACCGCGCCAAACTGAAAACTTCTTGCACAATTGGAGATGTAGGCCTACAGTTCCCTGAAGTTTTATGGTAGACATAAAAAGGAAAGAAAATGTTTTGAATAAAAGCACATCTAATGCCCTTTAAAACATGGCTACCCTATACGTTACTTTGTAACACTGTCCAAAACTCCAGTTGTTGCTTAGATATGTGATGTTTAATGAGTATATAAAGTCAAATAAGTCTTTTGTCTTTGATTTTATTTACAAATGATATAAATGACCTTCACCTTCACACCAACAAAAGATATATTGAATGACATAAAACAAGTAAGGCATATAGAAACCTTTTTTAAAATAATTTTAATGTCAGAAATTAATGACCAATGACCTTGAATTTTTGAAAATTCTACCTTTCTTACCACCAAATTCAATGCTTTATCTTTATGAAACATGTCCTGTTTCTTACTAAATTCGTCACCTCCATTGTTGCCCTCAAGAAATTAAACTTAAATCGTTCAGTGTGACTACATACCCGTGCACAGTTATTTACCCGTTAACATGTCACCCGTCATAGTGTATATTTTCATGTGATCCCAAATTTAGACCTCCTTGTACCAAACTTAATTTCTCACAAACCTAAAAATAGTTTCAAGACCATTTTGACATCTGACATTTAGAAAAAGATACTTCTCCTTGTACCAAACTTAATTTCTCACAAACCTAAAAATAGTTTCAAGACCATTTTGACATCTGATATTCAGAAAAAGATAAACACTTGAATTCTGTTTGATCAGATTGGTATACATAAGCAATGTCAATCAGGTAACAAACAGAATCAATTACACAGAGCCACGTTAAAGTTTGTTTTCAATTAAAGATATGATTTGGGTAAAATTATGCATCAGGTGAATTTAAACCTTACACTGTTTCTCTACCACTATGAGGCAAGCTTACATATACGAAGCACCTGTTTGACACCTATTAAGCTATGTTATCAACAAATCAGGGAATTCTTATTTATCGACTCATTATTTCCCTTTGAAATTTACACGAAATTGATTTTGTTTTGTATTTGAAATCAATTATTTTTCGATTAATACTGCATAAAATGTAAACAGAAATTCTTTAATGGACATTGAAATATACATCGTAATTGATCGCTAATCAAAATATTTCTGTTGATTTTGTGTTAAATCCTACATATCACCTATTATCACGTTCAGATTAAAGGCTCGCTTCCGAATTGCTCTCATTTACTTATTCCTAATTGTACTAAACTGAAAAATAAGTGTTCTACTACATACATCTGGTTGTGATGTTATTTTTAATTTAGTAATATCTTGAAAATGGGAAACCAGTAAATGACTCTCTCTCTCTCTTTCCCTGTCTCTCTCTCTCTCTCTCTCTCTCTCTCTCTCTCTCTCTCTCTCTCTCTCTCTCTCTCTCTCTCTCTCTCTCTCTCTCTCTCTCTCTCTATATATATATATATGTGTGTGTGTGTGTGCGTGTGTGTATGTGTGTGTGTGTCTGTGTAACTGGCAATAAACTGCAATTTTGGTGACAGATCTGTCAAAATTAAAGAAATGAGAAAATTTTTTAACGCGAAAAAGACATGGTACTGATATTTCCAGTTACCACGAAGTAAAGCATCCCACGAATACACACACACACACACACACACACACACACACACACACACACACACACACATATATATATATATATATATATATATATATATATATATATATATATATATATATATATATATATATATATATATATATATATATATATATATATATATATATATATATATATATATTCTAAATTGTTGCTATAATGGAACTCGAGACATCAATATAAGACAACATATTTGAGTTTGTTTTGAATGGTGTTTTACGCCAAACCCAACATTTTTTCTGAGTTATTTAGTGGCGGCTAGTTTTTAATGATCGAGGAGAAAGCCGGGTAACAATGTACGTGAGAGCAACATTAAGTGGTTAAAAGTTTGTAGTTGATAATGGATACCATGGAATTATACCAACTGCTTTAATGAAACAAACGTTCCACATTACCATTCTGTTTTTACGCTGTTCTTACCAGTCCAGTAACTGTAACTTGTACGTGTGCGGAATGGTAGCAACGCCATGTTTTTTTTTTAAAAGTCAATTCGAGCCCAGAACTTCAGTATTTAACGCGACCGTGAGTCACCGGAGGTTTAAGTAAGTTTAGATTAATAAAATCACGAATCGATGAAGTGGTTGCCATTTTCTAAAACTTATACTCAGCCGTCAAAACATTGTGACCACTGACAGCCGATTGTTATTTTTACCTTGGACAGACGGTTCGAGAGTGCGAATGCATTAATCTCTTTATTAAACATACTTAAACTGAAATCAGTCTATACTTGATATAATGAGGGGTATTCAAGGTAAAATATTGGAAATCGAAATCCTAACACTTTTAGGTATCCTTGGAATACATGTGCGATAAAATACATGTGAGATTCCTCAATAAAAGTATGAGGTTCAAGAATGCATTAATTATGATCACGATTATACCTCAGTATCGACTCAGGTCTCACCACTGACAAATCAATTTACTGGGAAACATAAAAATGTTAGCGACTTTGTGACATGATCCCATAAAAAGAAAAAACCATAGACCCTTTTAAGTGTTTACGATGCAATATATAAATAGAGTGAAGCTGGGAACGGACGCGAACTTCTGGTGAATCTATAGGTGGGATAGGATCAATTCAATGAAAAACAATCACATTGTTTTCGACTTTGTGAAACGACCTTATAAAGAAGAACTCACAGATGATGTGTATACGACAGCGAAGTCTATACAGCAATATACAGAATCAAACCATATACAAATATTGTTCAGACCTCGGTAGATTGATGGCGGTTCGGCTCGATTAGACGAGAGGCATGACTACTTCTTTTGAAAAGAAGGAAGAGATGCATAATATGCGTATCTGCGTCATTGGGTGGCACATATTTCCAGCGGCCTTAAAACTGCCACTGCACTTCTACAACCTTACTATTATGAAATGGAACGGCACAACCTAGACGCTTTTCACCTAATCTGCGCATAAAGGGGTTTGGTCGAAAAGGGACCAGTGTGAACAGGAAACAGCAACATTTTATATACATTTAGAAAATATGGTTCGATTGGCGATTGGACAAGGGAACATCGTGTATAAGATCTAGGATTTTCCAACTGAGATACACTGTCTTATGGTACAGTGAACATTCCCTGTCAATCATTTAAAGTCGAATCCAAACCATACGCTTCAACGTCTGTTGGATGATTTAAGTATTGGATAACTATTCTAATTCCTCGAACCTCGAAAGAAAAATAAATTTTTTATGAACAAAAGATTAAACACGTTCTATCATGTATTTTATTTCAAAAGATATCAAGAGAATGGAAAGTGTTACACGAGTACGCTTACCTCTGTAATATACGACGATTCTCTGTCAGAACACATCAAATGTATCTTGTTTCTAACCCGGAAGTATAAACTAAAACGAGGCATGTAAATCTTTTCTTCTCCTATTCATTGACGCCTTTCCAAGTTTGCAAACAACACTTTCTGCCATCCATTAAGTAATCAATACTTGCTTTACCAGGTATATATACGGTTACATTTAAGGACATAAACATATAACAAACATAAAATGAGTGACGGGGTCAACAGAGAAACGTGTCAAAACCTAGAGTACGAGGAAAAGAGAGTAAAAACACAATATCGACCTTGCTTTATTGCAACACTCAACGCTTAAAAGAAATATCGGTCGATGATGTAAACTGATACTTGTTTCATCATAACTAGACAAAATAATTTAGGATGGTACAAGTTCTTGACCCAATGCGGTAACATGCCCCCAACAGAGTTGACGTGTAAATGATTTATTTATGTTGTCACAGAACACTTATGTTCGAAGAATGACATGTAGAGTAAATGAAAATTTTACAGCAAACGTTTTTCTTCTTCATAGACGTTCTACGAAAATAAGCTATGGCTTGTGTTGAATCGTCACGAGCAAAAGATAGGTTAGGAGACATAGACTTAGTCAATGCAGTGAAGGTTCTCTTAATCTGTTATCGGGTCCTTGGTTGAAGTCATACCCGGAAAATCCGGGTCTTTCATTATTTATAAAGTCACTGCCTGTATTGCATAGTTTAATTTTTCACTCGGTTTCGAGCCGAAAACTTCCAGAAAGTCGCTGATCTTTTCTCGGGTACGTTGTAACTGGGTTTTCTCATCCACCATTAAAAACTAGACGTCACTGTATAACTGAAAACGTGTTCTGTGGCGTAAAGTACTATTCAAATCGAACCCAAATTGAGATTCAAACTTTGTTTCAATTAGGAATCACGAGACTTGGTTTCGAAGTCGCGTCTACAAAGTAAAGTTGAATCCACATTTCAACTTTGAGCAAAAAGATCATATTTAGTATGGTTGAAGATCAGTTTACTGTTAAAAAAGACCAGAACTAGCATACTAGTATCACAATAAATTCCTAAATATTGTGGATTCACTTCAATATCAAAGTTTACCTTTGAAACCAAACCTGCCGCAGCTATACTTATGTGGAATATAACTACAACAATGCGTCTTCATTAGGGACACAGTTTCTAAAACAATCAATATTTTATGTTGATATGAATATCGTATTATTAGAATAAATAATTGTTTGATTTTTAAGAAATTCATTGAACGATCAAAGCCCAAATCAAAATGAATATTGGAAAACACAGGGTCATTACAAATTTGAGGGCAATCGTTTTGGTATCACACACACACACACACACACACACACACACACACACACACACACACACACACACACACACACACACACACACACACACACACACACAACACACACACACACATACACACTTGTATATATATATATATATCTGTCTGTGTGTGTGTCTATATATATATATATATATATATATATACATACAAGTGTGTGTGTGTGTGTGTGTGTGTGTGTGTGTGTTTGCTGACACATCGCCTTAAGACCACCTAGCCTAGTTGAATACTTCGCATTTAAATGAGTAAATATCCAATCATATATAATTATAATTTATATTTAATAATTACTGATTCTTCATTAAAAGATCACTTCTGTAATCTTTGAGTACTTTAGTTAGGTGGTATTGATAGCGAGGTTCAAAGAAAATAAGTTTGTCAATTCAATCACACATTTTTTTTCTTATCAAGAACTTTGAGTCAAATTTCAGATTTTCATTTTACACTATAGAAACAATTTAATATGGTGCCCAAAATATTGTACACAAATTGACACAAGTTTTTGTCAGATATAAAGATTGCTGAGTCGTCTGTACCAGTTGTGACGAGGATTTCCTCCTCACCTATTAAATTTGAATTTGACTGTGGACTTATGTCGGTCAACAGGGGATGCTTACTCCTCCATTACACCTGATTCTACCTCTGGATTTCCAGAGGTTCATGTTTGTCCAATATCACCAAAATTGTGAAGATTTCTTCTTCGGTATTTGAGATTTTATATAAAAATTATAAACATAACACCAAAGTTATAATGCTCAAGACGATATCGTTTCTGTCAATTAGACTTCATCAGTTGAGCTCCAATTTGAAAACTATGTGTTTTTTCTAAAGATAAAATGGTATCATACTAGGCCAAATAATATCTATAAAAGTATAGCCGAAATCCGTCTAAGAGTAACCAATGCAAAAAAGGACTATCTTAGTGATAAAAGTGATTTAACAGAAAGCTTAGAATAGCGTTTCAAGTTTTGTGATAAGGTCTATGCGTTTTTGTGCAAAGTCTAAATTGAGTTGGGGTTGACAAGTATGTACTTAAGATGGTGGCATTCGACCTACATTATTTGTTATTCCGGACTTGAAATAGACTGACAAATGTTCACAGATATATATCGACTCTCGAACGACCGTAGTCTCTCGGGAGGATAAAAAACTCGAACGAAAGTAACCTTTTTCAAGAACTACATGAACCTCGGTGTATGTGATATTATTTTTTCAAAGGCCGAGTGAAAAATTACCCAGAAAACGAAAGGTGAAGAGTTAAATGAATTTACACCAGGATGGCGTTACCGCCCACTGAGACAATGAAAGAGAACGAAACCCTTTGTGATGCCATAGTACCATTGGTCTCCAAAGCTCTAGGTATTGCGTCTCACTTGGTTCATCCATATGGTGCTTGTCAAAAGATGAAACATCCGCACTCTCTCTTGACCAGCCCCTTTACTTTTTGGTATTGAAGGATATTCTAAACGTTACCATGTGGACGTTTGTGATTTGTTAAAAAAGTTAAGAACTACAAACAATGTTTTTGTAGGGATTTCTTTTGTTGATTCGTTTTAGAGAAAATATGTATTATGCTTTATGTTTGAAGTGATTGTTTTGAAAAAATCCAGATCTGACCAAATATTACGGTATAACGTTGAATCGTCATTTCACGATCAACTATGATATTTCCATCACAAGATGTGAGCATATTAAGACACATTTTTATAGATATCCATTGTAAAGCGCATTATTTTTATCTGATCTACTGTACAGGGGTTTAATTCCACTGTTTGTAATTTCCACGTTCTTTTTTCCCTGAAATGACAGCTTAAAATAAGTTCAGGACCTGCAGAGAGGGTCTATATAATATATATATATATATATAAAATATATATATATATATATATATATATATATATATATATATATATATATATATATATATATATATATATATATATATATATATATATATATATATATATATAAAGTTGTTTCTTAAATACCGTGAATAAAGCGAATATTAACGTCACGGGTTATTTTCCCATTTCAGTATACTGGATTACTTTTAAAATTAAATCGTTGCTTTGATAAAAAAATTTTGTTTTGCATTTCTATTTATTTAACGTTATTTATTGCTTTATCGATCAATATATCTATCTATCCATCTCTTCTGTATAACCCTCTAAATTCATTTTTAATTTCAGTTAAGTGGAAAAAGTTACCAAAATTCACTGAATTCGTTTAGTAGTAATTTATTGTAGAAAAGATTGTAGTAATTAAAATTACATTTACACGACCAACACAAAGAACACAATCAAATATTAATGGTTACTCTTAATTATTTTCTTTTCGAAAATTAATTTATAGCGATGATCGTATCTTCCTGCATCAATAATTGTTATTCATTTGAGGACAATATTAGTATTTATAAAAAGATAACTTAAATATGAAAATTACGTTTCGTACAATTTTCATGAATGGAAACTATACTTCATATCTCTGGTTTGAAATTATCATCTGGTATCAATAAAATAAAAAAATCCACTAAATTCTAATTGATCAATAGATACTCTTATCTTAATCACTCTATCAACTAAGCCATGCGTTGTACTCAATGTATGACAAAACGGTCTCGATGTATACTTGTTAAATACACGATATATAGATAAAAAGAAAACTTAAGTTTCAATTATCGAGTGGCTCTTTTTCAATAAAAGAAATCAGAGCAAATAAATACTGGCATTAAGTTGAAAATAAACACAAGAGGTTAAAATGATATCCCTAACACAGATATAGGCCCTAATTGTGAAGTGCTGTCGTTTGATAGCTGTTATTTTATGAGTATAAACCTTTTTATCCTCGACTATCAAGGTCAGTCATACACATAATAACAGCGATGATTGGTGATCTATCTTTGACGAACATTTAGAAGCAGTGTAATTAAATGTTCTTATCTGTGATATAATGTCGTAAAACTGTACATAGACCATGTTCTTATTTATCGACTAAAATGTGAAATCTGCAAGTTATTCATATATATTTCATCTTTTCTTGTTTGTTCGTGTGTTTATTGTTGTTTCATTATTATTTTGTTTGTGTTTTTTTTATTTTTATGTTTTTTACACTTAATTTATCTGGCCAGTAATAACTAAAATCTCGGTTACTATATATTGAGAGACCATACAATTCATGGAAAAGTAAACTTATTGTTTAATATTTCTAATACTACCCAAATGTTGTTTTTTATCAAAAGAATACAAATATCTTTGAAATCATCGATTATTGGAAATGGATAGTTGTGTTTACATTTTACAGAATGTACAAAGTATTTTTCTTAAATCAATATTGAAACACTGTATACCTGGAAATGTTCACGCTTGTTAAATTTTTCGCTATTTTCGTCCTCAGAAGAGAATGCGAATTTAAAATGAAGGCGAAAATTTTCTAATTCTAACGTCTAATTGAAGCACTTAGAATATACAAGCCATGCATGTGACTATGGTGATATTGGGCGAATTTAAAACAATGTGAATATGCTGTCTGTCGTAAAAGGGCGAAAATAACCCGGGACAAAATGTCCATGTATGCAGAAGTTGAGTGTCACAGTACTCAGTATCTGGTCCTTTAGAAAGACGCGTCGAAATAGACTCATTACATGGATGGTAACGATAGAATCTGCTGTTAGATGCCTACTGTTCCATCGCAATTTTGCGACTGGAATAAAGATAAGTTAATTTTTATTAGTTTTTGAAACGCTATAGGGTTACTTACGTACTGAATTTTTGCCATTTTTGTAAAAAGTCAATGACGTCAGTTACATCTATTATTGATATTTACGTGATACTATTAGTATGATACACTACTAGTGCTTTGATGAAACATTTACCTCTTTATCGATATAGAGAATCATAAGACTTTCACACGTTTCTGAAATCATTGGTCGTCACGTTATTATCCCCTTAGGATTACCTGAATTTGTATTGAATTTGAAATTTGAAACCTGGATCAACATAATTGGTTTGACATACTTTTCATCGGTCCAATGACCTAATTTACATCGATCATTTGAACAATCAACATCACATCTACTATCTTTTCGTTTACATTACTCGTATTCCCTAGTCAGCGTAAGTGGTCTTCGTGTTGAGATCATGAATGAAGGTTGGTACTCCACAACATTTTCCCTTAATATTATATTCCGCGGGGTATTTTATTTTTCGGCATTTTCCGACCGCGGATATAGCCAAATTTAATCCCCGCGAATGAAAGTAACCGAACAGTTTTTTGTATCGCATAGCTTTTGAAAGCAGAGAAGGACGTGCCATACGATGTCATCACTTTAAATGACTGTCGCGTAAAAACAAAATCACATTATCAAAGCTTATTTAAACGTTCTGTTAAATATGGACAATAGCGATGTGTTTGATATAACTTCTCTCTCAAGTTAATAAAACACTTACATCTCTACAAACTGTCAACGTAATGACAAACACATTGAGAATATTTAAACTTGGTTTGATTGTCCTGTTGTGTCACTTGTCAAGACAAACAAAGGCTCGGCCTCACGATGCTACCTATGAGGATCATTTAAATATTTTCTCTTGCATCAAGTGCCCGATTCTACTCCACTTGACAATGGTTTAATATGATTGGATAGTTTATTTTCCATAACAAATATTTGCGCTGACAAATACTCAGCATTGATTAAACAGATATAGCTTAAATATTGCAAATTTAAAAAGATTTGAAAGTCCAGACGCTAGATAGATTTACGGTCTGATAAAATTTGTCGGTTGACATTTTTACACATTGTTACTAGATGATTATTAGATATTTTTGGTATTCGTGTATTATTTAAAAGACAAGTTCGAATTACTGAAACATTTCTGTATTTACTCGAAATAAATGAACAAAGAAACAAACAGTTAGTTTCTTAGTATTTATCTGACAAATATGACTGTGAGCTGTATGTACGTATCTTGACTTGGTGTAATACAAGAGAATGCGAATACGTATACGACCATGTATCACGTCTCGTGTTTCGGTTTTCATATTCTGATAAACACATGTACATAATGTTAGCATATTTCCATTTGCTTGAAAAACGTAAATGTATATTGTTAGATTAATTGTTGTCTATACAATTTCCAGTTTTATTTATTCAGTCAGTCAATTGATCACTAGAATATTATAAACATAATAAATAAATTGGTATAATACAATGCCAAATAATAAATCTGAATACATAGCCAAATCCGTCTAAGAGTAACCTGATTGTTTGGTTTCATATTTATCTAGAAAGTAAGTATCCCCTGCTGACTGGTTACACCCGCTGCAAATCCACAGTCAATTTCATATGAAATAAATAAGGAATAAATCCGCGTCACAATTGGTTCAGATAACTGAACATCCACCATCGTACAGATAACTCAACAATTCATTTATTGAAACCTAGAAGCTAATGCAATAAGAATATCTTTTCAATAAAAAAAATCTCAGATACCAAAGTATAGATTTTAGGGTGTCCATGATATTGGTACAAATCTGATAAAAAATGGACAAACGTGGACCTCTGGAAATCAAGAGGTGGGATCAGATGCCATGGAGGAGTAAGCATCTCTTGTCGACCGGTCAAATCCGCCGTGAGTTCACAGTCAAAATCAAATACGCGAGGAACGAATTCTCGTCACAATTGGTACAGACATCTCAAAAACCGCCATCCAACAGGTAACTCAACATTTCACTTAGTGAAACAGAGTAATCGCAAACAAGACTATTATAACGACTATAGAATGTATAGAATTTGTGGAACGTTGACATCAAACGCGGTTTTCGATATCCCTGTGTCAATAATTTGTCAGTGAGTAGTTTACCTCTGTATATAAAATGTTCATATGTTGAACACGCCCTGGCATATCGGATCATTTGTGAAATATGAACTCCATATCCGAGCGATTGTGGGATATTAATACTTAAATGTGGAAATTGTACGATGGGATAGCCGAAATCGTCACGTTTATTGTATAGCTTAGTTGTTAATTTCCAGTCTGTGTCTATAGTAAGTAAAATATCTAAGTATGAATCGTGTATGCTTGATTCTGTTGTATTTTTAATTTCTAGTTCGCTGAGATAAATCGCATTGATATATGTATGAAAATTATCATTATTAATTGACAAAACATAGTCGAAGTCGAGATATGTATTTGTCAAATTAAAGGACACCGCTAGCTTTTTCTGTTTTTGATTCAGCAGTTTCTGAATGAAGTCTGCTTCGTATGAATAAAGGAACAGATCAGTCAATAAAGAATCACAATTGGCTCTCATGGGAATGCCGACATTTTATTGAAAGACACGTCTCCGAACATTATAAATATATTGTCTATTAGAAATTCCAGCATCTTTTTATATCAACTTCAATATATTTAACTGTAGAATCAGAGCGGTGTTGGACAAAATAAGTATCATGATGACCAATCACTAAATATTTAAATTTTCGGGTACCACCTTTAGTGAAAAAATAGTTGTTTATGATGCTAAAAAGTCTCTCTTTTAATTTTTTATGTGGAATTGTTGTGTAAAGAGTAGAGAAGCCGTATGTTGTGATACTGTAAATCTGAAAAACAATTGTACGTCTTTAATTTTTCTGAAAGTTGTTCAGAATTTTTAAGTATCCACATCTGATTTACAATGCTTCGGGAATAAGCAACTGTACAGTATTGCTGAAGTTTCTCCTTAATGGCTGTCAGTAACGGCTTGTTAAGGAGTACAGATAAAGGTTTGGTGAACATTTACAGGATCCTGCTATGTACATCTGCTTATATGAGGTTTTGTGAAGTTTAGGTATATAATATAAAAATTTCAGATACCAAAGTATAAATCAATAGAATGTTCAGGACACAAATACAAATCCGGTAAAAATGGACAAACACGGACCTCTGGAAACCAAGAGGTATCCAATATAAATATGGTAGCTCCAAATCAGTATCGGTTGTAGGTACATCAAAAGAACGTAATACGAACAAGTTCTTTGAAAGTGGGCTACGTGTGTATTTAGGATTATCAAAATATATCATTATTTTACTTTATTCACTTTCTTTAATGCATACATAGGTATTCAGTACTTTTATTTACACGTAGACTGATTCTTGTTTAAGTTAGAGGTGGTATCTTAAATCAGTTTGACTTTTCTTGAGAAAGAAGTTAGCGCAAAAAGAAAATGTCATCAAAATATATTCTAATTAATTTTAACTTTATATACGTTTCCTAAATGCATACAGCTATGATTTATCGTGTACTTTCATTTTCGTGTAGACGGATTTTTTCCGTTATAACTATTGAAAAATTGAACCAAAATTATCAACCATACCAAAGTTTTAGTTTTACAAAAGAGACAAAAACAAATGCTTAAGACGATCGTTTCTGTCAATAAGACGTCATTAGCTGAGCTCTAATTTGTGTGTATAGTATCATACAAGACCAAATAGTAAATCAAGACTAGAAATAAATAAAATGAAGCTATATTTTTTGACATTTTTACAAGGACTTTTATATAGTTTTTTAAGAAAGTCACAACGCATCATTGGTGACATGTCTTCATTTTTTTAACTAATGCCATTGAATCAAATTTTTCAAATAATACAAACACTATATGATATAAAAAACAAAAAATAGAATTCAATGAAATTAACATCTTTAAAGTGTTTTTGAAATACATGTCTTGTCCCGTGCTTTGTTGAACGTTGTTCATTGAAATTTGTACATACATTAAATATTCATTGAATATTGAATTTGATCGTTGTCAATTCCTGATATTTTAATCCACAGATGAATTTAAAAGAGATCAATATTATTTAAAAAGAAAACAACAACACGTGTTTACTAGATAATCTGACTTAAGTTGCCCGTCATGAAGTGATTCGCTAACAATACGCATTTATATGTAAAAAATATAATTGTCATCATTAAAAAAAATTACGATCTCGTAAATTAGTTAAATACTTCACAGCATTGCAGAGAAAATGGTTGTGAAATGAAGTCTGATATAGTTGTGAATGGCACTCTAATTGTATTATAATTTACCTTTATATATTTGAAATAAAGGTGTCTTTAGCTTTCACGTACACTGAAAGTAAAATGGTCTGGAAAATGCTTGCCACTTTTCTGTAGATTGTATGATAAGATATGGACCGTATATGTAACTTTTTCTGTCTGCACCGTCTTTTCTCTCTCTATTTTTTTAATATTTAGCATAATCAGTTTAAAACATAAAATTTGTTCACAAATTAAAGTCAATCGATCGATTGATACACAAACTCGGATACAAATAACATAGATAGACTGCTTTATTACGGATAGATAGATGGATATATTTATAGAGACAAATATAGAGACATATATATATATATATATGTATATATAGATAGATAAATAGATAGATAGACAGACAGACAGACAGACAGACAGACAGACAGACAGACAGACAGACAGACAGATAGATAGATAGATAGATAGATAGATAGATAGATAGATAGATAGATAGATAGATAGACAGACAGATAGATAGTTAGATAGATAGATAGATAAGTAGATAAATAGATAGATAGATAGATAGATAAAATGGATGAAGCCAAGGCATGGTCATTAGGGATTTTAGCAAGTGTTTTATTATCCTGAGAGATTAGTACAAAAATGGCATTACCTTTCCAGTAAAACAGTCGGTGACATCAATAAACTTCATCAGATGATACTAAATATCAGCAGATATCGTCATGGTTTGCCATCTCTATTGCCAAGAAAGGTCTACGCACTGTGATCTTAAACAACCCCATTATACAAACACAGACATAAAACAAATTTGTTTAATTACATATCTCTTCACCTTTATTCAGAAATGCTTGAAAGTTATCAAGTACAGGTTAAAAATGTCATACGGTTGTTGACCTGAAGACTAAAGTGCTTCGATTGACACCAAAACTATTATTTTATTGCATTGAGTTCATAGTGATCTTCAAATGTCTTAAATATATATCATTTTATACAATCTATAAATTATTTATAGTTTTCTTCCTACAATGTGCAATTGAAATGAATATTTTCGATATATCAAATTAGTCGTGAGAGTATTCTAAAATTAGACAGTAGCAGTGGTTTAATAGCGTACATTTGACGTTACGTGTCTCCATTTTCGACGTCGCAACTTACAAGTCTTTTCTCTCTGAGATCAAATTTCTTTTCTTATGAATTAAATTATTCATACATTGCATGTTAACAGTAACAAAAACGATGCGAATGATAATCGAAATCACATCTAATGTTAACTTGATTGGACGGATAAATAAATGTACAACCAAAAAAATATATTTTGAAATATTTTTATATACAATTTATTTTAAATACTTTTATATACAAACGAGTTAAAAGAAAGGCTGCGCGCAGGATAAAATACATTTAGGTCAAAGCCGGGTTTCTAAGGATTCCAAACAAGGAATTTGTTTTAAAAAAGGAATAAACATCCTCTGTCGATTGGTTTACACTGTAATGAATCTACATTCAAATTAAATCCAAATTAAGCAAGCATGGCAACTGTGGTCAGATTCAGTTTAATACTAATCATTAAATATAAAAATCGCGGAAACAAAAGTATTTATCTTCAGGGTGTCCAGGATAAATATACATATCTAGTAAAAATTGGACAAACATGGATCTCTGGAGATCAAGAAGTGGGGTCAGGTACCATGGGGTTAAGCATCCCTTGTTGACCCTTGTTGTTACAACCGCCGTGTGGGGGGGGGGGGGGGGGGGGGGTGGGGGGGGGGATCGTAAAAATTAAATACGCAAGGAAAGAACCTCGTCACAATTGGTACAGACTCTTCAACAACCACTAATTTTATAATCAATAAAACTTATAAATAATTTCATATTTTACATCGCCAAAATAATATAATCTGTATCTAATAAATGTATAATATATCCAATAATATAATCATTTGAGTCCACAGTCAAAATAAAAATTAAATACGCAAGGAAAGAACCCTCGTCACAATTGGTACAGACGTCTCAACAACCTCTATCGAACAGGCAACTCAACATTTCACTTAGTGAAACAGTAATTGCAAACCATACTAAAAATTGCTTAACGTTGATATCAAACGTGGTTTGTGATATCCCTGTGCCAATAATTTGTCAGTGAGTAGTTTACCTCTTTTATGAAATGTTCATATGTTGAACACGCCCTGGCATATCGGATCATTTGTGAAATATAAACAAGCAATACGACTAATTGTGCTATTATCGTGCGTTTCACATGCAATTGGGCATAGGATCAAATTGGACACCGAAACAAAATATACAGCGATAGAGGTGAATTAGTTAAGTGTGAATTGTTGACGATACGCAAACAATAGTGTAGTTGTCTATGCTATCACCTTTAATAGTATAGTTGCATCAGTAATGTCTATTCTATCACTTTTGTCTAATAGTGTAGTTATCACAGCGGGGTCTATTTTATCGCCTTTGTCTAATAGTGTACTTGTCACAGCGGCGTCTATTCTATCGCCTTTGTCTAATAGTGTAGTTGCTTTAGCGGTGTCTATTCTATCACTTTTGTACAATAGTGCAGATGTCACAGCGGCGTCTATGCTATCACCTTTGTTTAATAGTATAGTTGCCTCAGTATCTATCACTTTTGACTAATAGTGTAGATGTTACAGCGGGGACTATTCTATCGCTTTGTCTAATAGTGTAGTTGCCACAGCGGGAATTATTCTATCGCCTTTGTCTAATAGTGAAGTTGCCACAGCGGCGCCTATTATATTGCCTTTGTCTAATAGTGTAGTTGCCACAGCGGCGCTATTATATTGCCTTTGTCTAATAGTGTAGTTTTCCAAGCGGGGTCTATTCTATCGCCGTTGTCTAATTGTTAAGTTGCCACAGCGGTGTCTATTCTATCGCCTTTGTCTAATAGTGTATTTGTCCCAGTGACGTCTATACTTTTGTCCAATAGTGTAGTTGCCCAGTGGTGCTAATGCTATCACCTTTGTCCAGTAGTGTAGTTGTCCCAGTGGTGCTAATGCAATCACCTTTGTCCAACAGTGTAATTGTCCCAGCGGTGCTAATGCTATCACCTTTGTCCAATAGTGTAGTTATCACAGCGGGGTCTATTTTATCGCCTTTGTTCAATAGTGTAGTTATCACAGCGGGGTCTATTTTATCGCCTTTGTCCAATAGTGTAGTTATCACAGCGGGGTCTATTTTATCGCCTTTGTCCAATAATGTAAATGTTGTTGTCACTGCTGTACATGTTTAGTTCTTACAGCATTTTGTGATAGTAAAAAGATAAATAAATAAAGACTTACGAAATTCTGTGGAAAATTTTAAAGTCAAGAAATTATATATTCTTCTTTATGACCAAATGTATTAATTATATATAAAATGCTTCATCGTTTTCTAGTGTTGGTATTATTTGAAGAAGTGAATAAAATTACAAAAGCTCGACACAAACATTTAACGATATGTGAATTCTTGTTCACGCTTTATTATCGACTTGAAATGGAAAATTAAATCCATTTTGCGCCAATGACATCCAGTTATGTTTTTATTAAACCGTGACTATTGAAAGAACAGTCATCTGACATATTTCACTTGCCACTTGAATACAAGGAATCAAACCTTGACATTATTGGAATATAGGCGTACATTAATCATGTGTAGCTCTACACTGTGAAACCTATGAAACATGGTGATGGCACAATGTTATACAGGCCATTGGCATTTAAATATTTATGGACGCCTGTACGTGTTTTATCTGTTTATTCTATAAACAAAATAAAAAAAAACAAAAATGATAAAGCATAAATCATAGTGATCAGGTATGCTTACCTCTAGCAATTACTTACTATAGACACAGACGGGAAATTGGAAGCCAAGCTATACGACAAACGCGACGATTTCGGTTTTCCCGTCCTAAATTTTCCATATTTAAGTAGTAATATTCCACTGTACCCAGCATATTGAGTTTTTATTTAAAAAATGATACGATATGCCAAGGTGTGTTCAACATATGAACATTTCATATACATATATAAAACTCCCACTGACAAATTATTGACAAATGGTTATCGAAAACCACGTTCGATGCCAACGTTCCGAACATTTTACGGTTGGTATAATAGTGTTGTTTGCGATTACTCTGTTTCACTAGGTGAAATGTTGAGTTGCCTTTTCGTTGGCGATTGTTGATATGTCTGTACCAACTGTGACGAGGATACGTTCCTCAGGTATTTCATGTGGACTTGACTGTGGACTCACGTCGGATGTGACCGGTCGACAGGGGATACTTACTCCTCCATGGCACCTGATCCCACCTATTGGTTTCCAGAGGTTCGTGTTTGTCCACTTTTATCAGATTTTTATCTGTATCCTGGACATCCTAAAGATTTATAGTTTGGTATCTGAGATGTTTTATATTGTTTAGGTCATTTTGTCTTTCTACAAAGCTCTTGTGGTAGGGTACTGATAATTACCGACAAATTAATGACACAGAGTTATTGAAAATCGCGTTTGATGTCAACGTTAAAAAAATTCAGTTTGAAAGTCTTGTTTGCGATTACATTGTTTCACCTAATTAAATGTTGACTGACCTGTTCGATACCGGTTGTTGAGACGTTTTTGACGAGGATTTGAATTTGACTGTGTTATGACCTGTCTACAGGGGATGGTTACTACTCCATGGCACCTATTCCCACCCCTTGGTTTCCAGAGGTCCGTGTTTGGTCAATATCACCAGATTTGTATATGTATCCTGGACATCCTGATATTTATGGTTATATGTTTGGTCAAACAATTTCAAATACATTAGAAGGACAGGGGTGGGGAAAAGAAACGTTTATGGTAACATAATTCTTTAATTTTACGTTTCGAAAATACTTATTGCAATAGACCCTTTAGCAGTAACTGCGGTCCTATGACTTTGGTTGGCAAATGATACAGATACCCGCAAAAACATAGACGTCGTTATAGTAACTGATTGTTTCATGACGTCATTTTCCGGGGATCTTTATTATTTTGCCAACCAAACACTGGCAAAGTCACAGGACCGCAGGCTACTAAAGGGTCTATATCATATATTTGAACAAAGACACAATTGGCCTTTCGCATTCGGCCTGGTACGACACCTGTAGACTGACGAATTCCGTCAAAAATTGATTATGGCATCATAATCGCATGACGTCAAATAGTGCATTTGAGAGTAACGTGTTGGACATTTGGCAATAGGTCAATTATTTACCAGTCGCCGAAACATAACGAAACAAAGTTACCAAATCTATTGAAATCATTCTGATCATTCTCACTTAAACGCCAATAGATCTTAAAAGCGAATTTCTATTTATAGTGTAGTAATATGACATATACCAAATCAGTTACTTTACACTTCTTTCATTGTAACATACTTGAACTGTAAGAGTTTAAAAAGCAAGTTTAGGATATAGAATTAGTCTCTTTTTATTACCAAACTGAATAGATCTTTATCAAGATGACTAATTATTTAAAAGAAGAAGTATAACTCATCTTGTATAGCAATCAGGTGACAGACACGACAAGTCAAGTCGTACCTTGTGTCCATTCCATTCAATAGGAAGACATTATGAGGCACCCGATATTTGACCATGAAACACACAAGCCAATGTGAAATGGATTTTGTCACAGATTATTGAATACACAGTGTTTATGTTAGGTAAGCGAACAGGACACCAATTAGATGATTTCTAAAATGTCTGTCTCTGTTCTGTGTATAGTTAATCTGTTAAAATCATTTCAATTAAATGTGAAAATATTTCATTACTGCATAGATAACGGATTATAGTCATACGTAAGTAACAGACAAAAATAAGTGCTCGACCTCGGATAGCAGACCGATAGGTTGCAATTCAAGTACATATTAACAAATTGTAGTTGATAGAGTTTGCGTTACACTTGTAAAGTTTCACAAGTTTGAACTCCTAATGCGGAAAGTTCATCTGACAAAATAGGTTTGGAATGACTTGAAGAGTATTGAAACCACGTGATTACAAGTTCAATCTGTTTTCGACACCCTTGCTCAAGGGAAATCAATGCAATCGAACACGGTATGGGGTTTCTGGTTACACAGTCTTGAAAACAGACTTCCTTCCCGGTTATATAACTTAACTGCTTCAAATGAATGTATAACATTCTATAAGTTTTGTATCTAAAAATTCAGTATTTTCTTTCAATTCTAAAAATGTAAAGAATTTGAAATTTCAAGTTAAACATTCATCCTACCAATATATTTTGTATTATCAGTTTTTTTTTACAAATCTTGTGATAATGTTTATTTTCGGAAGGCTTTTAAAACATTTTTCTAAAATCAATTTTTGACTATCGTTGTATGATTTACCGTAGTAATGATCAATGTGTGTACATGGTAAAATACATCTGTATTACAGAGATTATATTTGTTTATGTAGTATAGTTCAAAACTCTTATGATTTTGTTAAAAAGAAATGTCCGTTTCGCAAAATTGCAGTCTGGTTCTAGAAATGTCGGTTATCTCCATGCTTTTATTAACATGCTTGACCTATAACAACACTCTAAAACAAAAGATATCTGATCAGGGGTCCCCTCGTTCGTAATTGAACGTAGATGGAATGCAACAACTTCCTGTCTAAAACAAGATTTCATTTTGTAGCTTCGAATCCGCAATTTTTGTTCAACGTGATATTATTCCGTTTATGTCGAATCTACATCATTCTGTCCAAAACTTGATAACATTTCTTCATTTTAGAATCCGTTACTTTTAGTTCTTAATATCGAATCGACGAGTCTCCGTTGGAAACGTAATCTTATTTCCTAGCTTAGAATATATAATGACCTATAAATATTTTTGCTCAGTAGTGTTTAAATGTTTCTGACCCATATTAGGTGCAAATTTACGACTTCCTGTTCAACATATGTTGGTAACACTACCCCCAACAAATACCTCAATCATACTATAATTGTGATATAATTTATAGAGTGAGACCAGGTGATTAGGAACAATATATATTAATTGATATGACGAAGACTTCAACAGCATTGTGCACATTTAGTGTGAAATATATTATTTGTAAAGCAGTGAAATTGATTACCTTGTTCTGAAGATAGATTTATTATGTTGTCACACAGAAGGTAAAGTTTACCTCAGGATATCGGGGTGACGTTTACTCTGTACAAAATGACAATTTACGATCTGAGATAAGGTACAATTCTGTAAGCTCGAAATCCTTTTATTATGTCGGCAGATTACCCGAGATCGATGTCAGTTTACGACACACACTGCACGAAATGTATTTGTCGACCTCATTTTCGCAGCAGATAATCTTAGGTGAACTTCCTCTAGGGGTATTTCATATTCTCTTCATACCTTTGATATCTACAGTGCCATAGAACATACTTTCAAATGTTGAAAAAGCAAGGTCGATGTTTCGGATAAATACATGAAATGTGATTTTGGGTGGTCTCTGAAGAAGATGGAACCTCCGACCAAACATTTGTCGATTGAATTCACTTAAATACTTCGAATTGATACTGTTTTGTTCTAAAGCATAAATGCATCATAAATGTAGGAAGATCAAGGCAAAAAGTACAGGGGATCAGGGTAATTGTCGATAATTAAACGGAAAAACGTTTAAAGTTTAAGCCCATTCATTTAAATTTTTAAACTTATGTCAACATATTAATGTTTTTCATAAAAGCATATATTCCGTTTCAAAAACGAAAATCTTTGTTAAATCTTTTTGAAGTGAAAATCAAGTGAGCATCCATATGGAATTAATCGATCCTTTAGTTGGCTTTATATGATTAACATGACTTGACTAACGCACCACTTTATATATATTTATATTCATGAGAGCTTTTGTGTCGTGGCAGTATTATACAAATATCGATAATCCGATATGTAGAAATTTCATTGACTATAAGTTAATTGAAGATTTATTAATCCTAATTATCTGGAATTTCAATTGTTATCAATAATGACCCGTCGGTTTAAAAATCCTAATTATCTGGAATTTCAATTGTTATCAATAATGACCCGTCGGTGTTATAATGACCCCGAGTGCGTTATAAAGACGCATATTGTATTAAAAAGACCCTCAGTGATGTCATGACTGACTCTGCGTTATAATGATTCATTCATTCAAATTACTGACTTTTGATGAAAATTAACAGGTGATACTATTTATTGATAAAAGACAATATTTAGGGGTAATAGAAGAACTCTCTGGATTGTATATACTTTTACGTATACCAATAACGGAAGTTGTTGAATACGCGAAATTCAAGCATTAAATATAAAGTGGAATTAAAAGAAATTATTGGCTAAATAAATGGAATCGCGATTGCGTAATATTATCATTGATATCTAAATAAAGAGTCATAATCACATAGAAAAGATAAACATTTATTTTCGATTCTCTGGTAAAGGGCGCCATTGACAGTCACAAAAACTTTCAATTTTCATATGCTTTATTTATTAAGCAGATGGACCTGCTATCTTCGTTATGTGTATAAAAGGGGAATGCATGGCTCGTTATAATACAAACAACCTCGTTCAATCAAATGTTTTAGATGATATTTTCAAAAAATCCCAAAGCCAAAAATACAATAACGAGACATGGTTATGTGGTGTTGTATATTCCTCAAATCTTAATTGCCCAATCAAAATTGTTTTTAAAACAACGCTCTCAAGCTTCGTACTCATTATCAGTTTTTAATTAGTTCAGATTCAGCGATGCACAGACAGTTACGTATACAAAACCCAGTTTGTTTCTCTTCAGAACGCACCTGCCGTTTTAACAATACTAACTAATTAGTGTTGGTTCATATTTGAAACTTAAGTAAACCTGTAAATTTCAATGACAAGTTTACAAGCCCAATTAGATAAGTGAAAGCAGTGTTACAACTATTATACATTTGTTTTATTGTTATGACAAGAATACGAGTTTTAATAGCTTTTTTGTAAAAATACTCTTTCTTGACACCATATATATCATTCTTCAAATTATATACTTCAACATAATTCTTCTTATTGGATTTTGAGAGGGTAAGTCGCATTCAAGTTAAAACAGTACGACTGAATAGGTAATAAGAGAGAGAGAGAGAGAGAGAGAGAGAGAGAGAGAGAGAGAGAGAGAGAGAGAGAGAGAGAGAGAGAGAGAGAGAGAGAGAGAGAGAGAGAGAGAGAGAGAGAGAATTGTTGAAATCTTAGGAGTTCATCCCACCTTCGTATGATATTTTATTGGATAAAACTGAAAGTAGATCACGATTTTATGAATCTAATATGTCCCCCCATTCTATATTTGAATAAGTATACAATGGTGATATTAAAGACTGTGTCACTTTTGTCATCATAGTAACACTATTACAATTTCTGATTATGACAAACATTTTTTAACTTGAATTTGAATGTAATATAACGCCACATCCAACATTTTTTTCAATCTGCCAGTCATTTTTTAGAGGTGGTAAGAAACCACCAGTTATCCGAAAGTAGACTGGTAAACCTTCTCACAAGATCAGCTCAGGTTCCAGCGGAACTTGAACCCTCACTGGATTATGACAATACATGGCATTTGATTTGGCGTCACATGACAGGTAACCACAAAAATAATTGGTTTATGGTAAAAGATTTCCAAAATGGTAGTGACTGTTCCCTCGCCAAGCGCTAGGCATACGAAGTGAAAGTCACGAAACTTTCGGGTGATACTTAAAACCAATGTCACATGGCACGGAAACGTGACATGTAAAAATAAACCCTTACTGCATTGGCGTCAGTCCATAGCACAGGCCAAAATTTGTTGCATTTTACCTAAAGCCGCTGACATATTAATACAAGCAATTAAATAAACAAACAAATCCCACATAAAGTGTTCTTAAGCCAAGCCACTGGTCTTTCTCCGGGTACATTGTAACCAGGTTCTCACCTCCATCATTAAAACTGGTTCCGGTCATATAACTGAAGAATAGAGGTGTGTGACGTAAAACCGCATTTAAGGTATCGGCAACCAGATACATCAATAAAAGTTGCTGTAAAACAAAAATATAATATTTTAAAAAGAAAACACTTTGAATCATATTACAACTAGTGTGGGAAGTTTTGTCTGAAATCCATCGCACAACAAACAGAAATCGGGCGAATTTTTACTTAGAATGACAGTACAGTATAAGTATACATGTATGTCTGTCTTACTTACTGGCGAGATCACAATTATTTACATCGGAAACACGGTGTAATCTTTTTAAGCATGGATAGGTTGAAGTAAGTGAAATGATTCGCAAACGGCAATAAAATACATCAATTCTTTCTCCAAAATACCTTTGACACATTGATACCTATAAAAGTTTATTGCTTTTTTTGACAGCACTGATTTGATGAGAACTACCTTTTGTATGCACAAGGTGTATGTACTGCGTTGTAATAGAGGACGAAAAGAGGATATTTTAACACACTTCAAACACAAATAATCTTCCGCAGCTTGTGTCGCAAAAGCAAAAGGGTGAAAAACATTCCGTCAAATAGATCCTTGGGTCGGTTGTAATATGTACTTTTATGGACCTCCGTCAAGTTTACAACACAATTGTTGGAGATCGACTATCTGTGAAAATAAAATGTACTTTTAATGTTTTAATGACCTCTTGTTCGGTATTTAACTTTTTCAGTGACAGTGCGCAGACGTTCTCATAGTGAAGGAGACATCATAGAATACCATATATTACCATTTGTATGTATTTTTACAATCTACCATAAGTTCGTAAAAAGAGCAATTCCGACAAAATTGAAATCAATTTGTCACACTTATTTCATTGAAAAGCAAAACATATCGGTCTTAAAATCACATTCTATTTCTAATTCACAATTATTGTTCTGTCATTGTCGTAAAATCGTTTTACGACGTCATAAAGCGTCTGTTTAACAATGACGATATATTTGGTAGATGTTGACTTCTGCTGGATTGTACATTCATCGAATGCATTTTAATCGTGTCTGTGACACCGTGTGAACTACCCACTAAGTGACCACATACAGTTTCATTGGCCCTTTAGAAGAACATTGAACTTTTAACAACCACCACGTTGATATTAAACAGTCACATTTTAAGTAGCTCATTTATAAACATAGTCTGCTTACAAGCGGCTATTTCTTAACATCGTGCCGCAAAGCACTGACAAATGCCGCACTGTTTTATGATACAGATTCCGGCCACCTCATGAAGCAAGTTGGAACTCTCCTACGTTGAAGATACAAAGTGGTATGAAGTACATAAACCCAGTGTATATATAACAATGGGTATTAACTGGTGTTTACTCTTTTTGTTTTTTGTTTTTTTTTGCAACTATCGAGTAATCCATATATTTGTGACAATTATAAAGTGACTGTTTTCTGTAGTGAAATACCAAACTCACAGATACCAAAGTATTAATCGTAAATATGATCGGAAGACATTCCGCCAGTTTGGTGAACATTGGAAAACACGGACCTCTAAAAATACAGAGGTGGGAGCAGGTATCATGGTGGAGTAAGCATCAACCAAAGAAAGGTCACACCCGCTGCGAGTCCACAGTCAAATGTCGCATAAACTTGTACGTCCTGCCAAACTAGTGTCAAAACATGTTACTTCCGCTTGATTAACTGGCAGTCTTAGCATTGGTATGACATTGTGGCATCAGTTCTACACCAAACCAAAATAGCAAGCCAGGTACACAGGTCAATTGTTACGTTACTTGAAATAACACTTTTGATTCTGAAATAGTCGAGGGGAGTGTGATCTGTCAAATTCGACGTGGACGATAATGTATTGATATTTCACTTATACAGAACTCAATGTCATTCGTTAAGGATGTTGTTTAGGGATATAACTATTGTACATGTTTCTCCGACTTTCTCTACCTTCCTTCATTTTCTCTCCATTGTGTCTGTCTCATTTCTCTCTCCTCTCGAATTCTAGAACGATAAACGTTCAACCACAAGGTGGTTATATCATTGCGCTTTAAATTATGAAGCCTCTCACCTATTTTCAGTGCAGGCTCGAGCCCCGGTGACACCGAAGCTGATTTTGTGTGAAAGTTTGCCAGTTTACTTACGGAAGACCGGTGATATCATCCCGGGTACCATTTGAACCGGGGTCTCTCCTCCACCATTAAAAACGGCTCGACCATACAACTGAAATTATTGTTAAGTGTGGCGTAAAACAATATTGAAAAAAACCCACAAAAACCAAACATCAAGCACAGGGATCCACAGCTCCATACTCTGGAAACAGGTTTAGATTGTAGAATGAACGTGACCACTTTACTTGAAAAGGGGCATTTTCCAGGTACGTCATTGTAAAAAAATCATCCAAGGAACACATCTCTTCAAAAGGAGTAAAAAGTTTTCAAATCTGGTGAATGACAAACGACAGCGAGCTGACCTGTCGCTATAAATTGGGACAAGGGAAAGAGTCAACAATTAAAAAGTATTGAAAACAAAACACTTCAAAGGCATAAATCTTTGACCAGATTAGCCGCGAACGTTCACTCAAAATTAGCACTTGACTGAACATCGTAACACTTTCTGGTTGGCAGTATTTTATTTCATACTCTGCGGAGTTTTCAACAAAAGTAAAGACACAAAGTGAACAAGGAGAGAATCAGTGGGAACCAAATTCTATTCCGAGGCCATAGTATCACCTGTTTGTTCGTCGTAATCGACAGCCATAACACTGATCAAAGTCATTATAAGCGGGTTAGTACTGCTATTTAACTAGTGATTTCATAACCCCTTTCTGACAATCTGTCGTAGTATATTATATCGATCTTAAATTTGCAAATATATATCATCATCAAAACGTTATTTCCAATTCAACATATCCATGTGACATCAACGTTTCATTTAATATTTTGTCTCTGTATCTGAAATAGTCGTACGCCGAGCAGGACAAAGATCCCCAGAGGATGGGATTTTCATCAGTTGAATAATTTGTCAAAATAAAGAGGTCTTGTTTTTATTTACATTATAATATTTATGATAATTGACATTTGTTTCTTAATGTCAAACGCTCGTGGGTACATGTGACCGTTATATTAGAGTTCATTTCATCACTGACATTTGTTCAATGACTGCTTTGTGTAAAAAGGAGAGATCAGCCAAAAAATGAAAGAGCTAAAACTCGATTCTAATTTGTATAGAAGATAGTGGACATTTTTGTATTCCAAAACTTTGTTTCTTTGATGTTTTCAAATCTCAAATTCAATTATTGTGTATTTCAATTCTAAGAATTTGACTGTTTTTAAATATTTCCCTCTCTTGAACTAAATCATCACTGTCGTTCGCCATTTTGTGCCAGCCAACTCTCAGTTTCATTATAAAATTTTTTTAAGCTAAGATAGTCATCTTTTTACAGTGGTTACTCTTATATTTAGATTTATTATTTGGCCTTGTATGATACCACTTTCTCTTTGGAAAATAAACATCTATTTTAAATTGAATCTCAACTGATGGCGTCCAATTTATAGAAACGATCGTCTCGAGCACTATAACTTTGGTATTATGTTTATATTATTCATGTACTATTCACGTGAATTTTTCTGTGTTGTTAATTACTCGATCTTCTTGTGTAGACGGTACGCGTGGGGAATTTTTCGCGGTGTCAGCAACTTTCTGTGAACAGTCCCATTAAAACAAAACATATAAGCACAATTACGGGATTGGCATGCGGGGGCAATCTACACGCTATACTCTTTATTGCCTAATTAGTGTAAATTTTCCAGGCCTACATTATTCAAATCCTGTGATGCACCGTTCACGAAAACTTCTTATTTACATGATTCCAATAAAATTATAAATTACACACACACACACACACACACACACACACACACACACACACACACACACACACATATATATATATATATATATATATATATATATATATATATATATATATATATATATATATATATATAATATCATGGCTATCATTTACAACACTATAATTACCCTCTCGGCTTAATTTACATTACCATGAAAGGCAAAAAGAACTAAACTATTCAATCTTTAATGTATGTTGTATGTATTAAAACGTTACGTAATAAATACGCGTCTGGATGTGTTATGTAATAAACGGATCATAATATTGGAATTTAAGGATCGGTTTTGCATGTGTATCAAATTAAAATATACAAAGTCTGTTACTGGGCTCAGGTGTGTAGTAATTCATTATCGAACGATTAAATTTTAAGATGTGATGTAGTCTGACCAATTTTGAACCTTTTGTCATTGCAATGAGAGAGATATCATTTATCAAACCGTAGACAATTCTAAGATACGTTAACAAAGTACTGTTATTTCTTGTCAATAATATGCAATGTAGTCTGCATCGCACTTTAAACCATAACTTGTCGCAGATCTAGTCAGGAGCGCTTAGAGTCAGCCAGTGCTGCTTAATATGTTTAATCGAAAGTCACTGTCCTTTATCACCTGACAGAATCAGTCAACGCCGATTAGAGACCATCATCGCCGGTTAGAGCCGCCAACGCCGGTTAGAAACCATCAGCGCCGCCAACGCCCATTGGAGTCTAAAGCTGATTATTTTCAAGGTTCTCACTTTGTTTGTGGACGGTCGTTAATCTGATGAAGCACGCTCTTAGATTTCTTCTTAAAGAAGGTAAAAATTCGTTTTGAAAAAAGGCTACATTTTACAGAACACGCTGAGTACCGTAGTTACTCCAAAAGAGCACCCAGTAACCTTTGAATTGGGATTTTATAGTATTAACAGCTTTATAAATGATCTACTTATATCCATCAGTGTGTTTGTAATTTATCCTTCAAATCAGAATTCGTTCTTGTTATTATTATTTCACTTTCTAAAAACTGAAGGATAAATCCCATCTTGCCTTTTCACGCTTCTTTATTTAGCGAAACACACGTGACACTCATTACGATTTAGCGATTAGGCGTTACATAATTTTGCCATTTAAATTGTCGATTATCTTTAATTGTATTCAATTCCAATTCTTCATGTGAATTATAATTTTTTAACAGCACTTGACCTTACTTTAACTGAAATGTTATGAAAATAAAAGCTGAAAAACATCGCACTTAAAATCTTAAAATGTGGCGTTGACTTTTGGTCTGCCGTACTGTTTTGAAGTATTTTGTTGTTTCCTCACGCATTGACATCGCTTTACCAAAATGACTGAAATATTCACTGTTTAATCATTTCCGTAATTTCGTGTCAGTTTAGATGAAAAGAACACTAAGACAGTTTTGACGGTCTAAAACCATTGCCGTTAATACACCGTTATTTGGATCAATAGTTTAAAAACGATTTTAATCTTGTTTTTCAAGATCAGATTTACAAATAAATCATTATTGTAGAAACTGAATGGTAGTTTTTTCATACGGATTTTGAGGCCTACATTTCCGTTGTGCTTTGTGGTACATCGACGGAGACACAAAAAAAAAACCAAAATGCGATATAATTGATGATGCGGGACTTATAGGTAATAAGAATGTAATGGACCCTACTTAGACCGTTAGCAAAACGCAAAACATCTTCGACAGTGATTCAGAATGCTAATGTAGTTGGTAAACATTTTATTACTGAAGAGGTACATATCAACTATCTTAAGGCCATGTATCAATATTTGAAATGGATTTTCCAATGAATCCTGATGCTGTAGACTACTGTATAAACAATATATAATTTACAGAAATTTAAATTGTAGCTATGTATGTCGATGTCCGTCTCCTGTAGAAACTTGGTCATTCTTAAAAAACGTAAGTTCTCATGACTGTGGTACCTATTGCTGATCAATTATGTCATTAATATGAATTATCAAATTTTGCCAACCAAAGCAATGTTATATTTTTTACATCTGGTACCCTTAAGTTTTTTTATGATGTTCACTTTTCTATTGTGTAGGCCGGTCTGATGTGGTCTATAGAAATGTAAGGACTTATCTTAGGGGAATACAAAGTTAAACACACACCCCCCCCACACACACACACATGTCGTGATGCAGTAGATTGGCGTATTATTGTTGTTTAGTGGTCTCAAAGATTTTATTGCTTTGAAAATGTATATTACGATTACAGAAATTATTACTTTGTGTGATAATTGTTTTATAAAAAAACTATGATGCTTTGGTAACTTTATATTGATACAGGGTTTCTCGTTTTTCATAATAAATGGAATGCATGTATACACCTTAGAATAATCAGCCAATCTAAGCATATTAGTTGCTCGTGAAAACTATTTATCTTATCTTGTACTTCACCAAAAATAATAAGGTTGTAACATAGTTTTTACATTAGTTATTGTCATCGATTGTATAAGTTATAAAACCACAGAGGGCGCTGGATTTCATGTTGCTATAGACGCTGTATGTAATGAATATACAATCATTTTGCCAGTGATTCTATTACATGAACTTGCATATACGAAAACCAAACTAATGACAAATAGCATGAAATATACAAGTGCTTTTGCACTTGATATAAGTCATTCAATTACAAATTCCATTGATCAACAATTATTTGTGAAATGCAACACTTGGTGGGAATTATAACCTTTTGCATCTGGTAATAGATTAAAAATCAAATCTTTCTATTATGGTAGAAAACAATATTAATGAAATATGGGTTTGTATCGATAAAACTGCAGAGTAATGAAAGTTGACCTTCGACCTGAATGCGACACACACAAAATTTATTTCCATATTTTATGTAGTTTTTCACGACTGACAACACATTGCTTGACATGTGATTATAAATTGTTACAATTGTGAAAAGTGCGAGAATTGTTAAAATAGCTTTCTGTAAGCTAACAATCGGAGTTTACAGTTTACGTAACTGTCGTCTGCAGAACATTTGCGTTAACTTGTAAAAGGTGATCGCTTAAAGTGTGAAATCAAAACCTAAATGATTATGGTAATTATTTCAGCATTTATTGCTACCTAATAGCAATGATTTGACAACAATCTTCGAATGAAATAGTTCAAATGTGTCTGACAAATTACTTTTCAATTCCAAAGGGAAGCACACGTCTTAAAGACCATAAACACCGGGCTCTTCAGATCATAATAGTAAAATTATTTGAGGAGTCTTACGCCGAAATGGACTATACACTATTTTAATGAAAATTTGAAAATAACAGACACCAACAAATTAACCGTCAGTAGGTTCAGGGGTCAGTAAATAAATCTGTTGAACATTGGACCAGCGTTGACCTCCGAAAAAACTTGAGGTGGGATCAGGTGCCATGGATGAGTAAAATTTATCTCTCCAACCGGCCAGACTCTTTCTTATATAAAAACCTCAGATACCAAAGCATAAATCAATAGAATGTCCAGGACATAGATACAAATCCGGTAAAAATGGACAAACACGGACCTCTGGAAACCAAGAGGTGGGATCAGGTGCCATGGAGGAGTAAGCATCTGATGGGAGGCGTTTCACGGTTCTGTGAGCGAGCAAATTTGTTTCAAAATCCGTTCATACATCATTCTTAATCTATAAAGTCAGAGTCTACGAATGAATTACTTTGTCCCTTATTTTTTAACAAAATACAAGAATATTTATAATAACATGTTTCTCAATGACGCCACCCATATACCACATTATCGTTATCCTTTCATGAAGGGTATGACGTTTACTTATACACAAGTAGTATTTCGCTCAGATAGCGCCATTTTAAAAATTCTAAACTTCTCAGAGCTAAAGTATTCATTTTCACAGTGGGTACTCTTATACAGATTTGGTAACACATTTAGACTATTTTTAATTGACCTAATATAATGCCACCTTTTCCTTCGGAAATATACATTCTTATCAAAGTCGAGCTCAACTGATGAAAACGATCGTCTTGAGCATTTTTGTAAAGCTATAACTTTGGTATTGTAAATAATATTTTAGGTGCAGGGATAAATTGAAAGATTTAGAATTTTCACCCTTCTCATTAACATTATTTCAACTTAACCAAGTGTAAACTGACTCGAGAAAGAAAATTGTCAGATTCATACAATCAATAAATTACAAGCACTTAAAGGCGATCTCTTTATTATCATCATTCAATTCAAATAAGAGACCACCATTCTGCAACCTGTTCCTACTGACGTCCCTGACTTGATAATTAATCCCGTTTGACAAATTATGATCATAATTCAATCAAAATAAAACGATATAGATCTATACATAAGTGAAGAAAGTTTTATTGTATTATTAGAACATAAAACGTTAACTAAGTCAATGTTCCTTGGCCTACTACGCGTGGCCGTGATGAACACCATTTAAGTTTTCCGGATCCATAATTACAACCGTTTAACATTCCGTATAATAGAGTGGCCTACATATTGTGTACATCGTCTTGTGCCATTTATTTGTTGTGTCTAGAATTCAATTTGATTTGAAAATTATTTCGTCATGTGTGTTTCACAGCACTGGATTTTCTTTTTAATTACTTTGTTCCATCTTATTCAGCTGTGTATTGATTGCATAGTCAATGCACTGGAAAGGACAGTGCAATTTTTAAAAACTGTGCCTAAATCAAGTATTTAGTTTGACATGTGACATTTTCAATTACTCTCTCTCTCCGTCTCTGTCTCTTTCTCTCTCTGTCTGTCTGTCTCTCTCTGTCTCTCACATTAAAGGAGAATTAAAGACCATCAAAGACTAACTTTGTCACATGCAAAATTGAACTTTTTAAAGTCAAGAATGTTTTCTAAATGATACAAACCGGCAACTTTTGTTATCAAAGCATACCTATATTTTATATGTACAAATGTTTCGAAACAATATGTCTGAGGCACAACTATCAGTACTATTGATATTCTATATGTGAAAAGCTTAGATCTAAACCATACAGGTCCTCAGAAATACATACAAAGTGTTAACGAAAATATCTAAAAAAAAAAAAAAGAATTTAAGAAACCAGTAACGGACTCCGCTTTCAATGATTTATACCATTCTTCCCAGTTCCTGACTACAGCCTACAACACCAATATATTTCTGACTAAAATCCTACGAAATTGGGGCTTAATCATGAACGCTTTGATATAAAGAAACACAGAGTGGGGTATTTACATTCCATATTTGTTATCTGTTAAATGTAACTTGTTCTCCGGAATTGATATATAACACTTTTGCACAATTTATTTTATGTTGACAGTAAATCATACCAAAGTGGGAATCTTTATCGAGAAAGGTTGATCCCGACTTTGAATTTATACAGCGAGTTATTCACCGCGATAATACAGACTCTGATTCTTTTAGATTTCCTTGAGATGTTAAAAGTGTTTTTATTGTAGCATTAAATCCCTCACAAATAAATGCCTTGCACAGGAGTGATTAAATATGAAACTTTAAATGTGAAACGTGATTTGATGTCCCAGTCCGACCCGTAATGATGACTAATCACTGGGTGCGAAACTGTCATCGTTTAGCTCTACATATTGATGTATTGAACAACATACCAAGGACGTAACCTTTAATGTTTACTGACAATTAAAAGAAAGATAACGCCCCTAGTCCAGGCAAATAATAAGCAAACGTTTATAGTTCTTCGGTACTATTTATACGTCAAGATCTATCTTACTTAATCATTTTTACTTAATCTTTCATTGATCTATTCACCACAGACTAACATTATTCCAAAACTTTCTAAACTTTCACACAATTGCTTCAACTCACACAACATATTGGTCTTGCTCTATCTTAGTAAATATTTTATAGAAAATTGCCCTACTCCACTCTTAGTGTTACTGTACTTGTAAAGGAAAAATACAGGTAAAAGATCGTGAGAGAAAGGACTTTCAATTATATTTTAAATCCGTACCGGGAATCTCCAACACAGTTTCAATCTTTTTACGAACTTCATTGCTGAGAATGATCTTGGGGTGTAAATATAAAAATTACAGGTACCTAAGTAATAATATTTAGGATGTCCAGGATACAATAAACAAACCTGGTGAACAAACACAGACCTCTGGAAATATATAGTTGAGATCAGGTACCACGCAGGATTAGACATCCCCCTTGATCGGCCACAACCGCCCTGAGTGCACAGTCAATTTCAAATGAAATAATTATGTTATGAATAAATCGTTCTGACAACTTGTACAGAAGACCACACAGCCGCTATCTAATAGGTATTCAACATTTTATAAGATAGTTACAAACCAGGCCATTAAGCTGACTATACAATTTGCGGAAGTTTGACATCAAACGAGAATCCATTTAAAGTTTAAGCATGAGGACTAACATACGTTGATCGCAAATTGAACATGAAACTTGTCCACGGTGAATTTTATTGGTTGTTAAAGAAAAATCAGACCCACAGACACCAACACAAGGACGCAAAATTACACATACTGTCTCTCCCTCTTTGTCTTTCTTGGTCCAAATATTAACCTTTTTTTCAAATTGTCAAAAACAGATCCTTATTAAATTGAAATTGCATTCCGTTTTCGTCCTGTCAATCAAATAAGCGAAGTAAAAGTAAATTCCTCACCTGTCGCAGGTATCCGCACGCCGTAGCTATAACTGGAACATGTGCACTTCTAAATCAAATATAATTTGATGGCTTCAATACATCATAGGATATATAAAATATTAAATATCCCCCGAATGGTTTCACCTTGGTATTATTCAATATAACATCTTTAAAACATATTCCATTTCATTAAAAACCACACCTGAAAAGATAAAAGAAAAAGAAAAACTTAGTCAGATAGTATGGTATGGAATCAAGGCCAATCGTGACTTTATTAAGACATTGTCTGGGCTTCCGTATCATCGTACGTTAAACCATGAAGTATTTCACCTGTAGTCAGTGCGGATTTGAGTCTAACTGGAATCGAGGTTGATTTTATGGGAAATTTCGCCAATTTACTGGCGGAAAACAATTGGCCTCTTCCCAGGTACATTGTAACCGGCTTCTGTATTCCATAACTTAAATTGGCCACCACCCTGTAACTGAAAATTGCTGAGTGTGGCGTGAAAACAATACTCAAATACTAGTCACAAGATGGCCGTCCATGATTACTTTGTAAGCAAACTGTAAACAAAGGAGTAGGACCATGAAGGGTGAAAAATGGCTCTTCGTCAGAATCAAATGATTTTACTTTTAAAATGCAGAATGCTCAACCACATTTTGAAAATTGATGCACATTTAAATTGAAATCTTTTATACCATCATTTGGGAGCTAAAACATGAAAATTTGACGAATATCACATATTTCTGGGAATTATTTTTTAAAAATTATCTGTTCGGATATTCATTCAATCAAGTGACACATATGAAAATTTTGGCATGATGCGATGGTATCAAGCCTTGACTAATCTATGATAACAATTTTATTTCATTTCATTCTACTTTGATTTTTCAGATATCACCGGGCCTATAACGCTAAACATGGATCTTGTCCCTTACTGTTTGTTTTATGCATCAAATTAGATCATGACTGTAGAGTGAGGAATAATGTCACAACTGCAATAAATATATTGGGTTTGGATTAACCATTAGATTCTTGGTGGATGTATAAGGTCATATTATTACTCTTTGGACTCCCATTTCTCACATTTTATAGCTCGGTGTCCATCCACCATACGCTACCGATTTTGTCAATGGGTTATTCATTCATTGTTTTGTTTGGGTTTTGACTGTATAATTACGGTGTTTAACTGGTCAACAGGGAATGCTTATTTTCTTCCTTATCCTATCCGAAGGTGCTGGTCAGCGTTTATAAAAGTTCACCAAGTTTTATTACCTGACCACTTCCTCAAACTTAACGAGAGCCTTCGTAACTTCGCGAAAAAGTTCTTGATTCGCAAAGAAGGTGTCTGCACGTTAAAGAACCGACACTGATCAATGGCCGTAAATGCCGAGCATAGGTTAAAATTTGAAGCCCTTCGCCGGCATATGGTGACGTCTCCATATGAGTGAAAGATTCTTGAGTGGGACGTTAAAACACAATACAACAACAACAACTCAAAGATAACACTTTGGTATAAGTGAATTTAATTTTCGCCTTGTTTGTAAGTTGTCAAAAGGGCATTACTACTGTAATACTAATGTAAAATATTTTCTGTTTGAGAAATGTGTCTGATCGTTTGGCTATCAGGATACTTATTTCAAACACCACTCTGATTCTACACATAAGTATACTGAAGTTGATATAAAAAACATGCTGGAATTTCTAATAGACAATATATTTGTAATGTTCGGAGACGTGGTCTTTCAACAAACTGTCGGCATTCCTATGGGAACCAATTGTGCTCCTTTATTGGCCGACCTGTTCCTTTATTCATACGAAGCAGACTTCATTCAGAAACTGCTGAATCAAAAGAAGAAAAAGTAGCGGTGTCCTTTAATTTGACATTTAGATATATCGACGACGTTTTGTCAATTAATAATGACAATTTTCATACATATGTCAATGCGATATATCCCAGCGAACTAGAAATTAAAGATACAACAGAATCAAGTACACACGCTTCATACTTAGACATTTTACTTAATATCAACACAGACGGGAAATTAGCAACCAAGCTATACGATAAACGCGACGATTTCGGCTTTCCCATCGTAAAGTTTCCACATTTAAGTAGTAATATCCCTCAGTCACCTGCATATGGAGTTTATATTTCACAAATGATCCGATATGCCAGGGCATGAAGATTTCATATACAGAGGTAAACTACTCACTGACAAATTATTGACACAGGGATATCGAAAACCGCGTTTAATGTCAACGTTCCGCAAATTTTATGGCCGGTATAATAGTCTTGTTTGCGACTACTCTGTTTCACTAAGTGAAATGTTGAGTTGCCTTTTCGTTGGCGGTTGTTGATATGTCTGTACCAATTGTGACGAGGATACACTCCTCACGTGTTTCATTGGACTTGACTGTGGACTCACGGCGGGTGTGACCGGTCGACAGGGGATGCTTACTCCTCCATGGCACCTGATCCCACCTCTTGGTTTCCAGAGGTCCGTGTTTGTCCATTTTTACCGGATTTGTATCTATGTCCTGGACATCCTATTGATTTATACTTTGGTATCTGAGATTTTTTATATTTTCTTGGATTAGTAATGATTTGTTATAATTTACAGTTACTGCCAGTACAATGACCCAGAGATGGGACCAATACAGTGACCCAGAGATGGGACCAATTAAATGACCCAGAGATGGGACCAATAAAATGACCCAGAGATGGGACCAATAAAATGACCCAGAGATGGGACCAATAAAATGACCCAGAGATGGGACCAATACAATTACCCAGAGATTGGACCAATACAATGACCCAGAGATTGGACCAATACAATGACCCAGAGATTGGACCAATAAAACAACCCAGAGATTGGACCAGGTGACATGGAGCAGTAAGCATTCCCTATCGGTCGGTCAAACCCGCCGTAATTCCACAGTCAACAATTAAAGAATTTTTTCACAAAAGAAGACAAAGCAACATGTAGCCTGTCATATCGAGGTATCTGAGGTTGTCCTCAGCTATAAGAGATTAACACTTCTCTAAACTTTGTCATATGTTGGCAACATATTCTGTGTCTTTCTTTTATCTTTTGTACAATGGTACTTCTTCATTTTTGTGTGACCGGTCGACAGGGGATGCTTACTCCTCCATGGCACCCGACCCCGCCTCTGGATTTCCAGGGACCCGTGTTTGTATAAATTTCACCAGATTTGGATATGTATCCTAGATATTCTGAAGATCTATACTTTGTTATATGAGAGTTTTATAATTTTACTCTAATCCATGTTGTTGATTACGGTTTTGATTTGGACCAAACAGTTCGTGTTAATTTTTCTTATGGACAAATACGATTCAAAATGAAAATATGATTATTCACAGATAAGTCATTACGCGTTGAAGTTCTATCAATACGAATTGGTCGCGTTTACTTTGTAAAAGATGCTTTCGATTAATGACTATTATACCATAATTTTAAAATGACGTTGAGCCGTGAAAGGAACCATCAGATTTAAAGATTATCCTTTTATGTTAAATATTTGATAAAAGTCATATGCATATTTGATTATGTTATGAATATTTATTTTTTTATTTTCTTCTGAATTGAAAAAAAAAAATCCAGTCATCGACAGATTAATGCATTAATAATGGAAATTGATAACGTATTAATGCTTCGCGTGTTACAAAAACTTAAGATATCAGATTATCAATTTATCAATTTTTGAAAATTAGAATATTTTACATTATCATGAAAAAAAACCTGTAAATCAATCCTCAAAGAAAGTTATTGTAATGATAAATATAATAACGTAATATATTTTTTGTGCGTGTTGACGTTGAAAGAGAAATCGTTCACAATACATAATTCTATAAAACATGATAATGTTTTCCTAAACATTTTGTTATGCGAGCACATTTTAAAAATCACTGGAGTGTAGATTATGTACCCGGATAATTGAGAAGATTAAGGAGAGGATCGATGTATAGATAATAGCGGTTGACAAGGCAATGATACGGAGTATCTATCTTTTATGATATGATGTGATTATGAACGTGTATCATGATACGTATCGCATGTGGAGAAGACACTCTTTATCTAAGGGCCCTATCTATCATAATTTTATTGTTATATAATTATTCGGGAAAGAGGTTGCGTTTCGAAACATCTATGCTGGTTTTTATGTTTTTAAATGTATGTCTTCATACCATTAGATTAATAGAATCTTACATGGGTGTGCTACGTGGATACGGTAATCTCCGAATGGTAAGAGTCTGGCTGTCAAATTCGAGGGTTTCCCGAGGACCGAACTTTCAAATTCTTACAACAAAGATTGAGATTTCCCTTTCTACTCATCACACCCATCTTTAATTATTTTTCTCTTATGCTTCAAACACATGCATATGCACGTAGATAAAGTCTGATGCGAGGTTTTATACACTACATTATCATTACACATCGTTATAAAACTGAACCCGGGAAGAGGCCACTAGCCTTCACGAGTCAACTGGCAAAACGGATATATCAATTTAGATATAACATGAATTGTCTTTACCGTGGACAAAAAGAATGCTTTTAAACATATCAATTATTGACACACATTACATGTATTTAGATACAGTAAGATGATCACACATCTTCCAAAGACAAATGTACATTATTGTCGAAAACTATAACCGAATTAATTGCCCAGAGTATATAGAATGTGATAGTTAAATGTGAAACTATAAAAGCCCCAATTAAATCTGATCCCACAATAAAGCGTGGCGACACCGAAACTTTATGTATTTAATTACAAATAATCCGTTGCGAAGACAACAACAACAACAACTAACCGGATTATACTTTGATGTTTCTATCATATATAGTTTCTATATCTAATCTAATATCGTCTACTGAATCAAAAATACTAATAAAATATCAAAAATACTAACAAAATATCAAAAATACTAACAAAATATCAAAGAAAATTTTTGACATTAGATTAAAGATATTTTTCAACAAAATCATTATTTCTTTTTCTACAATATATTTTTATTAACTGCAAACACATCTTTATTACTGCATTTTTTGAGAAACTCATTGACTTCTAAAACCTCATTTGGTATCAACCATTTCAAAGAACGGTAATGCCCATTGTTGAAATTCAGGATTATATCATTTTGATAAAGTTTCCTTATTACTTTTATGTGAAATTTAACTTACTGATGCAAAATGACACTAGAGTATTCTATGTATTGATTTTGGCAAATGTGGCTACAGGGGTTGATGGGTTTAGACACATGCGGTGAGAAAGAGCTATCCTCTCTTGCACGCTTATGTTTAATTATTTGATCATTCACGGGTCAGTGACGTAGTAGTTAAAGCATCACCTTTTCACTATGACGTCTCTTACCTCTGGTTAGGCGAGCTAGAACCCAACCTGATTTGGTGAGAAAATTTGCCATGTACACTACATTGAAAACGGGCTTCTTATCTACCATTGAAAATTATCACCAACACATAACTGCAAAATTGTTGAGTGTTGTAAAAGTTTCAACGTATTATTTTACAACGATTAGCAAACAAGTTTAAACAACTTATATAAATGTCTCTCGTTGGCTCTGATGTTAGCGTTATCGGGTGCTTGCTGTAGGATGAACTCGGAGTACTCGGAGAAAACCAACCTGTCCGACCTGGCGACCACATTGATGAGACGCGAGTGCGCTAACCACTGCGCTACCTGGACACCCGAAGTGTTGTATAAAACACCATACAAACAAACAAAGCTTTTATTCACGGGGTACAAAGATACAACCCACAAACTACACCAATATGCAATACCGAAAATCCTTCCAACCCAACAGACCATTATAGACTAGTCTTAAACAAAATAGCATACCACTCAGATATACCAGGATGACAGGGTTAACCGAGAATGGAATTTTGACCTACTTTAACCGATAAACTGTGTCTAAGAGAACCATCAACAACAAATATAAAAAAAAATAAAAATCCAATTATCGATTTTATTTAAAATAGCCCCACTCAGTTATCTCAGGTCATAACAAAATGTGTTGTTTTATTGGTACACAAAGAACAGATATCTAGTTCAGTCTTCTCAAGATCCAATGCGATAGTGCAGTTAATAAAAGACTACGTGAAATCTCCCGGTATTAATTATATTTATACTCACTTCACAGGTCTTTTTATTTCACCATCTGATGTATTGATTTTAAAACTTTAGACGATTCTAACGTGAGAGTAAAGATAAACAATTAAATAGGTTTTAATGAAAAGAGCTGCTTGTTTTATATAAAGTAATAATTCCACAAAGTTTATACAGGGCGTCAATGTTTGATTTAGCACCCAAACTAAAAGTGATTAAGTTGAATATAAGTGATACTGGGATGCTGTAATTAATTTGCTTTCTAAAATTTTGTATTCTCAGTCAAAGACGATTGGCTTTTAGAGAACTAAATTGGTTTGATTTAGTTTAAATAAAGAGATACCTCTAAGTTGCATGGAGGTGTCAAAAACCTTAAATATAAAGCACACTATTTCTTTGTTAGATACTGTTCATGTATTTTACCGTGATAGGATATTTTCTTTTGTGTACAAAAAAATGAAGTGTCTATAATAATGGCTTCTGGATACTGAGTACTGGATACCATGTCGGATTGAGCATCTGCTCTTCTCCACATATGAATATTTTGTACAGTGAGTCTATCATTAACGAATGATAGGGTTTCGTCTTGTCCTTTGATCTCGTGAGATCTATCTGTATGTTGTCATGTCCTTCAGAAGAACGGTATACCTAGTTATGTTTGCCCCTGGTTTATTTTCGCCCTTTTATGACAGTAAACATATTTACCCCGTCTTAAATTTGCCCTAAGTCACGATCTTCTCATGAATAGCATGTGTATTCTGATTCAAATATTTAGCTCAAAAATTTAGTTTTCATGTCTGAGAGCGAAAATGGCGAACATAAAACGACAGCGAAAATATCTATATTCGTCATCTCGTAAGGCGTGTAATGTACTAACCAAAGTGAACAGCGTACTAAGCCCTTAAATTAGTTAGTGAAGCATTTCTCCATCGAAGTATGGAAAGGATTTACTGTCAAAATGTTGCCATGCATGATGCTGTTTTATGCTCCATGATAATCATAGTTACGTATATCCAGTTTGCCTTTTAATTCTCATACGTTCTTTTTGTATCTTTATATTTTTGGCATTTGGTAAATTATTAATATTTCTATCGTTAAAAAGTGTGGGTGATTGCGGATAGATCCACTCTAACATTCAGTCTGACATTTACTACTGTCATTATGGAGCAAGAGGACGTTGCGTTTGTTCCAACAGACTATTTTCAAGTTGTCTTGTTACGTCACGACTCGTCATAATAGAATGCGGTTTCAAAGAGCAAAGTAGGGGATCATTATATTCCGGATAAGCAGTTTATCGCCTTTTTGACCAGGGATATTAATATCATGAAGTAACATGTGCCAGATTTGATTACAGGAAAGTGATAACACTTTCAATATTTACAAAAGGGATAATTTAACTAAAATTTATTCCTCGCAGATGAAGTGAAATAAGATATCGCCAAATATCGTCAATGAAAATATCACATAACCTGAATCGACCTTGCCCAACTTTCAGATGACGTCACGTAGTCTAAGTACAAGCTATTGTGACGAAACTGAACGGAATCGAACAACTCGAAAATGGTCTATTCCTGTTTCGGAACAACCTTCACCTTTTAAAATACGAAACTTCACTTGATGAAAAGCTATAAGCTAAGCTGCAATAACTGAGACATTTCATTAAGTAATTGTCTCTTCAATAGCAATAACTACATCAACGGTGACGACGACGACGATAAGTATAATACGATGATGACAAACATCAAAAGTTCTATTTCAGCAAAAATGTTATTTGCACAATTATTTTTAATCATAAAGTGTTTCTATTTTAAAACAATATCATTAATTGCATTGTTTTAATTATCAAATGCTTATGCACTCAGCAAGGTTGTTAATTTTGTTTTAAATGATAATATGCTTTGCAAAATGCTTATATATAGTTATTGCTTTCCCTTTAATTACGCTTCTAAGTGATTCACTGTTCTCTAGCAATTTTAGTTTGAAGATCAACAAATGATTTTTACTCGCAGTGACAATAAATACAAACGGACTTGCGTAATATTCAAGGCAACATCAGATGAGTAAGTTCAACATATGGGTGAGTGCCATCACAACTCATATCTAAGTGAATTGGTAGACTCGTACCCATGTTTAAGCTGACTCTTGCCCATCGATTAACTCATTCGTGTCCATCGCCTGTTTGATTGTACAATTATTTATGAACATATACAAGGTAATTAACATATTGCCGTTTGGTATTGAAATGACATAGGCTACAACTATCTATGGAAATGTATTGGCTTCAGAAGTACTTCGCTGACAAAGGTATTGTCCACTTCACAAAACGTGACAGGCGGATTAACTTTTTGATTATCTTGCGGATGATTCTACTCAATTTTCATTTTATTCCCCACTGGATACTCGTAGGTAGGATAACAAGAAAGAACAACTATTGTTGTCAGTGTAAGTTTAATGTCATTATACAGTTATTGCCCTTGTTTTGAGTTGATATGGATATTTGACCAATGTAACACATGTCATATCGCGCCTTCGATACTCCACACTATCGATATGTTTTATCAATCTTTGCGTCGATTTTTTTGTCTTAAGCCTCCTCAAGACTGACTACAGCAAATATATTTGACAACGATGTATCAATGCTGTCAAATCATTAAATTTCGGTTGTTATTTCTCTCCATTCCAGTCTGCATCGAGTAATCTATGTGTTATGAAACGGACATTTTATCTGCTAGAGGTTGCACCTAATTACCACATAGCCTACTAGTAAAAAAAAAAAACGAACCGCACGCGAATCCATTTCTGAGCAGGAGAGGTGACATAAATCGCCATAGAGGGTGACATAAATGTTTCAGGGTGACATGAAAAAAATGTTTTAGATCACGTGATACGGTTTTGACTAATCAGATGTAAAGATACATATTAGAGGTATAATAATATTCTTTATTACCTAAAATGTGGGTGTTCAGGTCCAGAAAGGGTTCACGAGACTACATCCCGCCATATATGGATATAGGGTAAAGGGGCTGTTACAATTTTCGAGCTTTTGGCGAGTGGACTTTTGTTTTGAAAACAAAGAAATTTAGAACCCCCGAATGTGCATGGATGTTTATATGAATGGACGCCCTCATAGTCATCAAACCACGGCCCAGAATCGTTATGCACATGCCCGCCCGTGGTTTCATGTACCCGAAATCATATAAATCAGAATATATTGCATGCATCAGTACTATTATAAAACGAAAACGGAAATTTTATAATTTACTTAAGTATAATTATTTCATCATTTGTGAAAGGCAAAACGTTTATTCAAAATTTACCATCTTTTCATCGATAGCAAACATATTACGTGTTATTATCACAATATTTTTATTTTGATCAAAGTACATATACTATGCCAGGTCTCACGCGTGCGCCAACTTTCACTCCTTATGATCTAAAATCCAAAACCAGAAAGTTAAGCGAAAATAAGATTTTGACTCTAAAAACGACAATCCCTGTGAATGATTGAATTTAGTATGACATTACTGGGTTTTTATATTCCTATTTAAGATAGAGAAACAACTGTATTTCTGAATGTAAAACCCTATTTTGTATTTCGTGTTTATACGTCTTTCATAATATAAAGTAGATCTGTCAACAGGCACTACTTACTCCTCAATGTCACCCGGCCTCACCTACCTCTGACTTTCTAGAGGTCCGTGTTTGTCCAATACTCACCAGATTTTATATTGACTCCGGGACAGCATGAAGATTAATATTCCGATATTTGTGATTTTGATATCGTAAGGTGAGGAGGTATTACATCAGACGCACACGACGATAAAAATCTTTGCAATTAGACGTAAATTTATAGTCATTTTAAACTCGTTAAACACCTCATCTTCTATAAAACCAGCTGAATGATCATATATCTGTTAAGTCGCCGTTTGGAAATTTGGATGATACCCGATGCTAGTAATTATATCAATGTTATAAAAACGAACCACAAAGAAGAGTTTTTATGACATAAATATATGTAAATTGTTTGGGTAAAAATCTATAACTTAGCTGATAATAATATCTATATCAGAATATCAAGTTATGAAATAAAAGTTCAGTTAATATAATGTGCTCTACTACTATTGCAAGAGGAGACACATTTATGTTTTGTATAAATGACGTCTCCATATTCTAATTTGACTTATTTTGAATATATACCTCTTTAGTGACTCACGTAATATATATTATATTGTCAAAAGTTTGCTTAAAAATATATCTCTGAATATGAATTTATGTAAAATGATAAAAAAATAGTTTAGTTCTTCTTTACACAGAGAGCAAGGGAAAGGTCAAAATTTAGTCTGTCTGGCAATCATCCTAAAGACAGTGTGGAGATAGTCGTTACACTTTCCGTCAACGATGGTATCATAATGGTATGGTTATTAACATAACACATAACTAAAAGCAAAAGAAAAGAAGCGACATGTCCAGTTATCGTGGAATATGGTCAAAACTCAATTAATATTTGAAACAGTTATGAGTACGCTTCTGCAGAGAAGGACATTCGAAAAAGATATATACACTGCATCTTAAAGAAATTGGTTTATCTGAGATAAAATCTGAGTGCATTATGAATATGAAATGCACATATATTAAAGTATTAATCATCAGGTTGGACCAAGATACAGTATACATGTCTGGTATATATCGGAAGATCAAGGCGTGGGATCAAGAGCCAAGGAGAAGTAAGTATCCCCTTTCGATTGGTCACACCCGCCGTGAGCCCACAGTGAAATTCAATTAAAATAAGTCAGGAATAAATCTTCGTCACAATCACTATAGCTGATAGATTTTCTTTAATTACTATTTCACCATGTTTTGCATTATACAATGATAAATCCTATGGTTTATCAATTTCTGTATCGCGACAACTTATAATCGATTTGTTGTTTGTTTTACTGTTATTCATTCGCTGTGTTTTTTTAAAAAATCTTCTTATTTCCTTTTTTACTACTTAGATTGATATAGAATAACAAAAAAAGATATATACACAGACCTAAAAATTCTTTAATTCCTATACATTTTGTGAAAGTTGTTTGAGAAACCAGGTATTGAAATTATTCATTTGCAATTGATTAATTCAACCGTAATATTTGTATATGCATTCTCCACAGGACCTGACCTTATGATAAAAAATATATAGGAATATAAGATAAGATTTTTTTATACCTGTGTGTAGCCTTTATATGTTATTGTACATCAAGTACAAGTAGAAGAAAATCGAATATATTTCTTTGGTAAGTAAAATTGTAGAAGTACCAATCAATACTAAAAACTCAAGTCCATTATTACACGACAAATCAGATGTGCAAATGGTCTCAACATGAAGAACAAATACGAATCCCAAACGGGATAAGACCAGGTGTCCGAAGGAGTCAGCGTCTTCTGCTGGTATGCCACATCCGTCGCAAATGTTCCATTGAAACAAAGTTAATGTCCCTTGAACAACCTAGCAACCTTATGCTGATATAGAGATGTCACTAGGTTTAGATGAAATGTCAAAAATGTATACCTGTTTTATAGACCGACGTCACAGTATGAGTGGCATACGTGGCACAGGACCTCAGTTTTAAGCTTCATTCAAAAGACCTATAACAAATTACGAATACCGAGCGCTTTCCATTTATTAAGTTTTATTTATTCCCGACCTAAAACCTCTCGTTTGCGAGGCGAACGTTAATGATCTACCAGCTGTACAAGCGGTCCGCTGTAAATATTAAGTGTTAGTGCCTTAGATGGGCATTAGTTGTCTGTGGGTTTTTTCCTCTGTTTTACTACTTATGATACACATTAACAAAACGATACATACACAGACATAAATTTCGTAAATTCCTAAATATTTTGTGACAATTGCTGGAGTAATCCAGCATGGCAGTTTGATTTAATTAATTCAACCTTACTATTTGTATATGAGTACTACACTGGACCAGGCCTTATTTTCACACTATATATATATATATATATATATATATATATATATATATATATATATATATATATATATATATATATATATATATATGTATATATATATATATATATAAAAGATTTTTAGGAATTTGTATAATTCATATTTGTTATTGTGCATCAAGTGCAAGTAGTCAAAGTAGGAAACATATGTTTTATGTAAACAAATCTATTCCCCTTTAAGTGGCGCGGAACGTTACTATCTTTAATTATTATGAAAAAACAACATATTATCTCCTAACTTCAATTCATGTTTTATTCTATTAGAAACGTAACTGATTACATTACCTGCAAATAGAGGATTTCTTATTTTCGGTTTAACAAAATAACATATATTCCTTGTTATAAAGATTTTCTTTCATTCGAAATAATAAACTTTACGTAATGTACTTTTTTGTGGACATGAGTAGGTATCAGATGCTCTATTGATCTCGCTTTCAACCATCTACACAGACGACATTAAGATTTTGTCTTATATGTACTACTGTTCACTCCACTATCGTTGAATTAATCGGCAAATGCTTTTGTGTTTGTTTAATTGTTATACGTCTCACTGTGTGATTTTCTTCTTCACTTTTATGGGGACGTAATCAACTGTAATGGAAGATATGATCTAGACTTAAAATTCTAAATGAAGAGACACATGACTTTGGTAATAAATTTCAATCTAGAGACACTGAGCCTTTCAGTTTTCGAGCCCAGCGCTTTGTACTCTAACTACTACAGTAAATTGTTTCTGATGCTTTGACTTGAGTTAACGAGCGTCGTACTTTATCCCCTTTCACTTGTACCTGTTAGACAATTAGAGATGTCCAGTGCATGTATGGATCCTTCTGCAGTTGTCCGTATTTTTCATCGACTTTTAAGTACCACTACACTCACATGCACAATCCGGCGAAGGTACCAGAGCTGCACATCCTAAACCATTGTCATCCATCTAGGTATAGAGTTGTGCGGACAGGAGATAAAATCCCACCTGAAAATGTGGCTTATCGGGGATCGAACAAGGGACCTTCAAATAGAAGGTCTGGCGCTATACCAGCTGAGTTACTCTGTCCGCCTTTTATATATATCTTCGGTGTGACGTAATACAATAAATGACGTAATACAGCAGTGACGTAATACAACATTCAAAGAAACAAAGACATTGACTAAAACGATTTAAAGATACAAATTTAGGTAACAGTTTTTAATTCGTTATGTAAAGTTTTCTATAAACTGAGTTCATTATTTTTATTTTTTACGATCCTTATTCATTCACTACAGGCACGTTTGCATACCACGCATAATTTAAAACATTAACTAGCGTGAACATTCACCAGAGTCACTTTGTTAATTACATGCTTGATTAAGAAATCTATATGAATCTTTTTATTATGATGATCTTGCAATTGACGTTATCTATTTCACTAAAATCCATTTCCAGTTGCCGTGTCAAAAACGTTTTATACGAACTTGTAAATCATAATCCATTGTTATGAGTTGCCCTTGAATAGCTAATAAAGTACTTCATTAAACTTGTATAAAATGATGTGAATAATTAACGCTCCATTACTCCCATGATTAAGAAAGACGATATTTTACATATTCAAACATCTAGATCAATATGTTCAATTTACTTTTTTTTTTTTCAAAATGGCAGTACTATTTGTATAGTCTTCTATTTCACATAATGTCATCAATTATTGGCATTTTTAATATATGTCAATGGCCAGCATTCTTTTGAAAATGCGGTTTTAATCACTGCATTCCATCACTTCTATCCAGCGCCGGTAAAATTTTCGCTGGATACTAAACCCATAATGTGGGAAAGTTTGTAAGTTTATATCCGAATCTTCTTTTCTGTTTGTTTTGTTTAGTGTTTTATTATTTTCTTTCATTATTTACGACCTAAGAGTAAACAATGGCACAGAAAATTCAGAAATAAGCGTTAGTAATAATTGAGAGTGCATAGTACGATTTTACCTTATATATAAACTATGATCTCATTTAATATCAAATGAGCAGATGCCAGTGTAATTTGCTGACTTGTAGTCATGTGCTCACTTTTAAATTTTATAAGTTAGCAAATGACAGCGGTGTTAACAGTATTAGCTGTCTGGTAGACAGTGATCAGCGCTCTCTCTTCTCACTAATACGACCCGGGTTAGATTCTCGAAAAGGACAATGGATCATGTGAGGTGGTGGTCTCCATATGTTATCTACAATTTTAATGGTGGAAGAGAGAGCCCGGTCGCAATGTACCTGGAAAGAGACCACCGACCTTTTGCAAGTTAACTGGCAAACTTTCTTACAAAAATCAGTTTAGGTACCTTCAGGGTTCGATCCTGGGCTGACCAGACGTGAGAAACTTCATGGTTCAAAGCGCGATTGTCTAACCAATCGGTCACGAAGACCCCTCTAAACTAGTGAATATATAGAATATATCTAGATTTGTACTGGGTCATAGTTTATAACAGTGGCCCATAATTGTTAATACACATCTAGTACGTTCTATTCCAAGCAACGAGTAACGCAGTGGTTCATTCACCAAGCTTTAAACCATGATGTATCTCTCTCCTTAAGTCGGAAATTGTTTAACATTGCACTACATGCTTCCAATTGTAAGTCTAGAAGACTAGTTCAGAAATTAGGTTGTCAATGAGCTTGCACATATGTATATATATTGCTAATATACATTTTTTCAAAAAGAAATGTTTCAAGTCGTTTTGATTTACAATGTAAGATTCCTATCGGAATCATTAGGTTAACATTAAAGTCAAAATATACGTCATTCTTATTTATTCAGAGAGATATCGTTTTGATACCAGCCTCAAACATGGCGGAGCTAGATAAATATACAACCGACACGATGAATTTTATGTTTTGTTTACTTTCATAACATAAATTAGTATAACATTATACGCCATATTATCAAACGATTTCGGTGTAATATTGATATTGATTTACATTGCATGTTTTGTATATACTGAATAAAAACATAATTTACTATCGGAATATGTTAACATATGTATAAACACTCAATCATTGATGTATGTTATTTCAGATGATTTTTTAAAAAATCATTTCATTATAATGATTAGTGTGGGAGTGTTTGGGTCTTGCATATAAAATTGATCTGCTTATACTTAAAATTTCTTTCGAGGTCATTCACCAAACAAAGGGCATGAGTAGACGAGGTCACGAGTCCTTCAAAGCATTTCATTGACAGTGATTAAGAGATGAGTACAAAATTTGTATACAATTTAATATACATATAGTTTGCAACATTTGAATGTTTATCTTACGTTCCTTGAAAATTTTCTTGGTTAAACAGTGTAAAGATTTACCAAGATAAAACAGCACATCCGGGTTCTATCTACAACCAAATCAACACTGTCTATTTTTCCAAACATTGGGGTGTACAGATAAACATTTTCTTTGCTCTTATTTCATGCAGTACTGTAGCTCCGAAAATATACACCCCTGTAATGATTTAATTTAGACTATGTATATGTAAGCATGTTCCTATTTATATTGGTAGGAATATTACAATGATCGATGCGTGTTTTGTTCGTTTTATTCACGGACGTTATGTCACGACTATCATTTTTTCTACTTATTTGGGAATATCAACAGCTATGAATAAAGAGGCAAATGCCTCGAATATTACCTAAACAAATGGTCTTATGAACAAAGTAGTAAGGAGCGATATCGTGTAACAGTCTTCTGTTCCTTTCTCGGTTCTGAATCTCCCACGATAAACTTTAAACGATGACTTTCTCTTGAAACGCCAAATGACTTGCGAGTCACATATTTACAAACAACGAGTCTAAATATAAACATAAACGGATGAAAATAATGCATATAATCATGTTTTCTTTTGCGTTCCTACATATGTAAAATTGACGTATCGCTTAATTTTTGACAGACCCTGACGGTACCTTATACCATTGTTGAAATGCATTAAAGCTGACGAAGACGTCACTACTTTTGTTTAAATGTCTTACAGCTGATCTAGCATTACTCCCGAAACCTCCCGAACCCACTATCACCAGAATACCGCGGTCGCTGAAATAATTGTGGTCGTAGAAATGAAATATCAAATATTGATTGAAACCTTTGTGATAGTAGAAATAAACAATAAAACAAAACATCGGTTGAAATATTTGTGGCTGTAGATATAATTTCTCAAATATTGGTTGAAACCTTTGTTGTCGCAGAAATAAATTATCATTCATCGGTTGAACTATTTGTAATCATAGAAATAAATCATCAAACATCTGTCGCAATATTTGTGATCGTAGCAATAATTGGTCAAACATCGGTTGAGTCCTTTGTGATCGTGGAAATGAGCGATAAAATATCGGTTGGAATTTTGGTGAGTATAGAAATAATGATCAAACTTCGGTTATTTTTTTATTATTGTAGAAATGAATGATTGAGCATTATAAACCTTTTAACTGTAACTGCTGTCCTGTAACTTTGAGTGGCAAAATGATACAGATTCCCGGAAAATGACAATCAGTTACTATAACGACGTCTTAACGATGTTTTGCGGGTATCTGTATCATTTTGCCACCTAGAGTCACAGGACCACAGTAGTTAAGGGTCTATTGTTGTATTTTCATCATTGTTTTAAATGTCTGCTTTGTTTTTAATATATGTTAATGTTATCTCTGACATCTGTAAACAGACCTAACCGGAGCTATTTCACTATTACATTTCATTTATTCAGTGGGGCATTTTTTACATAATGAGACGATTTTTACAAGATATTTTCGGAACACTATTAACACTGTCGTATGGAATGACCAAAAATCGTATCTAGTTTCGAATAGTTGCTCATTTACTGAAATTTAGAAAGAGAATACATCATTTCTAGACACGATAAAAAGCTAACACTTACGTCAAGATTAATGCGTTTAAATAGTGTTGGGTGATTTGCAGAGAACATTTAGGCAAGTAACTAATTGAATTAGTTTAAATGTTAACAAGCTAACTATCAATGCAATATTTCACATGATATATTTGCATTGATGCGAGTGTGTTATACGCCGGAACTTGATCCGCTAACGTAATAAATCGAGCAAAAACGATATAAGAGTAACAAGGCGTGCTATCGTATATTACTTACATTTATTTATCTAAACGGCAAATATTTCGTTTTGCAGACGTGGGGGATTCCATATGTGATTTGAATACTAGAAATTGGATAATACTAATAGCTTTTTGTGGTATTTCGTTTCGATATTTCGAACAATGGAATGGCTGAATTATATATGTTACTTAAACATTATATATGCAGGGGTATGGCACCTCATTGATTAAAACCATCTTGGTCAGTTATTATTATTATTTTTAGCACAACTGGTCAGTTATTATTATTATTTTTAGCACAACTGGTCAGTTATTATTATTATTTTTAGCACAACTGGTCAGTTATTATTATTATTTTTAGCACAATTGGTCAGTTATTATTATTATTTTTAGCACAACTGGTCAGTTATTATTATTATTTTTAGCACAACTGGTCAGTTATTATTATTATTTTTAGCACAACTGGTCAGTTATTATTATTATTTTTAGAACAACTGGTCAGTTATTATTATTATTTTTAGCACAACTGGTCAGTTATCATTATTATTTTTAGCACAACTTTAACTGTGATTTGAATGTATATCATATATATTAACATATATATGCATGAAATATGAATGTGTGTCTACAAAATGCCTTTTAGATATTCTTAGAACGTGTTTGCGCCTATTTCCCGTTACAAAAATATAAGGAGTATTCTAAAATAGAATTATATAGCAGTATAAGTTGCATGTTACAACAAACCTAATCTAACATAATTTTTACAGGAATTTCACTTTGTAAAATGACTTCAGACCAAATTCTTGATGCGAAGCATGGTCATTATTAATACATACATAAATTATTTTTATTGTGTGGAATTCAGAAAATTGTATCATTTTGCAATAAATGAAACAATTATTTTTTAAAATAACATTGAACGTTTTAAAATCGATTATATATATATATATATATATATATATATATATATATATATATATATATATATATATATATATATATATATATATATGTATATATGTATATATATATATTTATATTTAAGTAAAATGTCTAAGTATGAAGCGTGTGTGCTTGATTCTGTTGTATCTTTAATTTCTAGTTCGCTGGGATATATCGCATTGACATATGTATAAAAATTGTCATTATTAATTGACAAAACGTCGTCGATATATCTAAATGTCAAATTAAAGGACACCGCTAACTTTTTCTTCTTTTGATTCAGCAGTTTCTGAATGAAGTCTGTTTCGTATGAATAAAGAAACAGGTCGGCCAATAAAGGAGCACAATTGGTTCCCTACGAATGTCGACAGTTTGTTGAAAGACCACGTCCCCGAACATTACAAATATATTGTCTATTAGAAATTCCAGCATGTTTTTTATATCAACTTCAGTATATTTATGTGGAGAATCAGAGTGGTGTTTGACGAAATAAGTATCCTGATAGCCAATCACTAGATATTTAAATTTTCGGGTACCACCTTTAGTGAAAAAACAGTTGTCCATGATGCTGAAAAGTCTTTCTTTTATTTTTTATGTGGAATAGTAGTGTAAAGAGTAGAGAAGTCATAAGTTTTGATACTGTGAATTCGAGAAAAATTGTGTGCCTTCAAATTTTCTAAAAGCTGTTTAGAATTTTTAAGTATCCACATCTGATTCTGGAATAAGCAACGGTACAGTATTGTTGAAGTTTCTCCTTAACGGCTGTCAATATCTTGGTAAGGAGTAATATATATTGATTGTCAAATATTTACATAGTTTTTACCGGAACTGCGCTTCTTAAATTTTACCGTTTGTCTTCTAGATTAGTGTTGTCCAATTCCCGTAACTTGACAGGGCGGAGTAATGTTTGGACTGTCAGTCAGGCGATTCTGTCTATTTTTCGATTATGGCATGCTACACAGCAAATCCATTTTTATAGTACACTGACTACCCGTAGGTAGTGTGGCAAGTAGAAAGATAACTCTTGTCAGTGTATTTTAATATCATTATGATACATAAAAAGCTATGAGTTCACGAAACTCTACGACGCCAGGTTGTATAAATTGGACTAAGGACAACAAGATATATGTGCTTCCTACTAAATACCCAAAATCACACAAGATAGGTTTGAAGGGACAAACATTTCTTTTGAAAAATTATTTTATTGTTTTTTTCGAAAAAATACGAAATGGTCAAACTGGAAATTATGTACTCTACATCTGTAATGCAACAGCAGGCACTCACAACTGAAAAATAATATTGTAATTATTGAATAATTTCCAAAATCAATGAATCCCGGATGTTTTACCAGATGCAAAAAATAAAATATTTGAGATTTCCGTCGAAAATAGGGACGGTATCTGGAAACACCCATATTTTCTGTTGGAATTAAAATATAATGGAGTCCATGTGCAGAACACCAACACTTTTCCCTTCATCCATCACAAGACAGATCTTGCAATCTGGTTTCCGACCATAATTGCTAATATTGTTATAATACTAAGTGGTTTTTGGTGGTTATGGATCCATACATCTAGGCAGTACATTCGAGACTCATTTGAACTATGTTTATAAGTGGCAAAATTTGACAGTTTGCGTTCGGAAAATAGCATCATTTCCCCGGATTCGTTGAAAAAGTGTTTGTCTTGCGCCATTCAAAAACTTTTCGCCTTCTAAAATTATGTATATCATTAAACGAAAATAAGAAACTATTTTGTTCGTTTATTTTGTGCGTATCTTTCTCTGAGATACGTGAACACGTGATTGTAAAACGGAATTCAATGAATCTCCTAGATCTAATGTCGTCTAGATTTGGTAGCGTTTACAAGTATTTCGTGATATGTGACGGACTAGATGGACATATGTTTGCAAACAGAATCGAAAACGATTTGCATTTCAGCGCCTCTTATATTAAACTTTTTATCATGGGAAAAATAAAGCATACCAAAATAAAGGGAAAATTGATATAAAAATTTCATAAAAGGAAACAAATGTGTGATGTACATATCATTAAACGTAATGGTATAAGATCAAAAACATATTCTAACAAATGTATCAGTAAACCATCACAGATTATTTTAACAAGCCGTGTAAAATACTGCATGATAAGAACGATGAATGAAAAAGAGATACATTAGAATGTGATGTGAACCATTTCCCAATTTTAAATGTTTGTATCTAATCAAACACAATCATAAACAGTTTTCACAGTTATTATGGAATTCAAAAGTCTTTTTCTTCTTGTATTGATTTTGTAAACAGTATTCTACAATTACAGTTTTGTAAAAATTGGGGGACCTAAAAAGGCCTAAACAGATTTAAATATGTTTCCTAACTCATACTTTTTCTCTGGTAAATAATCTGCATATCACTACACACGGTCAACGGTATATCATGCAGATATTACATAAAATCCTATGGGTTTTGATGACAATGAAGGTCATTATGTGGTAATTAATCTACTGTCTTTGTACCCAATTATTGACTTTGGTCCAATAATCACCCGATATAATTAAGCTAACATTAATTTTGTTTACATAATTTTCATGATTTCAATATACGCTCGTGTCAAGTTCGTGATATGGAAATTGAAATCGTTACGTTTGTCATCACGGGAGGTGTGTAGTGGACATTCTTTTTCCGATCGACAGGGGTAAATCATCGTAGAAGCAGATATGTTGCTCTCTGTTGTTTCATTGATCAACACGATACATCTGGTCGAGGTTATCCTGAAATTCTGGAATATGTATAGACAGGACGTCATCGATGTACCTGTCAGTAAAATGAACCGAGCTGCTTACTGTTTTGTATTTTCCTGTGGTTGCAGAGACTGTATAAATTTCGCTTCATACCAATAAAGAAATATAGCAACCAGAAGAGGGGCACAATTGGTACCCAGTGAAATGCCAGCTATCTGTTTGAAAACCTTTCCCGCAAAAACCAAGGATATTTTTTCCACTAGAATTTCAATGAGAGATAATCATTGGTATTGGTATCAATTCACTTAACGCGAGAAAGTAATCAGTACGATATACACAGAGGTAGTTTGGGGGATTAGTTCGATATGATATAATGGGGTTATAGGACGGGATAACATTGCGGCACCATATTCATTGTCTGTTAAGTCACTTTTATGTTTATTCTTATTGCAGTGCCTGCATGTCTGTGTATTTTGAGGACTATTGTTTATATTCTTTCTTGGGTTTTGAAATTAATAACATTAAATTGTTTTTCTATTTCCAAAATGTTTATTGTTTTAGTTTTCATAGAACTAAAAGCAGCTAAAAATACAACTCACGTCAGCTGTACGCATACACTTTTAACTATTTCGTTGCTCTTGAGTTCAGAAAAAATGAAGATGTAGAGGGCGGGCATTCCTATTTCGAACTAAAAGGTCATGCTGGGTTTAAGTTGTAAATGATAAATAAAAGTTAATGTTTTGATATATTTGTAATGCATGATATTGTAATAAGCAGCAGTAGAAGTACGGAATGCTTCAACTATAGCGTCTTTCATCAACTCATGAAGTTCTATCAAAGGTAATTAGATGCAGCTAAGGTCACGTGAGCTCTTCTGATCCACAGTGGTCGGTGATATCGGATCTTTCAAAGGAAATTTTACGAGAATTTGATATTTAAGTTATGAGAAGCAAAGTTGAACTGCATATAGGAACAAGGTAATTCGGGCTCCTCACAAACTTGTTAAAATGTAAATAAAACATCGGCACTTCAGACAGTGATAAAAATAGGAAATAACAAAAGCCATATGATCAGTGACAGAAATTCATATTTCTGTCAGGTAGAGCACATACGTTTGTTGGAATCAATTTCACATGCGAGTTTTCGAAACCATGACGAATCTGAAGGACATGTCTTTGATGATTAGCCGACTGATGTACATTAATAATTGTCATGTGACGCTGAATACTAAAAATAGACATATGTTACATTTGTTTTGGTTTAATGATGCGGAATCTCTTAATTACAAATAGATATTTAGAAACTATTTGAAATTCAAATTTTACATTTGAAGTCGAACATATGAAGATCCATGGAAGCGGGTGATATACTGTATTCGAATTGTTTGTTTGGAGTATTTACTGATCTAATCTGACTATGTAATCGAGAGGCTGTTAGATTGTGTCTACTAGTATATCCGGTGAATATCGTTTTAAATTATAGTCTTTTATGGCGCGTGTACCCCGAATTGAAAATTTCAAGGAATGTTAACTCTCTTAAGATATTCGATGTGTTTTGTGTCGCTTTTAACTGGAATTATTTATGTGTTTTGTGTGCCTACGTATATCTTTAAAATATGTCAAATAATATGATTTTTTATGACGAGTTAGAACATGATACGATTATTTTATATGTATTAATTAGATTGTAAACATCCAATGTGAGTTAGTTATACAATTGAAACCTGTCATACACGATGTGCTCACATCATTTGATATGCAGATTATTTGAAATTAGGATATCCGAGTTCTAATCAAACATTTAACTGTTTGATTTCCGTATTCGAATACAAAATGACGATTGCCTAAGTTTATACACAATAAAAAAGCGAAAGGCGTAGTTTCGTATTTTTGTGCCTTTGTATTTGAGAAGCTGTTGATACACATATATTATACTTTATTTTGGATTTCTTCGATCGATTTAATTCGATGTATTTTGTTTACAAAAACCTATACAAGAGGTATAATATAGAACGAACGGTGCAAATAAAACACTTTATATGTCTGAATCTCAGTACATAAAAACCTAAATTCATTTAGTTTTCTGAATACTGCAAGGTGAGATGTACACTTCAACAGATGATAGTTCATGTTCCGAAGGTATTATTGGGGGGGTTACAAGTGATAATTGATTTCATATTTCTAAAGAAAAACTATTATTCAACAATGTTTGGTAATGCCTATTCATCTAAGATGAAAAGTAGGAATTAATAGAGCACAAGCGGTTTTTAAAACGCATCAATACGAACTAACCGTGCCGGGTCTTACATGTAAACTATTGACGTCATAATATTAAACTTATTATGTCAATGTAGGCCCGATTTCAATACATTTACATAATTCAGGTTAGAGCGACAAGAAGTGTTGACAACATTTTATTTCTTATAATTGTCCATCTATGCTTGAAAAAGAAATTGCAATAATTCAGAAAAAAACTAGAGCATGTTATGCATTTTACAGAGAGAGAGAGAGAGAGAGAGAGAGAGAGAGAGAGAGAGAGAGAGAGAGAGAGAGAGAGAGAGAGAGAGAGAGAGAGATGAATTGATATACAATCGCGAAACATTTCCATTTGTCCCGTTTGAGTACAGAATTGTAAAGAAGCATGTGTTTTCAGAATGCAAATTTCAAATGTCCCATCGGCATATTACCTGTATGTAGATACAATGAACCAGATTTCAAACAGCGGTCGTCATAGCGGACAGGCGTCGTTGTTTAAAAAGTAATTTACATACTTGTTGCGAACGGTGTACGTTTCACATTTTGATTACCTTCCATGATCATCTATGAATAATGACATCCTCCTATGAACAAGTAAGCGTAAATGAATCGTTTGTGTCTATAGGATGAAGTATATAATTGAAATAAAATATTTGTAATTAAATCGTAATTGAAAAATATCTCGTGGTGTGTTCATACATTTTCCAGAAAGAGGTCTGATATATTATGTGTCCGGCACTGTATCGCATTATCATATGTGTGATATGTGTCGATGTCGTGAACATTAAGCAAATTCTACGGTCGGTATATTTACCTCGTTTGCAATTACAATGTTTCACTTCATGCAATGCGGTTGTTAAGTCATCTTTACAGATCGTGACGAGGATTCATTTCATTTGAATTTGACTGGATCCGACTGGTATGACCGGTCAACAGGGGATGTTTACTACTCCATGGTACTGGATTCCACCTCTGAATTTCCAAAGGCACGTATTCGTCTAATGTTTACTAGTTTTCTATATTGTCTTCCGGTTAATATTCTGGTATCTGCAAAATTTTTAATATTTTATCAGATTGTAATGCATGTCAGTAAGAGTTTTAGAACTGAACATAGAAATACATGTATACCATTCTATGTATCACATCTAACCTTTTATTCGAGTCACATAATTTTATTCAATTGCATACACAAAAGTAGAATATAATGTAAATAAAATCTATATTTTGATTTCCTTATCTGTAAACCACACGGAGTAAACGCGCATACATAAACTAGAAAATACAAGTAAATTCAGACCCATAAAACCAATACATAAATCTTTTTGCCCTTTCACCCGTCTTTTTGTAATGGTGTGAATACCACTTTTAAAAGTGAATGAAGTAAAAGTCGATAATTTAATGTCTTTTTGAGTTCGAAGTGATTTAAGTTTCGGCGCTTAGTAGTTTTATGATCGGTAATTATATTTGCCATACCGAGACAAAAACTATTGACAAATTTCATGAATACACTGCAAGCATTACAATACTCTGAGAAATTGATCACAAAATCTTTTGAAAAATTGAAAACAGCTTTATCGGAAATGTTATTCTTCTATGTTTCGGGTTCATCGGCGGTGTTAAAAGATGTTTAAAAGAGAGTACAACCCCGCCAATACATAAAATGGATACCTTGCTTGGAAGCTCATAAGCATGTAACGGCAATTCATTATGACGACGCTATTGAAAGTGGCATGCTCATCAAAACAACATTCTGGACCTGTGGACTACATTCTTACTTTCATCTTGAAGTATATTAGGGACAACAAAACTCAAAGAATACACGTGATATTTTAAAATCAAAATCGACTAAAGAAATAATATCATGAAGAGATTGATGTTGTAATAGAATAGGACGGGAGATGACAAAAAAGGATTCGACCCACAAGCGAGAAAATATGAATTTTGGGTAAATTCACTACATTGGTGAATTCATGAATTGATTTAACTCCACTTGACCTAAAATTTGAAAGGTGGAAATAGTGAATAGTCAATTAGATAGATAGATAGATAGATAGATAGATAGATAGATAGATAGATAGGTAGATAGGTAGGTAGGTAGGTAGGTAGGTAGGTTGGTAGGTAGGTAGGTAGGTAGGTAGGTAGGTAGATAGATAGATAGATAGATAGATAGATAGATAGATAGATAGATAGATAGATAGATACATAGATACATAGATAGATACAAAGATAGAGTTACAGATAGAAAGAGAGAGGAAGAAAAATATTACGATCCAGATTTGTATAAATTAGTATTTCACCAATGTTTATTGAATCTGTTTACAATATACTGTATAGTATTATTGTATTATGATCCTCAAGGCGGTTTAAACTTTATATCTGTGATTTTCATATTTCATAAGAAACATAAAATATCCCAACAAAGTAAGGAATTTAAAAGTTGTATCCCTCAAGTCTTATACACATATGCTCTAAGGTTCCAGATATATAAAGCTCTTGTTTGCACATACTAATAAGATATAACATACTCTTGCAAATAACCTGCACGTATATTTCAACGACAATTTTTTTAATTAATTACCAATTTGAGTGTTTAATGGTAGAGTAGTTTACTGGATGTGCAAGTCAACAGGGGATGCTTAATCCTCAAAGACAACTGATGATACCTCTAGGTTTTTAGAGGTCCGTGTTTGTCCAATATTCATCAAATTTGTTTACTTGTCTCCTGAACATCCTAAAGATTATCTGCGATTAATTTATTACGTATTCCATTTAATACTTTTTATTAGCAAAGATATAATTTTACAAACAATAGTTCAAACAACTGCTCAGGTCCATCGTTTCTGTCGATTACACTTCATCAGTTGAGTTTTATCCTGAACATTCTGAAGAGTTAAACTTTGGTATCTGAGATTTGTATATTGATCTCGAATTTTGAATAGATGCAAAGTTCCGACACAAAAGTGGTATCATACAAGGCCAAAGAATAAGTACTCCTAAATCCCTCTGACAGTAACTACTGTGAAAAGTTTTTTATGAGTTCAGAATTTAAGCGGTGCTATTCATTCGAAATCATAAATTTTAAGTATTTTGACAACTCTGAAATCATTTTTGTACATGTAATTAACACTTTTCATATTTATCAGGTGATTAGATTCCAATGATGCAGCCATTTATATTCGTAGTTTATGTTTCTTTTTTTATAGTTCGCACTTAATACATAGACGTCGCGTGTCTCTGGCTTCTAAATGGGATTCCGACAATTTTTATCTCATCTTATCAAAGTAGATTTATTTTCTGAAATCGTGTTACTTTTTTAAAAACATTAAATAACTTGTATATTGCATTTCATCAAAAGAATACAAATGATATATTTCTATTCACAAGGTTCTTAATTTTCCAAAATTGTATGACAATTTACATCTCAATATGTCGAAAATATATCTGATAACATAGGACGATAATGATCACAATTCCGCAGCTTTCACTTTATTGTAAAAAATTCTCATATGTCATTTTTTTATTTGCTGTATATATTTTTATGTTTTGTCGACCATGACACTTTGACAGTTTACGTCCCTGTTGACCCACAAATTGAACAACCCAACCAAAGCATGGGACTGTATGAAAATTCGAAAAGATTGGTATTAAAAGCGGAACACAGAAAACGACATCTAACGATGGATCCGCTGCAAGATTGTTCACTATCAAGAAACAATAGGATTCATTTCATTTACCAGACCGGATCTTAAGCTTCTTGAAAACCTGCAATGACTACTTTATCCAACAGTAAACAGGAAACATATGAGATAATATACATGTCGGAAACGACATGACATTGAGGTCACGTGTTGAGATAGGGATGACACGTGGTAATTCCACAAATTTGACAGAAATTAAAAGCGCAAGAGATCTGTATACAGTGACGTCAGAATGATATAGAGACAAAGTTGAGGTCGTAAAAAGCAATTAAACAAATAAACATTTTACATGGAAAAACTTATGAACGTCATTTCACAATGTTAATACAACGATATACAGAAAGTGAGAATAATATATAAATCAGAAACTACGCACACGATTTTATTGTCATCGTAAATATATTGTCCACATAATTCAAAGAATTTCAGTTGCCAGCCCTAGAAGTGATCTAACCACTAGGTCCCCGAGTAGACAGACAAAATGAATTAACCCTTTCAACCCTACAGACCACGATAGAATGGCCTTAAGCAATATCAAAGAACACACCACTCAGAAGCTCATGGGTGAATGAGTAGATAATAGGAATTACAGTATGTACCGTTAAGTCTTCCTTTTAACTCATTTGCGACAATTTTTCAATGCAATCAACGAAATGGGAAAAATCACAGGCGAACAAAGAATTGCTGATCCAATCTGCCGGTGATCACACTGTTATGTAACCAAAACTATAATACTACCTATACTCAATGGGAAATACAATAGTATGTGGGCGAGCAATTACAGAAATCTTGTGAAGAATTATGTAAAAAAAACATAAATATACTTATCTGTACTAAAGATACTTCTATATATTTAGTTTCTACATTTGTCGCTTAGATCTGTGTAGTCACGATATTTAATTAAAGTGCAATCATCGAAAGCGTTTATGAATTACGACTGTAGATTGCAGGTATTCTGTTGCATTGTGCCATTTCATTTATCGATATGTTTGCACTTCACTGTAGTGTATTGTTTTCTTGAGGCGCCAAGTATTCATATTCCGTACCTGCAGATTTACGTAATGATAGGTATATAGATGCGGTGTTAAAACTTGACATTGAGTTTAAACTGATTTTCAAATGTTATGATCAATTTGTAAATATCAATAAGTCAATAATATTGTAATTTATCTTCGCTTTGGAAAATAAATGTAAAATGTCATATGATGACACCAAATATTTTGTATATATAAGCGTAATAACGATATGAAAAGCTATGTTGCTTGTCAAAGGTAAGTTCTCAAAATACGAAGTCTTACACGCCAATCTAATTGTATGCAGACGAATTACGAGGTCGAGAACTAAACCTCCAGCCATTTTAGCAATTATAACATTAAATAAATCCATATGCAGCATATGTTTAACCAATAGCCACGCCTACTGTGTTGGTCTTCAAAAGCAAAATAAGTGATATGTCAATTGGTCAGTTAAAGCTATAATTTTTATTCATCGACACTTGACCATATGAATTTAAAATATGCGGCACTGAAATTTATCTGTTTAATTCTCGCACGGGCGGTCAAGCAACAACGCAAACAAAGATGTGTACTCCCCGAGTCTATTAATAACTAGATAGTATGGTTCAAATTGTGTACATTTCGAAGTAATTGATTTCATTTTCGCACTTTGTATTTTCATGCACCAACGTGGGATATAACGTATCTTATTTTTTATCATCGCGGATAAATATCTATTATCAGTTCCATATTTCTTTCACATTTACACGTTTATCTCCAGGGTTAAGATATTTATTGTAAAGACGTCTGCACGTGTTTTTTCATAGAGTTCCGAATTTCATAATTGAAAATTCGTATGTGTCAAGTAATTGGCAAATGTCGTGTGTCGCCGAGTGTTTATAAAGCATACTGTGATTTTTGTATGCGATTCCTATTTTCATACTTTCCTTATGATTATGCAAATCCGACAAAAACAGTACCATATTCACGAGACATGATTTTATTATATACCTAAATACATTCGCAAACCAAGATCTGTGGTACAATTTTCTAAGAAAGCACTAGAAGCTAGGCCTTCTGCAAAAGGTGTACGAAATGTTCGACGTCATGCCTAGTTTTCTAAAGCTAAGTTAGTCATCTTTTAACAGTGGTTACTCTTTGACGGATTTTGGCTATACTTTTAGATTTATTTTTGACCTTATACAATAATACTTTCTTTTTTGAAAATAATTATACATTTTAAATTGGAGCTCAACTGATGAAGTCTAATTGACAAAAACGATCGTCGTAAGCATTATAACTTTGGCATTATGTTTATAATATATATGAAGGGACTCTGGGGCAGAGAGGTTACAGCATCACGCTTTGGACCATGAAGTCTCTCACCTCTGGTCACAGCAGGTTCTAGCCCCGCCGGAACCAAATCTGATTTTTGTGAGAAAGTTTGCCGGTTTACTTGTGGAAGACCAGTAGTCTATTCCTGGGTACATTGTAACTGGCCACCACCATATATGTAAGTGAAAAATTGTGGTGTAAAACACTATTCAAAATTCCAATTCAGATATAAATGTCACATTTTTTTCTGGCTTCAGAGGATGTCCTTGATTAATTAAGGGACATAAACAGTATTGGTATATCATATATTTATATAAATAGTGTGTGTCTGCATCCTTCCATCTGGCAGGTTCAGGACAAGTATTCTTTATCCAATACTCATTGAATACCTGTTGACACGTTGAATTAGCGACTAGAACATATCGGTCACATGAATCCACATCCTATCTACAAAACACTCTTGGCCCAGGGTTAAGAATTTTATGCTTTATATTAGAGATAATTAGCCGATGGTAAAATAAAATGCTCATAGTAAACGCATGACGCAAACTCATACGATGACGCAGCTGACCAACATATGTAGAAGAGAGTTGTTAAATGTATTTTAACTGTGCTACAGAGTACATAACAATATGCATTTGATCTTGGTACACCTGTTATATATACGTTAACGAATCCTCACTCCCCATGGCCATAGGTGCTGAGCATAGATAGGCCAAAATCTGAAGCCTTTCATCGGCGTTTGATGACGTCTCCATATCAGTCAAAGATTTTTTAGTATATATTAATGGCAAATATAATATATATATATATATATATATATATATATATATATATATATATATTATTAATAATAGGCAAAAAGGCTGAGAAAAAAGACCCTTACGTGTCAAATTTAGGATTTTGACTTCTTTTTACATTTTTTTGAAAATATAGATTATTACAATTAAAATGATGCCAAAAAATATCAGATCTGATTATTTTTGGCAACACAGCGGCCATTTGAAAAGTAGATGCTGTCACTCAGTAGTGTGGCATTTATGACGTTCTTTTACATTTCATGACGTCATCCAAGTGGCGATATTTAAACAAGAGTAACAGGTACACTGATTGTTTAATGGATAGTATTTAGTCACATGTATGCTTTATCAAATTCACCAGTTTGATGGTATAATGTTTCCGATGTTTCATGCAGATTTCATTTTGCTTGAAAAATATCGGTGGATCCTTCACCTTTCCTGTAAATTATTCTGGTAATGGAGGAAAACCTTTACTACTTCATAATATAAAATTTAAAACATGAAGTAGGTCACTGTGACCCAAATTCAGATTATTGAAATTTAAAAAAAAAATGCATACATAAAATCATCAATTTTGTAAGATGATGTAATACTAAAAACAACAATAATGTAATGTGCTGTATTCAATTTATTTGAAATACATGTAATACTTGAAAATACAAGTTATGAATATAAAAATCTCAGATACCAAAGTATAAATCAATAGGATGTCCATGACATAGATACAAATCCGGTAAAAATGGACAAACACGGACCTCTGGAAACCAAGAGGTGGGATCAGGTGCCATGGAGGAGTAAGCATCCCCTGTCGACCGGTCACACCCGCCGTGAGTCCACAGTCAAGTCCAATGAAACACGTGAGGAGTGTATCCTCGTCACAATTGGTACAGACGTCTCAACAACCGCCAACGAAAAGGCAACTCAACATTTCACTTAGTGAAACAGAGTAGTCGCAAACAAGACTATTATACCGACCATAAAATTTGCGGAACGTTGACATTAAATGCGGTTTTCGATATCCCTGTGTCAATAATTTGTCAGTGAGTAGTTTACCTCTGTATATGAAATCTTCATATGTTGTGCACGCCCTGGCATATCGTATCATTTGTGAAATAAAAACTCCATATGCAGGTGACTGAGGGATATTACTACTTAAATGTGGAAAATTTACGATGGGAAAGCCGAAATCGTCGCGTTTATCGTATAGCTTAGTTGCTAATTTCCCGTCTGTGTTTATATTAAGTAAAATGTCTAAGTATGAAGCGTGTGTACTTGATTCTTTTGTATCTTTAATTTCTAGTTCGCTGGGATATATCGCATTGACATATGTATGAAAATTGTCATTATTAATTGACAAAACGTCGTCAATATATCTAAATGTCAAATTAAAGGACACCGCTAACTTTTTCTTCTTTTGATTCAGCAATTTCTGAATGAAGTCTGCTTCGTATGAATAAAGGAACAGGTCGGCCAATAAAGGAGCACAATTGGTTCCCATAGGAATGCCGACAGTTTGTTGAAAGACCATGTCTCCGAACATTACAAATATATTGTCTATTAGAAAGTTTTTTATATCAACTTCAGTATACTTATGTGTAGAATCAGAGTGGTGTTTGACGAAATAAGTATCCTGATAGCCAATCACTAGATATTTAAATTTTCGGGTACCACCTTTAGTGAAAAAGCAGTTGTCTATGATGCTAAAAAGTCTTTCTTTTAATTTTTTTATGTGGAATAGTAGTGTAAAGAGTTGAGAAATCATAAGTTTTGATACTGTGAATTCGAGAAAAAATTGTGTGCCTTCAAATTTTTCTAAAAGCTGTTTAGAATTTTTAAGTATCCACATCTGATTTACACCGCTTCTGGAATAAGCAACTGTACAGTATTTTTGAAGTTTCTCCTTAACAGCTGTCAATATCTTGGTAAGGAGTAAAGATAAAGGTTTGGTAGAACATTTGCTGGATCCTGCTATGTATCTTTGCTTATATGGGTTTTTATGAAGTTTAGGTATCCAGTATATGGTATATGTGGTAGCTCGAAATCGGTCTCCGTTGTAGGTATATCAAATGAGTGTAATACGGACACGTGATTTTGAAGGATCTCGTCCTTTGAAAGTGAGCTACGTGTGTATGTAGGATTTCCAGAATTCGTATTAAACCCAAGTTCTTCTAATAAACAATTATAGTAATGTGCCTTACAAATAAAAACTATATTATTTGAGGCTTTGTCTGCTGGGTACCAGTACATATTGGTCATGTAACCTATCCAGTTCAGTTACTACTTCTGGATCATTAAATACAGAGGGATAACGTGTTTTCATAGTCCCTTTAAGTTTTCGAATACCAGATTTTATCAACCATCGTATGGCTTTCAGCCATTCAGACAAAATGTCTGGTTCTACGTCTTCATGTTTGGCCCATCGTCTGGCATAATCTTCGACAGAATCCATAACTAAACTGAAATTCTGACGCCAATTAAAGGAACGGACTTCCCGGTATTTAGGTCCCCTTAAAATAAGATTTTTGAGGCTTTTATTTTCAACAATAGAAACGTCGCCGGTAATGACATGCCCGATAGTATTGTATTTGAAAGGAGATGAAGTGAATGGTAATAGGCAAGGCCAATAAACTAACTTAACTTTTTGTAGTATCTTAAAATATATATACCAGTATGTTATGCACATGCATGTCACAACATATTGCAGGGTAAACTTACTTTCAATATAGGGTATGTCTTTTTACAGGCAGAAATGTTATTTCGCTTTCTCTGGTTTGCACTGTTATTATGATTGTGTTTACAAAACCGGACAGCATGGCACATAAGAACAAATGAAAACAAAAACTGTCTAAGCAAAAGCAAATACATGTAATTACAATGCATTTTACTACATAATCTTTGACATATATATATATATATTATATATATATATATATATATATATATATATATATATATATATATATATTATATATAAACACTTTTAAACTTTTGTTTTCAAAAGATTAACTTTGCAAATCTGAACATAGTCTGAATTGAAAACAACATATGCCAGCCTTGTACTCACTGCAGGGCTGGAAAAAATATTCAAGATAATTAAACTGCAAACTCATTTGCATACTCTAGCACAAGAAATCTAAAAGAATTAGATCTAGAAATATAAAAAAGTCATAAAGACATTAGACTAACTCTGTATGGCATTTATTTGAACAAGTCCTTAAATGTATCTTCAACTCTTAAAAGGAATTTTTCAAATTTAGATTTAATTCAAAATATGGCATTAAATCACCTGGATCTGAGGTAGTTTAGTTCTTGCACAAACTGATCAAAATTAATTTATTCCTCGGTCACAGGCAAGGGACACAATTCATCCTTATATGGCTCCTTTACAAACTTGCGAATGTTATGATGCAAGTACTTAGCCCTTCTTAATGATGTTCCACCTGGCTGGAGTGGGCTTGGTAGTCCAGCAGGCACTGACTTGCCTCTTTTCAGGAGACCAAAAATAGTCTCAGGACCATCTACTGTTTTTTTCACTGCAACCTCACCTGGAATTTTACAAATGTCATGTAATACTATAAAAGGATATAGGTAATAAAACACACACACACACACGCTTATGTGAATCGTTTTTATATAATTTAATTATTTCTGCTTTTTAACCTTACTTTGAATTAAAATCAAACATAATACTGCCTAGTTCTGATACTGGATGAACAATTAATCAGTCAAAATTATGTTAAATGCAAGCAACTTGAGCTGTATTATTGATCATGTAACTGAAAGTATACACAGAAATTCACCGAGTCTAAAGGAAAATATCTGAACACATTTACCAGTAAATGCACCAAGATATGCTCATGAAAACAAAATAACCAAACTGTGCATAATTTATTATTATAAAAATTACCTGGTTTTTTTTAAGAGAACCTGAAGTGATGGTACATCTGAATTCCAGGAACACCATTGCCACTCTCCCTCTTGGCTACCATATAATACAGCATAATTTGGCTCTGAAGATCTGTCTATTATGTGTTTCAGTTGCTGTATGGAATCGCAGTCCGAGCGACGAAGAGCACGTCTGGCTAAACCAAATAAGCCATCAACAAGACATCTTGCATGATATGGCTTCATAAAATGCAAATTTATTTCACCGTGTAGTTTCTTGCTCACTCTCCATGCTAGATAACTCTTAACGATGTAATTTTTATTTTGCCCACCACAATTATCAGCATTTAGGTAACATATTTCTTCCCCTTCACCATATTTCTCAAAATAATCGTGTAGCATTGAAATTACAGCATTTGCTGAATGGCTTTGCTCGCCATCAGTGCCAATACATTCAGATTCACCAAAAATGTAGTTATGTTGTATAGTTCTGCCATCATTACAAATTCCAAACAGGTTTACTTTATATGGAGACATAAAATACAGAGCTCCCTCTTGTCTACAATGAGTTGGTAATAAGATACTCTGTGTGAAATCGAAAGTATAATGCACATTTCTCAAGTTGTTGGAACACGGAATCTGAGGAGCCTCAGACCTAGGATGTTTGTTGAGTTCTTGTCTGGCAGCACCACACACTCTTCTATAATAGTCTCGTTCAACCTGGGCCGAATGTATGTGTTCCCCAAAAGTTGCTGTAGCAAGTAACTTATCCTCCTCAGTCCTTGCCTAAAAGAAAAATATACACACATGTAAAATAATTTGGTAAACAAAAAAGCACAAATTACAGTACTGTACACTTTAAGAAATTTTACATAAGTCATCTTACAGGAAACAGAATATTGGTTTTATGACAACACTTTCACTTCTTATGTTTAGTAAGTGGTAAACAAACAGTCATTAATGTTTCAAAATTTCACATATGTGAATGACCAATAATAGGAAATTAACCAATATTAAATAGCCTCCCATTTGCCATATGAACTCTCTAGCAGATCACCACTCCAGTTGTGTTTGGACAAGAAAATAAAACTAACATAAACTACCTGGGAATGAAATATCCTGCATGTAATATAAAGATGCTAGCTACAAACCTTTTGAATTAGATCCCGATATTGCTCACATTTGTGACATACATCTGTACGTGGTGTCATAAATTTGATTTGAGGGAGTACTTTGTGCCATATCCTGTGAACAAAACAAAAATTATAAAATGTAGTGATAATAATAAATGCAAATAAGTCATAAAATGATAGTTTTTAAAATTAATTAATTTTAATTGATTGTGTACATCAACAATTTTCATATGTATGCATGATGGAAACTTATCATAGTACATAGGAACAGTCACCACTGTAAGATTGAAGGTATGACCTGGTTTCAGGAATCAAACCCAAAATTTTACATTAGAAAGATGAATCTTAACATTATACCACTGTTAACAGTCCATGTTAAAGTTGAGGAATATAAAATATAACCATTTGTAGATTCATTACCTGCGAAATGTTGTTTCTGAAAGGCATCTTTCCTCTGCTCCACAACACTAGTGGTATTTCTGATCAACAGACTTGTATGTATCTCTACCTGGTAAATACACAGGAGGAATGTCATCTCTGCCTCTTGGTGCTGCAGGCTGAGGCAGGCCATACTCTTCAGCATATCTATATATAAATTAGAAAATAAAACTATATCTGTATTGAGTTACATGCAAATATATATATGTAATGTTTAGATATTTATTATCTAGTCAAGCAATTATATTGGGAAGAAGAGACCTCCTTGACTGAGTGGCTGGAACATCAGTTTAACTATGTCTCTCACCTCTGATCAGCATGAGTTTGGGCCCCACAGGAGCCTAAGCTGATTTTGTAGGGAAGTTTACATGCATAGGCGTCGGAGCCGGGGGGGGGCTAGGGGGGCTTAGCCCCCCCCCCCCCACTTTTTTGAAAAGATAGGCATAGGTGTTGAAAATTGGGGCTTAGCCCCCAAGACATTTCTGGCGTGTGTGTGTTTTAAGTTGGTGTAGCCCCCCACTTCTGGCGTGTGTGTGTTTTAAGTTGGTTTAGCCCCCCACTTTCAATTTGCTTCCGACGCCTATGACATGTATAAGCCTGTTAAAACTTCCTGGGTTGTAACTAAAATCCTAAAAATTTGGCTGTCACTATATAACTGAATAAGCTGTATCTATTGAGATACAGAAAATGTGTTACATTTTACATACTAAAGAAGATGAGGACTCAGACATGTGTATTAGTTAGCTTGGTTATTATTAAATGCTGTCAGGAATGTTTCACTTACTATTTATATATAATTATGTAAAACACCCTTTAAATATTTAAAAACACCCTTTAAGAATTTTGATTTAAACTTTAAATTTTAATTCTGGGAGTGAAATACCCTTAACCTGAAAATCCTATCTGGAGCTCTGCATATTTAAAGGCTGGTTATGAATTCCTTATAGGGATATAGCCCTAGACCCTCTACTTGTATTGGTTAGCACTCTACTACTGGTACTACATCACTTTGAGCAGTTGATCCAGTAATATTCTTAAATAATTCAGCTATATACTACATAAAATTTGTATTTAGTTAATTTTTATAAGAAAGAAGGGTTGTTTTCCACTGGGTAAACCAACACCCAATTATCTGGAGCAGTTTAAAGCTTACCTATGAAAATTACCTGTTCATCTGCACAACTTGCTTAAAATAATTTTAATACAGATAATCACGGGCATTTGTTTCTGTCAACAGGGGGGTCGAGGATTTTTATATTGTAATATTCAAAATTGTATACAACACTGAGGGGTACTACAGTAATAAAAATAAATGTAATGTACTTACCTGGTGATGAAATAAACAACACGTTTCGTGTCGTCAAATGTCACAGCATGTTTGGGTGTTTTCCTGGAATTCCCATGTACTCTCGGAACAACTCCCTCGTTATACATATGCCTCCTAATATTTTTCAGACAAACGTCGCTGATATCATTCAGGTAAAGAAAACAATCTCTGCATACTGAATAATTCAAAAATTGATAATCGAATCGATGTCGTTTACGTGCACCGTCTCTCGTTTCATCGCCCCTGCTGGTTCCACATGCTAGTAATTGGCCCATTATTAACATGTCCCTAAGATTTCTGTCCATGGCAGTTACATTTAAACGATGATCAAATAGCTCATCAACTTTAAATTGAGATAGGCAGTCGTGTTTACATTGCTCCTTCCGTCTGTTGAGCTCGGACATGAGATCGAAGTTGTCATGATTTGAACAAGTATGGCCGCTGGAGTCACTTTCGCAGTCATTCTCGGCTGTGACGAACAAAGTCTCTTATTCTGCTCTGTATTATAGGACTTGTCAAAATGTTATCAGCTGAATTATTCTCAGTATCCAAATCAAAATCGTCGCTCACATCATCAACCTGCAATCGTTCGCCTTGCCTGGCATTAGGCCTAACAGTAACACTCACGTCAGTCACGGGGCGGGGTAAATAAAAATACTCACGGATATCGTTATCAATGTAGCAGTGGTTAAATGGTGTTCCTACTAGCTTGGCTAGTGGGGTTACCCCTTTAGCTCAATTGGTAGACCACCAGATTTATAATCCAGGGGCCCTAGGTTCGATTCCCAGCAGAGACAGTTATTTGTCTCTGTGACATTTGGCGCCCACGTTGGGACTAGGGTTCTTCCTGGATAGAATACAATTATCCATCACTTATTTCACAATCAGTGATTGTTACCTCCGAATGAAGAGTCGGGACGTCTCTTTCAAAATGGAGGGGATAATGTAGCAGTGGTTAAATGGTGTTCCTACTAGCTTGGCTAGTGGGGTTACCCCTTTAGCTCAATTGGTAGAGCACCAGATTTATAATCCAGGGGCCCTAGGTTCGATTCCCAGCAGAGACAGTTATTTGTCTCTGTGACATCTATTTCGTTTAAAAGTCTTGTCGAATCCTCACTCATACCCACAATGTCAAATCCAGGGGGTAATTCATCCCCACTTGCCATTGCAAGTTTTATAAATCCTAGTATAGCTATTATGTTTCCACGGACGCTTGTATCTGACAGCGACTTCTGATTTGTAAACATAAACAATGGACTGCAGCCTGTGCAGGAGTTGACAATGTCAAGGCGAAGCGACGAAAGGATTTTCTCCACTTCTAGCCATTGAACGAATTATATTTTACTATTTTTTTTCAAAAATACATATTCGTAATGTTGCTATATGTGTAAAGGAATCAAAATTTTTCTCAGTCATTACTGCAGTACCACGATAATAGTAGGTGTAATAAGCGAAGGAAGAGTTCATCAGAGCGGGAAATTATGACCGATGAAAGGGAATCACGTCTGGAAGGTAAAACCCCAGTTTCTAAGCTTTCATTGGTTGATGTCGTAAGGGTCTTTTTCTCAGCCGCTGGCTCATATATATATATATATTTATATATATATATATATATATATATATATATATATATATATATATATATATATATATATATATATATATATATATATATATATATTCAAATATTAACATAGCTTTTACTGTAACTAGAATGTAAAAAGATTTGACGGAATGTAACCTTTAATTAAGCAGAGGACTTCAACTTCTTGCGCTTCTTGGAATTTAACGTCTGTCTTATAGATGACTATTGTCTAATTCACGTAATTTGACAGGGCAGAGTAACGTTTATATACAAACAGGGGCACTGGTCGTTTATTAATAATAACAACAATGTCACTGCTGGGTTCAATTATTTATTGATGAACTGGTAACTAAAACAGTTCTATAATAAATAAAATAGTTGTTTACAAAATGAAAATATTTAACCAACACATTATAACACTTTGATTGTGAAAAAACTAAATAATTCAAACATATATATTATATATATATATATATATATATATATATATATATATATATATATATATATTATATATATATATATATATATATTGTGAAACCTGCTTAAGCGACCACCTGTGTATAAAGACCACCTGGTAATAAAGACCCCGATAGTGATATTTGTGTACAAATCAACTGCTATATAAATACCACCTTCCTATAATGACTGCTTTTTTTGTGTACCTAAGGAGTCATTATAAACAAGTTTTAATATATATATATATACATATGCCTACAAAACATGAAAGTGTTTTATTACATAGGGAAGGTGGGAATTAATATGTAATCTATACGAGTTACCAAAAGTTTAGATTTTTTATTAGATAGCCCGATTCTTTCATTAATTTCATGATTAATTATTTACTAGAAATCGAAAAACTGTGAATTGACGTCAATGGAATTCCTAGCTCAACAACACGTTTTACCCTGCCGACAATTTGATTAAAGATAAATTACAAAAATGCTTAATCATTTCAAAAACCGTCCACTCTGCTACCCGGCTTTATCTATCATTTTTCTTGAAGTCTTACTCAAAGTGAAAAGTCGGCTTCTTTTGAAATCGATTTTGTCGTTTTATGTATTCATGATGATTGTGAGAGAGACCATATCGCGTTCAAATTACATTTTGTGATTCAAAATAAAATATCCATATTAATTGTGATATTATATTTGATATTTTATCTCTCTGTTGTCAGCAGATTCAAGACGTCGATGTATGGCAATTTTCAATTCTTTTCGTAACGCATTTCGTAACCTCGTAATTTTTATACAAATAATTCAAGACATACAGAATCACACGGTTATTGCCTAAAGCTCGATTTATACGACTAGATAAACATTACATACTAACATTATTGTTAGGTCATCAAGATGAGAACGAGAATTATTTGAATTTATATTTGAAAATAATCAGATAAAATCATATCTGTCGAACATAAATCAGAGGCTTGTTACACAAAGATGTGCTTATCTGGGATTTTACTACTTTAACATTTAGTAACGGTAGCTGATGAAAGAAAGTACAAGTTATTATTTGCAACACATACTATGTCTGAAGGTCAAATGTGCAATTAATAATTTTCAATCTAAGCTAAGGTGATCCTGATCGGTTTATTTGATCTTCAAGATTAATACAGCTATCATAAATTTATTCCAACAACTATGACTACTCCATAGCGAGCTATCGCATCAGGAATAAGTCAATTTTAGCTATCTTACAATCACTTTCAACTTGAGAACCAACTGTTTTGTTTTTGACAAGAACTACCAGTGCTTATCGTACATTTGACTTTTTTGTACTTTAAATTTCCCATCTAAAATGTCAATAATTCCTTCTCCGTTCTCAATCTGTTTGTTCTATCTGTTCTCTCTCTCTCTCTCTCTCTCTCTCTCTCTCTCTCTCTCTCTCTCTCTCTCTCTCTCTCTCTCTCTCTCTCTCTCTGTCTGTATATTATCCATCTTTCTATTTCTCTATCTATCTATTTATCTGTCTATCTCAATGACATTAAATATTTCTATAGTAATTTTTCCACTGTAAAAAAATAAATGTGTTTCCAACTTGAGCTGAGGTATTGTTCATTTCATTTATTCAAGCTTTCAGTTATATTTGATAGCCTAGTTTAATGCTGTTTATTTCCTAATTCTTGCGGTAAAATAATTCATACTCTTAGTACACTGAATGAAATTTATTTAAAAAGTTACCATAAAATATAAAAATATTATCTCAGAATGTTTGTTTTATAATTATAACTTATAATTTCATGTTTTTATTTTGTGTTACAAATATATTAAATACCACGGCCATAGGTCTGTAAATGTGTCTAATCCACGAATTAAATCGACCCAATACTGGTATGCCGATATGCATGAAAATTTAGAATTCAATATGAACATTGCAGTTGATATCTTAAATATATCTCCACCCATTCTCAGTTTTTTTTTCACTAAATACTGTAACTATGAACACGACCTCCTATTACTTCCAGTTTTAACGAGAATTTAATTTAATATATCTTTTGGAAGACCGAAGTCTTAATTTTAAAATGTTATCTTTTCAATCGTAAGTTTTGTTTAGTCTTGTAGAAAATTATGATTCTTGAAGCAAGAAAATTGCGGCGACTAAAACCTAAATATAGATTTTATTTTTGAACATTTGTACATTTGTTAAATGTCAATTTAGATGATGTGTTTTTAGTGAATATTCTGTTTATTCCATGAGAAAAGAACCTAAGATAATTTTTAAAATTTTCATTTTTAAACAACATTCTAAATAGAGGGTTATTTTTCAACATCCGGTATATTATCCATTTCGTTCTGTATTGTTTGGCGTGAATTATAAGGCCGATGGGGTGATATAAATTAAAATGGTACCGATCATTTAGCCACCTGGGCCAATTTCTTTTGAACATTGTTCGGCTTTAACGATATCAATATTGTGATAAAATATGACCTGAAGAACAAAAGGTTTGTATAATAACAAATAACAACAAAGAAACATGGCAAATCTTGATACTCAGTTTTTAACGAAACTTTATAACTGTTCAAATTGAAGTCTTTCACATAATCAAAATAATCCCCCAAACCCGATTTTATCACAGTACATTTTAACATGTAAATTGATTTTGTTATAGTAATATGTTTTGTAAATGTAAATTGATTTTGTTATAGTAATGTGTTTTGTACCTGTAGAACGTATAAAGGCAAATTACCTGATACATGGATAATAGAAATTTAATAACAATATAATTTGCCTAACATTTGTTGTTTCTTATTATGTTTCGTTTTTCAGGTTTTTATTTTCCTGGGTTGACAAAATAATAATGAAAACTTATGGCTCTTTTTTCAAACCGATGCTTACGTAGATAGTTTTTTTATTCCATGTCATGCCTACATGGAGAAAGGTGTTACTATTGGCCCGAGGTCTGAGGCCCGAAGATAATATATAGGGATGGCAATTTGTTCATCTTGTAGGCTAAGGATATCGATTCTAAGATCTAATTATTTTGTTAGTGTGATTGTATCTTTGATTTAGGTTCGTAGTATTACATGGGTATCCGTTTTCACAATAAATTTAATTATCGATCATCTTCAGTAATATGGGCTAGCGCCATAAACTATTCTCCAAGTCCTACTGGTAGAGATCATATTACCAGGCCAATTTCCTCTTCACTAAACTTTGGATGTCAAAAAATGCCCATGTTGTAACTATTGCAGGTGCATTTCCACATTAAAAACTCAGGCTTTCTGTCAAAGTAAGAAAACAAAAATCTCCTAGCCACGAGAAATCTGGAATGTTTCAAAATATCTTTAGTTAGGTTTTTCCCGGGTACGCTGTTTTTCTCCTCCAACATTAAACCTGGACGCCACTATATGACTGAAAAATTGTTACATGTGTCGAAAAATAATTCAAATTTAAATTCACAAATCGTCTCCACATATTTGGCCTCGACCGTATAAACGATATCTGTTTTAGTATGGTGCTTCAAAACTCTTTATAACAATCAAACACCGGAAAAGGTAGAAGTCATGATCATACGGAAATAACAATACCTTTGAACTGATCTAAATGTGAGTGGTTACAATCGTGGCTGTGGTGTCAAAATATAAATGCAAACGTATCGCTGGAATTGGATGCCACCACATAGTTGTGTTCCTGCACTTTCAATTACAATTACATAATTACAATGCCTCCGGAAACTTTGTAGTCTTGTAACATTACATCGAATGGATATTAGATATCATAAAATCGACAATATTGTCATGGGTATGAATATTTCGTAGATATCGTTTGTGAGATAGCAGTTGTTGAAATGTCTATACCGATTTATTCCTCAATTGTTTTTATTTTAATTTGACTGTGAACTCGGAACAGTATGACCAGTTAAATGGGGACGTCTACTCCTCCATAGCGCCTGATCCCACTTCCAGATTTTCAGAGGTCTCTGTCTATTGTTCACCAGATTTGTATAGATGTTGAATGGCCGGTCCACATGATATGCTTACTCCGTCGTGACACCTGATCCCATCTCCAGATTTTCAGAGGCCTCTGTCTATTTTTCACCCGATTTGTATAGATGTTGAATGACAGGTCCACATGATATGCTTACTCCGTCGTGACACCTGATCCCATCTCCAGATTTTCAGAGGCCTCTGTCTATTTTTCACCAGATTTGTATAGATGTTGAATGACAGGTCCACATGGAATGCTAACTCATCCATGACTCCTGATGCCATTTCTAGATTATCTGGGATCCAATGTTCACCATTATGATTGTTATACCGCCCTGTGATTTCCTGACGCTTAATACTTTGGTATATGTAATCTTTATATATTCGTCACAATATTTATATGGTTCACTGTCCCACATTTATCGGTAGTGAATTCTCGTGTAATAAAGACAAGCGACTGGTAACACACGTATCCAGGTATTATTTTAATTCTTGTTAATATATAAATAAGATAAAACGTCGTGAAATATGATTAATAAATCACGCGATAAAGGAAAAGGTTAAACAGATAAAAAGGAAATATGAAAACTTATAACTCCAATGCTAAGAAGGAAGCACCATATTTTGTGACGGTAAACATGCCCTGCACTGACACGAATCGAAGTGCGTTATGTCAATTAATGGACATATTTTAATCAGTAGCCTTTGCTTGAGATTGAATGTGATCCTTGTTTTACCTAGTAATTCAGTACGATTACCACGTGATTATATCACATCATATATCATACATGTGTTATGTAGATTTATTCTGTAATGCATTTTTCTTAAGTGCACGTGTACTTGGGTATCATGAACGGATAGATCAATATCGATTGATATTGATAAGAGAAAAACGATAAAATTTGATTTCAATAGGTCAATGATTTAGAGACAGGAAAAAATTTAGATTATCATAAATCATGGGGAAAATGTGTTAATAATAACGAAATTCGTGATGCATTACACAGTTAATCAGATAGATAGATAGATAGATAGATAGATAGATACACATATAGATAGGTAGATAGATCGATAGATACACATATAGATAGATCGATAGATAGATGGATACATAGATAAATAGATAGATAGATAGAAAATTATCAAGGATATTTATCATCCTTATTGCTCTCGATTGCTGGATGACAGATAACATTACAATGTAATGTACACAAGGTCCAGGGAATAGAGATTATGTCTATCGACACATTCTTGAGTCTACTTTCACACAAACCACCAAGCATGTACTCAAGGTAGAACTAAACAAAGGAATGTATTTTTAAGTTATTAATCTGAATCAATATATATTCAAAACGTACTTAAACTAAAACAAATTGAAATATTGTCTGTTTTTCAAGTTAAATAGTTTTCATTATTATTATTTAAACAATTCGTTTTACTCATTTGTGTTGAGCCGCCCTGGCTCAGTCGGTAGCGCGCTCGACTCTTGATCGTGAGGTCGTGAGTTCGAGTCCAGCCGGCGGCAGGTTAGTTTCCTGTCCTTCGGATGAGACAGTAAAAATCGAGGTCCGATGTAACAGAAGGTGTCAGCACGTTAAAGATCCCTCACTGCTCAATGGCCGTAAGTGCTGAGCATAGGCCAAAATTTGAAGCCCTTCGCCGGCAATTGGTGACATCTCCATATGAAAGATTCTTGAGTGGAATGTTAAACAAACAAACAAACGTATTAGTGTTACCTTTTGCAGTACGTTTTAGTAAACATTGATTTCATTTAACAATTTGTTAATTAATTACAAATTTGCAGTGCATTGTAGTTTTAAAAAATTCTTACAAGATTATAGCATAAACATATTTGAGGTTAATATGAGTATGTCTGTTTTTGCTTTTTTCTACATGAAAGTTGAAGAGTACAGCTTCATTTAACCTCTAAAAGTACGTCGTCCTACCAAACTTGAAAATGTTTTAAGCGCGTTTGTACATAGATTATATGAACCAAACGCAGAGCCTTAGTGATGGATACAGACGCAAAAGGACAGACACCACCAAATATTTTCCCATAGGCCTAAATGCTAATTTACAAAACTTTAGGTCACTGTCACTCCCACGTTTATTAAATCTGGGTCAAATCAGTACCCTGTGCTGAAAGATCAATATTTTTTATAACAAAATATGCAATCAAAAGTATAGGTTGCCGTTGCATTTCTACTTCAAATTTTCACTTGTTTACAACTCGTAGTATTCTGCACCAAAGGAAAATATCTATTCTCATCTGACCCCTCCCTTTAAATTTTCAACCGTCAACCCTATAATTTGCAAAGTACTACCAATATTCATGTATCTTTTTTTACCACCTTAATTTCACTTATTAAAGGCAAAACTAATTTTTTTTCATTTAATGACCAATCAGATCCCTGGGCTCATTTTACCCTCCGCACAACTTTGGGTGACCAAAATGTCTGCGCCCATGTTGTAAACAAAGCAGCTGTTTTTCCAAAACCCTAGTGATGGAGATAGATGCAGAGCCCTAGTAGTAGAGACAGAGGAAGAACCCCAGTGGTAGAGAGAGTCACAGAGCCCTAGTGATAGAGACCCAGAGCCCTAGTGGTAGAGAGAGACACAGAGCCCTACTGGTAGAGAGAAACACAGAGCCTTAGTGGTAGAGACAGACGCAGGGTCCTAGCGATAAAAAGAGGAAGATCCTAGATTCGATATCCTAGATTCGATTTCGAGCCTATGAATGTAAACAAGTAATTGATCTAGTGCTAAGCGACTAGAAAGTTACGTGTCCATCTGACGAAACATAAACTCCAACTCCCGGACAAACATTACCAGGTAAACAATATTTCCACCACAAAACTTTATTCCTCATGCTAAGTAGAAGAAGATCGTCATTTTTCTGTAATTATTGGACTTAAACCCAAAGCTAGTACTATCATTGTAATGTGTATTTTGTAAAAGACAAACAAGATTATTTAATTGCTACATAGAATAAGTGTTTTCCTGAGCGCTACTTTGAAATGTACATCCAAATTAACATAAAAAAAAGAGTCTGATATCATTGTCATTTTATTTTGATTGTAAAAAGTTATTATAATTTTTTATTATTATTTTGGCAGTGTTTTAGTTAATTTAAAGGTGTATTACCTATTTTATCTGTGTTTTGCAAAATTAAAAAAGATATTTCGTATTGACACACAATAGCAAATAAGAGATATACAGAGGCATAAAAATTCTTATATTCATTTATAATTTGTGAAAATAAGGTCAGGTCCATTGCATATACAAATAGAAAGGTCGAATTAATCACTTGAATAATTGCCAAACTGAGTGTCTCCAGCCTTTTTCATAAAGTATTTTTATGCCTGTGTATATCTTTTTTGTTATTATACATCCATCTTTCTTTCAGTTAAAATGACAGAAATGGTTTGGAAAAAATACAGATAATGCGCCTTTAAGATACGTTCTCATTGATAGCATATTATTCAGCTGCTTTAGATTGTAAAATTATCGTTTGAGTTCATTTCAGCATATTTTTATGACATTTTTTAAACCACTTTAATCATCTACACCAGTTATATAGGATCAGAAAATCATTTGTTTAAATGTTATGACTTTTTCATATTTATTCCTATTATTGTTATTGCAATTTTGGTCAGCTTTGTGAGAAAGAAACTTAACACAAGTGCGTAACTTTAAGATTCAACGCATCTTTGCGTGTATACGTCATTGAACTTTTCAAATAACGGTGTTTCTGTATATACTAAATATTTGGTTCTTTATATTTATGTTATTTCTAGTTCCCATTCCTTCGGTGTATTATTTCATATTTAATCTTTTTAGCGGCATTTCTTCTTATATTTAATAGTTTCTTTTCCTTTGATTCTAAGTAAAAAGTAACAAATTAAATATGTTTATTTCTTTGCCTCTAAAACTTCTTTTAACTCCACATCATATATCTTGGCATTTATTGGAGCCTTCGAAATTCAAAAATATTGATCTATATTTCTGAACGAAATGAAATGCCAAGAGAATTTCATACTTTGATCTGAAAAAGTTTCCTACAAACGTTTACTTTTATACTATAAAGAATTTTACTATTACAGTTTTCCGTCTCCACCTGAAGATATCATTATACCGTTGTTGGTTTCTTCTTTTCTCTTATCATTACAAGTATTCAAAATAACATACGTGCACACAAGGTCACGCAAATGTCTTTGTAATGCAGAAAGCATTAATCTCTGATTTGATATTATATCTGAGAATTTTTTAAAATTTGGGCTAAAGTGCGTGCTTTTCGGGATTTCAGAAGATTTCGAACATAGATGACGCTACAATCAATGCATGGATGATAGATCACTATCGACAAATTACCCATTTGAGGTTCATAAAGTCGAGAAGCTCTTTTGGCTAAATTGTCCAATGACCTGATTTTTTTACTTTAAAAAATACTAAGTGACTCGTAGATGTCCGTACGATGGGGAAAATTGCGTTTAAGACCTCAACCATATTCCGTGTTTGTTACATCACTCTGAAACGGTTGTTTAAACGAGAATGTGGTTGATTAGCCACGTGAATTAACTACAGTGTAGATTAAATCTTCCAAGCATTTTATTGGTTGAAAAATAAAGATTTGATCCCGAGCTACTAATGAAAAATTATCTGAGTTAGAAAATGTACATGAATATGCATCAGACTTGTTCCCGGCAGTCAAATTTCGCGATGTTGTAAAACTAATAAGGGCGCGGATCCGTAATAGAAGTTTCTAACAATATTGAATTTTCTACCTTTGGCATACTGATCCGGAAAAAATACCCAAATTGAAATACAGGTTGAACGTAATCACACGAGACTGTTTTTCATACCATGCAAGTTTTCAGTTATGGTAGAAACAGGTTTAACATTTTGTGTAAGTTGATTATCATGTTTATCTAACTTCCGTTCATTAATTTTCAAAATTTGAAAATTAACTAACTCGAGTTAGATAATCATGATAATCAACTAACACCCGTTGTAGAACCTCTATTTAGCACACGGTTGATATAATTACTTTGTTTGCAACTACTAGTATCATGTTTCACTATGTGAAGTTGAAATCGGCTACATACTGATTGCAATTACTTTGTTGTTCTTCGGATTTGATGGCGAAGTTACAGCGGCTATGAATACTCGTCAAGTGATGCTAGTTCTTCCGTGGAACATGGACCCATGCCTGAACATTCCCGAGGTCTGTTTTGTCCAATGTTTAATATACTGCAATAGTGATCTACAAACTATTTCAAGACAATATTTTGGTTTCTGCATTTTGATACAATATTCTAAACTATATATTAAGTTTAGACTCAGAAACGTTATTTTGCAAAGAAATGAACCAATGAAAAATGATCGGAAAATGAACAACACATTTTTTTTATAGATTTCCTTGGAATTACAAATACAACAGAAATTTTCTTACAAACTTTTATTTTTGTTCAAAGAAAAATAATTTTGTTTGAATCTGTCTCGAAACTGAATGATTTGTACACACATATGCTATTGTAAAAGGCACTTGTTTGACCGATCGCGTAATCAAGCTTTATAAAATTCTAAAATTTACATATCTTATTAGGTTTAAACCTTAGCAATTTTCGTGTTCAGGGATATTTCAATTTTTGTATTGATATTTTGGAGTGGTTGTGTTGGACGTTAGACATTGATAGGTAAGTATATCCGTTACTTATATTGACACAAAAACATCTGTTCTTACATTTGACAATGTGTTGTTAGTACAGTTTCGTCATTATCATTTTTGACATATTTTAACAATTTTATTTTTATATATTCATGAATGTGTGAAAATCTGAATTTCAAAGAGAGGGGAAGTGAAGGAGGGAGAGAATCACGGAAGAATAAATAAAGAATATGCGAGAAAGATAAATATATATTACATAACACAACGTCCATATGTTTTAAAATTGTGTATTTTTTGTAAATCCTTCGCACGTGGAATTTGTTAAATGTTACTCAGCCAATAAACTTCATTTTTTATCATTAAGCCCCAAATAACCATTCAGAGAGTTGATTATGTATCAAGGTTAGGAACACACTATATCAAACGTCAATGACGCTCAGACGCCGTTTCAAATTTTGAATGTTACGTAAGTTATTCTCATTTTCACTTTGAAATTAAGACGATCTACATCGAAGTCTTTTTTTGTTTAAGCATGCTTTCAATAGATTCGAATATGTGGTTACAAGTCTTTGAGAATGATACATAATAACTGTGAACAGCATGATTTGCCTATAATCACTCTTATACAAACGTTGTATGTTTTCTGATAAAACTAGCCAACATGAATAAATGAGGGGGTTATTGAATAGTTGTTTTATAAACGCACATCATAACTTGATTTTATATTCAGCAACATTTGAAAACAAAAACGAATTCCTTATTTTAACCCGTGTTCTTTTGGACACCACTAAGTGGTGCACTTTGATATATTCCACTGCCATAAACCAGGATCATGTGCAATATCTGAAGTTGCACCTAGAAACGAGTGGCTGAATGGGTACTATCGGTCAATCATGTCAACCCTCTTTAATTTCCTTTAACCTGTGGTCACGAAATTTATAGTATGTTTTATTTACGCTAGAAAATAAAAAAAAGTTAATCATATTTTCTAGAGGTTAGCTGTAATTATTTCCATATGTGTAATTCACAGCTGACGTAAACCAAAATCGGCGTTTGTCATTTAATCCGTACAATATTTCAATGGTTTTTTTATGAATATGAAAATCGATGTAAGCTCAGATGATTGGAATTGAAGATGTCCTTCATGATGATATATTGATCTCAATGTCTACACTTAAAATTAAAATATTAAAATAAAGTTCCCAAACTTATACCTCTTAACTGCCAAAATGGATATAAACAACATGTCATTAAACGCCAAATTGAAATACAAAATAACTCATATTGCCAGAGGTATATGACTGTAATATCGAATTTCTAATGCGGACAGTTAATAGTATATTCTTTACATTAAATGGCAATAATTTGATCTTCGTAAAATTAATGATGATATCAATTTTCAATAATTCCGGTAGTGCACTGTCGACGTTAATTAACACAAAGACACATTTAAATGTTAAAAAATATCGAGATAAAAACGACGGGGTCTATGAATAACTGTACTACATTAACGGACAATTATATCATCCTTATATTTAATTACCCTTACAATGAAATAAGATTTCAGTCAAAGCATTCACAGTTTTTTCCATATTAATTAACCTGAAATTTTAAGATTAACTTTCTTATATTTCACAGTGTGGAATGACAATGTGGGGACGGCACGTAACAACCCACTAGATCAAACGTATACAGGTTCGTGTGATAAATAATTTTTTCCAAACATAATTTGCTGCGATACCCATTACACGAGTGCATTCTTTTATGATATTTCATAAAATTTGTCGGCTAAGTACCCGTCCGAAATATATACCCCGTACTGTCTGCAGCGTAACCAAGCAACAATTGATTCACCGAAAGCTGTCGTAGATTATTTTTGCTATGTAAGAATAAGAAGGTTATATTAATAGTCAATCCTTCAGTGTAATTGCACTTCAAATACGCTGTCACATCTCGTTGAAAATGAATGAATTCTTATTTTCCCCTAAATTTACGAAAATTATTAGACAACAGTGTTTCACTTTGTTTGAATAATCTCTAAAAAAAATCAATGATAATGAATGCAAAAGAAGTTAGCGATATAATAATTAAATAAAATTATAACTTTCCGAAAAAGTCATCTTGAATCTTGATCTTTGAAAAACGTTTGACTCACTTATGTTTGAATCTGTTAAAATAAAAAAGTAATTTGTATGTCCACGGATTTAGCACAAACTACAAGTATATCTTTAATTCTCAGCTTAAGTATACAGGCATCATCGTCGTCGTCGTCGTCATCGTCATCGTCGTCGTCGACATGATAATCATCTTTATCATTGTCGTCATTGTCATCAGAATCTTCTTCATCATCATCATTATCATCATCATTATTATGATCATTATTGTTATTAGCATTATTGTTGTTGTTCATTGAATCATTACAATTATCGAGTATGGTGTGTATTGGGTCCTTTTTCACATCATAATTTATTCTTAATCACTTCCTTAACAACAGCGCAACAACTGTATCGCAACAGAGGTTTCTTCGCGAGATGTAAGAGGTCGTATAACCATCATAACGGGTTAACGATGGTCCTTGTGTGTCAAATACAAATCATTCAGCGATGGATAGAATTTGAACCAAACATGTCGCCCGTTACTATATGGCATATAAGGCAAAATAGCGACAAATATTGTCCGATTCACATAAGATTGGCGGGACGAAGTAACCTTTTGATTATCATACGAATGATTCTGTTCACTTTCCTGTTATGACAAGCTGTACGGGAAAAACGTTTTATTCCTAACTGGATACCCGATGACAAGTAGGAACGATCACTCTTATCAGTGTAATTTTAATGTTATACTTTATTAACTAAAATTTAAACTCGTCCAGGTCATGAAATGGTTCACGAGACTCCACCCCGCCAGATTATATGAATTTTACTATAAAATAGAATGAGTTATACGTTCTTATATTGGATACCTAAACTTCATAAAACCCCATATAAACAGAGGTACACAGCAAGATCCAGCAAATGTTCTACCAAACCTTTATCTTTACTACTTATCAAGATATTGACAGCCATTTAGGAGAAACTTCAGCAATACTGTACAGTTGCTTATTGCAGAAAAATCAGATTTGGATACTTGAAAATTCTAAACAACTCTTAGAAAATTTGAAGGCACACAATTTTCCACAAATTCACAGTATCAAAACATACGACTTCTCTAATCTTTACACAATTTTTCCACATAAAAACGAAAGACTTTTTAGCATCATAGAGAACTGTTTTTCACTAAAGGTGGTACCCTAAAATTATGTAGTGATTGGTTATCATGATACTTATTTTGTCAAACACCACTTTGATTCTACACATAAATACACTGAAGTTGATATAAAAAACATGCTGGAATTTCTAATAGACAATATATTTGTAATGTTCGGAGACGTGGTCTTTCAACAAACTGTTGGCATTCCTATGGGAACCAATTGTCCCCCTTTATTGGCCGACCTGTTCCTTTATTCATACGAAGCAGACTTCATTCAGAACAACTGAACCGAAAGAAGAAAAAGCTAGCGGTGTCCTTGAATTTCATACTTAGATTTATCGACGACGTTTTGTCAATTAATAATGACAATTTTTATACATGCCAGTGCGATATATCCCAGTGAACTAGAAATTATAGATACAACAAAATCAATCACGCGCGCGCGCGCAACTAAACTTTATGACAAACGCGACGATTTTGGCTTTGCCATCGTAAGTTTTCCACATTTAAGTAGTAATATCCCACAGTCACCCGGATATGGAGTTTATATTTTACAAATGATCCGATATGCCAGGGCGTGTTCAACATATGAACATTACATATGTAAACTACTCACTGACAAATTATTGACACAGGGATATCGAAAAGCGAGTTTGATGTTCACTTTTCGCAAATTTTACGGTCTGTATAATAGTCCTGTTTGTGATTACTCTGTTTCACTGGGTGAAATGTTGAGTTGCCTTTTCGTTGGCGGTTGTTGAGACGCCTGTACTAATTGTGACGAGGATTCGGTCATCACGTATTTCATTTGGACTTGACTGTGACCAGTCAACAGGGGATGCTTACTCCTCCGTGGCACCTGATCCCACCTCTTGGTCCTGGACATCCTAAAGATTTATACTTTGGTATCTGAGATGTTTTAAATTCTTGAAATTGCCTAGTGATGGTAAATGAGCTGATTCCCTTTGATCATTAGTATGGTTAATAAGATCATGTTAACAATTGGTCAGTCAGAGGTGGTTTATAATGGACTGTGTGAATACCCGAGACTAAACATAATCCCAGTTACATAACTCGTATTTAGGTGATGACTGATTATTTCAAACTAAACTGACATTTGGTTTACATAGCATCGTTGTTTAAATTTCACAAACTTAAATAGTCATCGTTTTACAGGGATGACTCTAAATTGTACTAGACATTTCTCGATTTAGGGTTTCGCCTTGTCTCCAACAATTTTTTTTTCCAGACCTTCTCATTTGTATAAAATTTTAGCTTAAATAATGTCTTATTGATGTAAAAGATCGTCTTTAGCATGTACCTTTTTTTTGAAAACCTATGATTATTTTTCGTATTGATTATGATGGCTATGTATGTGGTTGACAATTAGTGTAGAACTGTTAATAGATATCATACTGCAGATGATTGCAGTGGCATGGTTGCTCTATTTATGGTTTTAAGCTTATGTAGAGTCACTTGTCCGTAGGTGATATATTCTTGGGAGACATCCCGTTGGTTGCTAGGTTCTTTGCCTAAGGTGCTATATTATTGTGAAACATACTGTTGCTTGCTGAATTCTTGTTCGTAGGTGATATATTTTACGAGACCTTTTGTTGGTTGCGGAGTTCTTTGTCCGTAGGTGATATATTAATCAGAGGCCTCCTGTTGGTTGCTGAGGTCATTGTCCGTAGGTGCTATATTATTGGGAGGCCTTTTGCCGGTAGATAAGTTGTTTGTCCGTCGGTGCTATATTCTTGGTAGTTCTCTGTTGGTTAATGAGTTGTTTGACCGTAGGTGATATATTCTTGGGAGGCCTTTTACCAGTAGATAAGTTGTTTGTCCATGGGTGATATATTCTTGCAAGACCTCATGTCGGTATATGAGTTGTTTGTTCGTAGGTAATATATTTTTGGCAAGCAGGGGTTAATATACTCTTTTTGGGACAGCGTCTTGTACCCTTCCCCTTGGGAATTTTACGTTGCAATAGGCCAAATTGGAAAATAGTACCTATAGAATATACGAATAAAGACCAAACTTGTGATTCAGTTAACTTTTATTTAACTGACAGCATGATTTTCATCTGAAGACTTTGAATGTACTGTAAATCTGGTTTAATTCGCGAGAATTTTATTTACGCGTAATTTCGCGAGCTCCCAATCGCAAAAATAACATTATCGCGTAATGAAGTATGATAATAGTAAGACGAGATGAGCATTCGAAAATTTCAAAAATATCATGTTGCGAATAATTTTAGAATTTGTGTATCACGAAAATAAAATCCCGCGAAAATTTCCGGAAATACATACATCACAGGCGGACGTTGTTTTTTTTTCTTTATAAAACACGAGAATGCACGACAGAAAAACAGAGATAAAAAATCAAAATAAAACGTGATACTGTAAATCAAGCATAACAAAGCCACCCTTTCTTAAATGTGACACAGAAAAAGCCAAAATCATGTTCGTTATATGAGTGCATTAAAATAAAATTATTTCATATATTTTAAAAGTGTCAAAATAATGATTTATTTGGTAAATTTTATTATTTTAAAAACGATAAATATGACTTGCGTTACCGTCCACCTTTAATTTCCGCCATGACAGTAGTCATCTTAAGGCCATTCCGTGACGTGACAGTGTAACTCACAAGTTTGCCGGAAGTGGAATGAATTCTTTGTTAGTTTTCCGAAAGCAGGTAAAATCGCTCACTTTGGCGGTCAATATCGCGCATACCGATTTTGATCGGGGTTTTCGATGTTGTTCTTAGAATGATGAGTTCTGTAAATATAAACTCAGGGTGCTCTTTAAGGCATGCTAAATCAAAATATATTAAAAATTCGAAGTAATTCCTTTTGAAAATAATATCTACTGTTCTGCAGCTAATGATTTTATAATTAGTGATATGTGATTTATCACGAATGATCCGTGCCTACTATTTTACTTTGTCTTATGTAAGTTTGACTTTATTGCTGCAATTTTTATCTTCAAAACTTCAAAAGCTTTGATGCTTAAATATGTTCGCACTGAATTGTGTGAATGAATAATCTGATTTAGAGAATTAGTTATGTGACGTGTTCATTGACTAAATTGAATTGCAATAATTCATATTCATTTTCATGGCATTTTTTTCCTATCCGGTGTAGAACGAATATGAAATAAAATGTATAAAGAAACGCCTTGTCTTCAACGGTTTACTAGAATAAAGAAAGATTTACAAATGTATAGCTACAAATGTCATAGTTTCTTAAATGCGTGAATTTTATACGATTTACAAACACACAGATAAAAAGCATGAGTAATATGGTACTGCGGTACTTAACGTTTTTCCTCAAAATCATTAAAGCAGACACTTACCCGAATAAAGTAACTAATTTTTCAAAACAATAAAGCCGAAACTTCCCTGAAAAAAGTAATTACTTCTCCAAAACATTAAAGCCGAAACTTACCTGAAGAAAGTAATTACTCCCCAAAACATTAAAGCAGGAACTTACCTGAATAAAGTAATTAATTCTCTAAAACATTAGAGCAGAAAAGTACCTGAATAAAGTATTTAAGCCTCCAAAACATTAACGCAGACACTTACGTGAATAAAGCAATGAATTCTCCAAAACATTAAAGCCGAAACGTACCTGAAGAAAGTAATTATTTCAATATCACTACCAACTTTTCCTTACCTTACATGGTAATTTACGTCATTGATCGAAACTGACATTAAAGGGAAGTTACAATGATATCGCGGTATTTGTATATCTCTTATATTTTTCCTTCGACGGTATTCTATTTATAAACCCAATAGCATTTCATTTGGCCTCATTTTGGTAGCAAGTACACAGATAATACTTAGACATTCTTTGAAGTTGAAAAGTCATTTAAATAATTCTTAGAGGTCATTTTGTTGTAGGTTGTATGGAAGGACAATACAAAATTGAGGGCATTACAAGAAACTTGTATGAAATTGAGGGATTTTATGTTAAAATCAAATATTCGACAGAAATGAAAAGATCGCGATGATTTTGACAGGTTGCTATAAACACCGGCTCACGTCTGATTTATTCTAAAACTAAAACTGCTACTAGATCGCGCTATAACTCCACTATCGAATTAAATGTAAATACCGCGATACCATAGGAAGGGGCTATAAATAGATTATGTTTGTTTGTGTTATTTTTGTTTACATCCCACAAAGAATTTTTTGACTGATATCGAGACTTTAACAGCTTTAAATAAAGTTCCACAAATTTTATCTTTGCTATAGACTGACACAAATTACTGTCGAAGCTAATGACTCACGTTGGAAGATGAGGGTCTCAGTGCCCAAGTAGTTAGTACATCTTTCCATTACATCTTGTCTTCATACATTTAAGTCTAGCCGTCAGTGCACAAATGAACTTTCATCAAGCATATTTCCAGGAACGATTATAGCTAGTTTGTGCCGTATATTTTTTATCAAAAGTAGAGAAATTAAATTGTTAGTTAAATCTAGAAATAGAAACTGTTGCACGACATACAAAACAAAAATATTTTTAAGTCAGTATGAGACTCTTTAAACATAAAAGGTAAAACGATATTACATGTAAATCAAATATGCAAATTCTTAATCTTATGAGAATCAATAATTTTTCGCATGACTTTGACAATAAAGTGTTATGCAATAAGAAATTGTAGCTTTACATGAAATTAAACAGCACACTAAAATCTGGTTATCATTCCAAGCCCGTCGTTAAGGTAGGTTCATAATTTCTTTGATGCAACTTCACTGAATACATTTTACTTTGCATCGTTTGGAAAATATGGAATGTATTGAGTTTTTGTGTTTTCTTGTATATTTGTTCAATAAACAGTCTTGCGGGGTAAATGCATGATTCATCATCTAACTACAGATTAAACTGAGACATAAAGATTAATTCTCTAATTCTCTCGCAAAGTTTCGCGTCTTATAAACGTTACATTTCCAATGTACACAAATCAGTTTGTTTGAGGTTACACGCAGAGGTCATTTAGCAGATTTTCTCTGCTTTGTTTCTCTGTTGCGATTGACAGAAATAAGAACAACACCAACATGTAGATACGTTTGTTCTTCGGAGGAGTTAATAAGTTGTCATGTAAATTTCAATCATATGGAATCCATAGAGAAAACTATTCTGTTTGTAAATCAATTTATCTACGAACTTCATGAAATAGCACTTTATAAACTCTCCTGAGACTTCATATACAAACATGTAGAACCGTATACAGTGAAACCTCGCTATCGAGACCACACAAGGGTTTCGATATTTTACAATATTTTCAAGTGACTGAATATCTACTGCATTAAATGTGAGGTGGTCTCCTAAGTGAAGTGTTTTCAACCAAGGTTCCATTGTACTATGTTTTACTAATAATACAATATAAAAAATCTCAGATACCAAGGTATAAATCCTTAGAATGCAAACCTGGTAAAAAATGAACAAACACGGACCTCTTGAAATCAAGAGATGGGATCAGGTTCCATGGAGGAGTAAGCAGTCCCTGTCGACCAGTAATACCTGCCATGAGTACACAGTCAAATAAAAATGAAATCCGTGAGGGATGAATCGTCGTCCCAATTTGTACAAACGTCTTAACAACCGCCAGCGGACAGGTAACTCAACATTTCATTTAGTGAAATAGAGTAATCGCAAAGAAGACTATTATACCGCCCGTAAAATTTGCGGAACACAAACACTGTTTTCCATATCCCCGTTTCAATAAATTGTCAGTGAGTAGTTTACCTTTGTTTATGAAATGTTCATATGTTGAACACGCCCTGGCGTATCGGATCATTTGTGGGGAAATAATCCATTATCATGACACGGCAGAGTTGTTAAAGCCTCGCACTGTAAATCACGATGTCCCTTACTTTATTCTACATGTGGTTTAGCTCCATTACAACCATAGCTAATAAGATGATACGGTTTGTTATTTTACCTGTCGAAGGTCGATGGTATTTACTTGTGTTCATTGTAACTGGATTTCCAGTCGCCATTAATAAAACTCAAAAGACCGCCACCGTTTATCAGAAAAAGAAAGTGTTGAATGTTACTTATCTCAGTAACAAACCGTACAGATATAAAAAAAAAATCACAGATACCAAAGTATTAAACTTACGGATGCCCAGGATACAAAAAATATATACAAACTTGTTGTATATTGGTCAAAAACCCACCTCTAGAAATCCAGAGGTAGGATCAGGTATCATGGAGGACTATGAATCCCTTGTTGACCGGTCTATTAAGACATAAAGTATCTAATGAAATTTGTTTCCTTGAGATGTTGCTGTGGATACTTCGCAACCCATGTATAATGCTCAGGAATTATCCATTGCTCTCTCACTTTTTAAAACCAGGTTATAGGTCATTTATCAAGTTCACGGCACTAAAACAAATCAACTGTGTGTGATGACAACTTTTGTGTGATGACATATTTTGGAACCGTCACATACAAAATGTTATAACAACAATATGAAAAATATTAGACAGAGCAATAAGTTTAGAAGTTTTTGAAAAATAAATTTCTGTCGCAAAATGTTTAATACTATTGGCGTTATATATTTGGCTTGGATACGGTAAAAAAAGCGAGGTTCTGATAGCGAGGCTCAGTCATCAACAGCTACTTATTTTTTGTATTTCCCTTGGAAAAAAAAAGAAATGGTGGCCACTTTATACAAACTAAAAATATTGAAATCATAATCGTTCGAAAATTATGTTTAACCTTGTAATAGTTCAGGCTGTTAGTAAGGTACCCTATCTAGCTCCGAATGTCCAGGGAGCATTTTGTGACAAAGGTCAAATGTAAACCTCGACTAACTTCCGCTGGTCAGACATATTTCACGTGACAAAGATCAAACCTAGAGCTCGAGTCGCTTGTACAAGAGGTATTTGCCTGGTGACAAGAGTCACAAATGAACCAAGACAACACTTCCTTTGTCTAAGGTATTTGATAGATGCCAAAAGTTAAAGATGAACCTCCTAAATACAAATAACAAAATATTATCAAATATTGCTTAACAGATTAAAAACCATATGTCGAAAGTAATCGGAAACACGTATTTATTTGTTTTAATCACATGAAATTTCTCTTTTTACATGTGTATCTAGTAGATACACATATCTACTTCACAGAATGAATGAAGTGATATTAATTCATATGTTGTTGGTGATCGTCTTGTGGTTAGACAATATTGGTTAGATAATCTGATAAAAAGATCACAAGATAATCTGAAGACTGTGTTAAAATTTCATTAAAATAAAACACCAATATTTGACGTTTTGTTGAGTTTACTTCATCTTCCAAAATATAATATGAACGATAAAGAAAATAATCTGTTTATCATCAACTGAAGTTTCAACTTAAATCAAAGTTTGCTACGAGAATATTTAGACCGAAGATTTGTTTTGCTCAGTCGAAACAACTATTCTCATTCTGTTGTAAAGAAAAAGACTTCCTATCCAACTTACATGAAATACAGATAAAGGACGATCTTTGTCTCTCCTATGCTCGTTGTTTCTACACACTTGAGTACTTTTTGTTTTTACATTTAATGTCGTTGTGTTAGCATTACCTGGCACGAATAAAATAAATTAAAATAGATAATCAATGGGTAGTTATGTGAATAGAATGTTTTCAATCACACTATCAGTGTATTTTTCATTTCTATTGTACTTCAGTGTTGTTTAATGCTTATTCAGCACATTTTTACTCATACAATGACGTCATCGAATACAGATTAAACACCATAAATTTAAACCGTGCTAGGGACCTAGAACAATGCTGTGAGGGTTTCAGATGTTCTTGTGAAAAGGAACATCAGTTCAAAGTCATGGCCGAAAAGATATGTGGCTTTCAAACCTTTGTGAGGGAACAGTCGTAATATAAAACCACAGATCTCAAACTATTAAAGGACCGATGGCTCAGGAGTGGTATACAATAATATATTTGCTTTTTTGAAAAATCATTGGACGTGTGTATGTTTATTATATTTCGTTTCTGGCAAAAATGGCAAATAAACGAATATATGGAAATGTTTATGTATTAAGTAAATATAAAAACCTCAGATACCAAAGTATAAATCAATAGAATGTCCAGGACATAGATACAAATCCGGTAAAAATGGACAAACACGGACATCTGGAAACCAAGAGGTGGGATCAGGTGCCATGGAGGAGTAAGCATCCCCTGTCGACCGGTCACGCCCGCCGTGAGTCCACAGTCAAGTCCAATGAAACACGTGAGGAGTGTATCCTCGTCACAATTAGTACAGACGTCTCAACAACCGCCAACGAAAAGGCAACTCAACATTTCACTTAGTGAAACAGAGTAGTCGCAAACAAGACTATTATACCGACCGTAAAACTTGCGGAACGTTGACATTAAACGCGGTTTTCGATATCCCTGTGTCAATAATTTGTCAGTGAGTAGTTTACCTCTGTATATGAAATCTTCATATGTTGTGCACGCCCTGGCATATCGGATCATTTGTGAAATATAAACTCCATATGCGGGTGACTGAATTTAAACAAATTTAACAAACAAAAGACGATTAGAAAAAAGTGCTTTAAAACAATTATGAACGAATACACAAAAACAGTAATATTTTGGACCGAATAGCTTAAAAGGTAATTCGCTTAATTATTGATTTGTGATTTTTTAAAAGCTTCTGAAAAGGTTATAATTACAAAAGTAAAAAAAGTCATTTACATACATCTGAGTTTTGAAATGTTACTGCTTAGGCTAATCATCATTTGTAAAACTCGGTCTGGACTTTTTAATGAAAATTACAAATATATATATTATCGATCTTTCAGTGAGTCAGTAGTTATTTGATGACAAGGGAGAAAGACAACTTTAGCTATCAATAATCTTTGCCACCGAGATCAAAATTTAAAAGATTAGCGAAATTATATTTTTGTCTCGTTGGTAATATAAATACACTGAAATCATGGTGTATGTTTCTATTGATTTGTTTTGCTAGAATTGACCGAAATTGACTGCGAAACCACAATAGACTAATCAGAGTCAGCGAGAGATCACAGAATGTCATTTCATGAAGTTTTATTCGAGACATTTTGTCGATAAAATGTCACAAAATCATGGAAGGTTTGTGGTTTCTTTTGGGGATATATTGTACCCGGCATTCCTGCCTTGTAAAAATTCTCAGAAGTCATACAATGATGGTAGATATGTTGAGCAGAGCGTCAACTAAATTTCATATCAGATGTTGTCATTTTGGAACGATTATCTCGTCAGACTGTTATTAACTTAAAGATATCTGTACAATGTTGATATGAAAGAAAACAATACATGTGTAATGTTGCTGTATTTGTAATATTTGTGTCTAAATTTGAATGAAATAAACCTTCATAATTCTCGATTTATTGATAAAATGCAAATTTGACCAAGATTCGAATTACTGATAAATATCAACATGATTAAATAATTTTACAGAATAGGTACTCAAAACTCACATTTAATGACATACATCGATGTCGGTATAGATTTATATATGTTTGATGTGAAATATTTTTTCTCTCTTCGAAACCGCGGGACTTTAATTTGAGACTGCAAAACGTTTTGTGTCAAGTTAGTTTGATGTGTGGAAGAACTATCATTAGAATGATAAAGACCGATCAATAGAATATATCTAAGTACCTAATCATCATCATTGTGTGTGGGGGTGTAGGTGTATGTATGTATGTATGTATGTATGTATGTATGTATGTATGTATGTATGTATCTGTCGGTCGGTCGGTCGGTCTGTAGGTATGTCTACACGTGCATGTGTGTGTGCATGCGTTTGTACGTATGTATACATAAAGGTAGGTGTGTGGGTATGTATGTATTTATGTGTGTATGTAGGTATGTACATACATACTTATGTATTTATGTGTTGTCCACTTATAAAGTTCACATACCGATATTGAAAAATCGCCATGTAACCATGTATTTTTGTATTTTTATTCAGATTAAAAGTCAGGTTGAGTTACATACGTGTATTTCCTATACTCGTTTTCAGATTATCAGCAGACAGACGGGGTCTCAGATCACATTTTGTACATAACAAAATCGATAGTGTGTGTATCCAGGAGTTGAAAGTCTTTCATTCTTAATCAAGTACAGGGACACTATTTGTTTAGCAAACATTTAAAGTTCTCTTTTAAAACCGAATTCAGACATCATTGATTCCCATACGCATTGAAAGATATATGTACCGGATGTTTACTCTGTGGAAAAAATACATACCTCCCCAAGTATAAATTGAATGAAGTAGTCAATTACTCTATAATGATTGACATGAGATTGGCGGAAAGTGACAAGTATTTACAAATGAGAATAAAATAAATGCAATACAACATGCATCTGCACAACAAAAACGTGTTCTTACATCTCTGCAGGCTTGTTAGCATGGCGTTTTATCTATTAGCGGTTGTTTCTTACTCCACACCACGTGGAGTCCAAACATAATATCAATTATCAATGGTTCTTGGTATTTTTTCTTCAAAATAAGATTATTGTCAATATCTTTTAGACTGTTTAAGGTAGTGTATTGGTAGAGCGTTTAACTCGCTAGCTTTGAATTTGTTTGTTTATTGTTGTTTAACGTCCCACTCAAGAATCTTTCAATCATATAGAGACGTCACCAAATGCCGGTGAAGGGCTTCAAAGTTTAGCCTTTGCTCAACACTTAAAGCCATTGGCCAATGAGGGTTCTATAACGTGCCGAAATCTACTGTGACACGGGACCTCTGCTTTTACTTTCTCTTCCGAAGGACAGGAATCCGACCTGCCGCCGGCTGGATTCGAACTCACGACCTCGCAATAAAGAGTCGAGCACACTACTGACTGAGCCAGGCCGGCTCAACTAGCAAGCATTGTTTGTATATTTTTGTTTAACGTCCTACTCAAGAATCTTTCACTCATATGCAGACGTCAACAAATGCCGGTGAAGGGCTTCAAATTTTGACTTATATTCGGCACTTACGGCCATTGAGCAGTGAGGGTTCTTTGACGTGCCGACACCTACTGTGACACGGGACCTCCAGGTTTTACGGTCTCATCTGAAAGACAGGAATCCGACCGCCGGCTGGACGTGAACTCACGACCTCACGTTCAAGAGTCGAGCGCGTTACCGACTGAGCCAGACCGGCTCGTTATAGTGAAATAGTAACTTTTGCCAATAATGCGTCATTTAAAGTCACTTGTTTCGACTGATACATAAAATTGAGGGAATGTGTAACGGAAAGCCGGGCACGATAAAGAACCTTAGTTTAAAACATCAATTACTAAAATAATATTTGGCACTGATAACACCATTTAGATTTTAAAAAAATTTCTAAAGCTAGGATAGTCATTTTTTACAGTGGTTACTCTTAGACGGATTTCGGCTATACTTTTAGAGATATTGTTTGGCCTTGTGTAATACCACTTTCTCATTAGAAAATACACATAACTTTTAAATTGGAGCTCAACTGATGAAGTCTAATTGACAGAAACGATATCGTCTTGAGCATTGTTTCTTTGGTATTATGTTTATAATATTTACAATGGCGGTACCAAGGTTCAAACACAAATTTTATTTTTTTCAGAAATGAAAGTTTTCATTTATATATATGTTGATTACTTATTTCAGTGGAAAAATATATTACCGAAATATCACTCTATGAGACTATAATGGGAAAATGTGTATGACATTAACGTATTTTATTATCATTAGTATCATTATCATTTTTGACACATTCAACGGAACTGTGTTTTGTGCACAGCACATGTAGATCATTGTCGGTCAGTCATGAATTCTGAAGATTTAATTATCTCAAACCGTCGTCATTGATTCCCATGTTCGAAATCGCCAATTTCTATTTTTTTTCTTTTTGCCGTTTTTCGTGAGTCATAGCACAATTAATCAACAGATAATAATTGCTGAGTACTTCAATTTTTTTTTTCTCGAAAATACGTACATGCATGAAGATAGACAGACAGACAGGCAAGCACGCCTGCGTGCGTGTATTCATACATACATACATACATACATACATATATACATACATAAATACATATTCAGTTTCTAAATACGATAAAAATGCTATATTGTACATCTTTCCCCAGTAAACAAATCCTACAGTTTTTTGCTTCCGGGGTTGTATAATTTTTACCTACAGTTGTTATTTATACTGCGACCTCATCAGCTGTAATATGTACCACAGATTTTCAACATTGCAATGACTTGAGGTTTACTTAACGTTCCACACTTCACCAAAAAGACTATTAGTTACTTTCAATGACTAATATGAAGGCTTGTTAAAAGGAAAATCACAATCAGGGGTAAAATGTGCATTGAACACTTGATCATTAATCATTTAGGGATAATGAACATATTTTATCCAAAGTATAACTGATACATCTAGATTTATTCTCTTTTTAACTATTAAATATGTAAACCTTCAATCAATTTATTAGCGCGGTAAATACAGTTTGAACATTTTTTGCGATGGAAATCATTTATTCAAATTAAGATTCATAATTCATCAATTTTAAAACCATATACGCGACGTCCGTTTAAAATACCATCTATAAAAACTTGTTTTAAGGTCAACGCAATAGACGTTTTGCAAACGCATGGGATTCTCAAATCATGATACTGGCTCCTGCTTCCTAATCTAAAGGTGAATTTAGGTCCAAATCACATTACAAGTCTCACTCTTAGACGTCTATTTTCTTGTTTTAGTTTTAATGTCATTTGTGGATAATTTATTATATTGCTATACATAATAACATTACTCCAGATACAGAGGTTTTTGTGACCTTCAATTTGATTATTTTAATGACAATTATAAAAAGATAGAAATAATGACAATTTAATGATGTCGGAAATTACAGCTATACAGTAAATAACATATATTGCATTTAAAATCACATTTAAATTCACCCATCACTAAAAACGGATGTTTTATGATAAGGGTTCTGGCAATACCAGGAGCGGATTTTTTTTAATCTTGTTTCTTAAACATAATGTGTGTTAAACACAGAGAACCAATCAAGTTAGAAATCTTGAATATTGCATGATGCTGCACTCTTTTCTTCTAAACACAACATAATCATCATTTAACTGACGTTAGTCTTGAGATATTCCTTGTCTAGAGCTTTTCGTTATGTACTAGCACAATCATATGCACATTTTTACAAGGTCAGCACGGTTTAAATTTCTTGTAAATATCTTTGTGATTATATATATATATATATATATAATCCAGTGATAAAAACCTCTAATAAAGAATTATGTTTTTCAGATTATAACGCAATGTGACCGAGTTCTCATGCTCAGAACCCTAATAATCGCTATCGAAACATTGGTTTTTGTGAATGCGTAGATAACCAAGTGGATAGGGCAAACTTTGCTGCCGTAGGTCGAGAGTTCGAATCTCATTTGAGATTATAGTTTCCTTGTTTGTGTTTGTGCTTTATTGTATGATTTATTTACACAGATAGCATCCTTTGTGATCCAAGGTCTGAAGTCAATGTTCAATGCTGTAGTGATATATATTTGTGTGTATAACACACACACACACACACACACACACACACACACACACACACACACACACACACACACACACACACACACACACACTTTATATAAAGTGTGTGTGTGACTATGAAGGAGCGGAGTTCCCGTGGCTGAATGGTTAGATCAATGCGATTGGACTCACGGCGGGTGTGACCGGTCGACAGGGGATGCTTACTCCTCCATGGCACCTGATCCCACCTCTTGGTTTCCAGAGGTCCGTGTTTGTCCATTTTTACCGGATTTGTATCTATGTCCTGGACATTCTATTGATTTATACTTTGGTATCTGAAATGTTTATATTATGTCACGGCATCAGATATGTCTTACCTCAAGTCAACGTTTTGATATTGACCCAGGTTTAGTACTGGTCTAAAATATTTTTTTTGAAAATCTGACAGTAGTACGAACTATTTATATATTCAAGGTATAACTATACTTTATTGCTTATGTGAAGTAAACATAATTCAAGTAGGCCTATTTTTTACTGTGGCAAGCGTCACAACATAAAACATATAAAGAATTCAGGGGCCAGTCTTACGAAAGGTCTAAAATCTTAAACTTGGTCCAAGGACCACACTTACTTACGTGCGACCGTTTTGTGAAGAATTATATAAAGCTGACCTGGGTAAGTCGTTAGTGCGCTCGACTCTTGATCGTGAGATCGTGAGTTCGAGTCCAGCGGCAGTTTGGCTTCCTGTCCTTTGTACAGTGGCAGTGTCGAACATAGGCCAAATTTGAAACCCATCATTTGGTGATGTCTCCTTATGAGTGAGATTCTTAAGTGGGACGTTAAACAACAAGAAACAAACAAACAAACAAACAAACGAAGAATTATATGTTTTACATTTGTGCATTTATGAACACACACACACAAATATATATATATATATATATATATATATATATATATATATATATATATATATATATATATATATATATATATATATATATATATATAGTTGCTTTTATTCGAGGGGGTTTATTTCGCTATATTCGAGATATGACAGACGTCATTGTCCTATTACTTTCTTATGAAAAACAATTTCTTTGAAATTGTTTCCAGTGACTTCATTTTTAATCCAATTTAAAAAACTTTTCAACAATTATATAGTCTATTAATACATACAGATTAACCTCCTCCGAACATTTTTATTTGAACATGGTTGTTGATTAGGAAAATACATACAAGTATTCTTTCTTGATGGATTTCTTCTTAGTAAATCACCCAAAGGAATGAGTCAAGAGTAAAGAAAAAATGTCGTTTCTTAAAATTATAGTATCACAGAATAATCAGTGATTTTATAAGAAGAACCTATATGCATTAATCTCTAAGGGAATAAAATTTGAAAGAAAGTGGTAAAAACATACCCGGGAGAATAATTTGAAAAAAAAGATAATTTTGCATAGAAAGTAATGGGGAAATGACGATTGATCATAAACCCATGTCACTATACTGTAGACCTGTCAAACGGACCTACTACATGTACCTTAGTAAGTTATTGTACAATTAGATTTTTATACACGTATTTATTGGTAGTATTGTTGTTTAACGTCCCACTCAATAATCTGTCACTCTTTTTCACCAAATGCCGGAAAAGGGCTTCAAATTTTGGCCTATGCTCGGCACATATGACCATTGAGCAAAGAGGGTTCTTTAACGTGCCGACACCTACCGTGACACGGGGCCTCAGTTTTTACTGTCCCATCCGTAGGACAGGAAAACAATGTATTTATTGGAAATTGTAATGGTAACTATACATCACCAAAATTTAAATTAGGAAAATGATAATTAATCCAGTCACGAGTTACGTCAACCACCGCTATTTGGAAATAACTGACTGCTCATGACATGAATATCCAGGTCGTGTCAAAATTTGACAAATTATAGGTAATTTTCTGTTATTGACATTTTATGAAAATCTCGCCAGGGAAAATGAAATATCAGTTATATATAATCGCTTGAATACCTAGTACATGCTTTGAAGAACTATGACTGCAGGAAGGAGAAGTTATATCTGTCTTTTTATACTTTACGGTGAGTCACTTAAAGAAGTTTCGGACTGTTTTGATAAATGTGTGTCATTGAACATATATTATTTGATATTGACTTTTCTTGTTTAAATCATTATTTATATTTTATCATGATCATCGTGATTATCAAATGCATCTTGTTATGGTCATGATATAACCTCAGATTTCACAAAAGGTGTCTTACAATCAAGTAGAGAATGACATCTCTCAATCTGTCGTCTATGACCAGCTGCAACATAGGTCGATTTTGTGGGAAACTTGCCAGTTTACTTGAGGAAGGTTGGCAGTCTCTTCTCCACCATTAATAACTTGCCCCACCATATAATGGTGTCGAACATTCAGCATTCTTTTGCAGTTATAATGTTTGTAGTTGTTCCTAACGTATAAACGTATTGATAATATTAAAATACTTAATATTATAATAACTAAAATGCGAAAAAACATTTATCTTCTTATGTAATATACATTATTCCTTTCAGGGCTGATAATTTGGATACAAGCTGTAACATGGGTTAACGTAAAAGAAAAACTCAAACTGACGTCATCTTCAAACAAATACATACGAAAAAGAACGTCGTCTCGCATGATTCTCCGTGACGTTGTCGAAATTGGTGATGGCCAGAGTTTGATAGAGATCGACGACGCTAGAACCATAGATGGTACAAAAGTCATGCGCTACCGAGAAACGTTCAAGGGAATTCCAGTATATGATGCATATGCGACTGTGGAATTAGATCAATCTACGGGTGAGTACACCGGGCAAAGTAGCGGAAACATCCTCGATAACATAGCGTCAAGTCTACCGAATATCAGACCGAGACTGGACGAAACCGAGGTTTTGATGATATCAATAGAAAGTTTGAATATAACCAGTATAGACGCAATACGCAAGCGCAAAATAGAGTTGCAAATATACGCCAATTCTACAGATGTTTTTCTAGTGTATGAAGTATGTTTAACACTAGTCGATCAAGGAACGATATCGAGACCAGACTTTTTTATCGACGCTAACACCGGAAGCATTCTACGCCAAATTAATAAACTGGAGACTGCGTACAAGTTGACTTCCGTTGGTGGCAATGTCAAGACAGGTAAATATATATATGGCCAGAAACTGCCATATCTACAAATAAAAAAGAAAGGTGATACATGCATACTTAGAAACGGTAACGTGCGTGTATTAGATTTGAAAACGAAAGACGAACCTGAAAAAAATCAGCAAGCATATCGATTTGATTGCAAGAATGGCTTCAATGATACTGTCAATGGTGGGTTCTCTCCACTCACCGACGCATTTTTCTTTGCGGATCAAGTTGTCCGAATGTTCGACGAATGGTCAAATGTTGATTTAATTGAACACAAACCACTTGATATTTGGGTACATTACGGTGAAAACAAGGTTGCTGCCCTGTTCGATGGAGCGGAGCTGGTCTTTGGAGACGGTAATAAGGTCACGTGGTTTCCGCTGGTGTCTCTTGACATATTCGCTCACGAGATGGCACATGTGTTTACTGACGACCACTCCAATCTAGAATATGAAGGTCAGTCTGGTGGCATAAGCGAGTCGTATTCAGATATCATTGGAGAAGCAGCCGAGTATTACTCCTTCAATGAAACTGATTTCCATGCCGGAGATGACGCATATGTCAAAAATAATTTTGGTGCTCGCGACCTCTGCCAACAAGACAAAGACGGGAAATCGATCACAAATGCATATTTATTCAAACTTGGCATGAATGTACATTATTCCAGTGGTGTGTTTAATAAAGCGGCATGTGCCATGTTCAAGTCCACAAAACTAGGAATCAAAAGTACTTTTCAGATTTTTACTCACGCTAACCGGTTTTACTGGCATCAAACCACCGACTTTGTAGACGGCGCTTGTGGAGTTATGAAGGCCGCTTATGACATGGGTATCGACACAGAATTTGTCGGACAAGCATTTAAAGATGTCGGAATTAAAGTATGTGACGTTGAGAATTTTATTAGAACTATATGGGACGAAACAGAAGTGAACAATCTTTCTGCGGAAAAAATGAAAGAGATTGTCTTCCGTCTCGATTTTTCGGAACTAAAACAGCCATACGTAAGGATAAAAACTTCCGGCGGTTCTGGAGATGTAGATCTATATCTCGGAAACACATTTCCGATGGATTCTCAATCGTTTTTGAAAACCTCTACAATGAATGGAAATAACGAGCGATTGAGAGTGATGACAAAACAGTGTAAACAAACAGACTGTTTTCTATATCTTGTCCCGAAGCTGGATGATTTCCTTAATGTTACTCTAAAGGTTCTGTATCCGGCAATATAGAAAAGTTCCACATGCCAAAATGAATACGTTCAATCTTGAGAGGAGTATAGATAGATCAGTCACAGTCTTGGGAACAAAAGAGAAAAGGAAGAAGTTAACTTTATAGTCTGCAATGTTCAATTATTATTTTCTCCAACCTATGATATGTATTTCAATATTATGCGTAATACTTAAGCCACACCCATTGATCCATGAATATTGTATGATAACCATGTGGTAAAGGTATATTTTATTGATGATTTTGTTTTCTTTCTACAACATTTTTGACGAGAATGAGACTGAATCATGTACCATGTGATAACCGATAACGTTTGTATCTCCAATGGTGATGGAACGTAACTCTGTGTAATTTACCCGCTGAAATGATGTAAGCGCCGGGTTTAGTCTCATCTAGCATCCTTACATCACTAATATAAACAATAGTCCTGCAAAAACGACATCGGGTATCACGTGGTACATGAATTAGTCCTATTCCCAGAGACGATGCATATGTTCATTGATTATGGAAATCCATCACCTTTCATTGATTTGATTGCAGTATATATATTAAAATTACTAATGACACGGACAAAATAAAAGTCAAATCTTCGGAGGACGTGTCCCTTCATCAGGACAAAACGATTAAAATAACATGAAAAACGTACACATACACACTCGAACTCAAATGCACACTCACATAGACAACCAATGAATGAAAGAAATGTTACATGTCACAAGTACATGTATAGGGTAAAGTAATAGATGATTCAAAATTGAAACCAAACAAATTGATAACTAAAAAACTAAAATCTTATTTTGTTGGTAGTTTGAATTTAATTATTTAGTTATCCATTTGTTTGATTTTAATTTTCAATCATTCTGTGTGAGTGGGTATTTGCATGCGAGTGTGTAAGTGTTCGTGTTTTCATGTTTGTCCTGATTAAGGGACAGGTCGTCCCGAAAATTTGACTTTCATATGTCCGTGTCGTTAGTCATTTTAGTTCTCATGTTCGTAATTCTATCCGCCGTCGCTATGGAAACATTCATTTTTGTGAATTCGTAGATGGCCAAGTGGTAAGGGCGTCGTCGTGCACTATGCCTTATCTTATATAGTTATATAATGATGAGAATGATAATACGAACAAAAATCCACTTCCGTACCTATATGTGGCTTACAATTGAATCTATACCCTATTGTAGCAGTACCGTGACTCATTGATGTCATTATTATTTCTTTATATGGTAAAATGTTAAGTCATATTTAATAGTAACTTAAGATAAGCTTTTTGTTCGTATTATCATTCTCATCATTATCATCATCGTCGTTACCATTATCATTACTATGAACTAGAAATTAAAGATACAGCAGAATCAAGTACACACGCTTCATACTTAGACATTTTACTTAACATAGGCAAATTGGCAACTAAGCTATACGACAAACGCGACGATTTCGGCTTTCCCACCGTAAATTTCCACATTTAAGTAATAATATCCCTCAGTCTCCCGCATATGGAGTTTATATTTCACAAATGATCCGATATGCCAGGACATGTACAACATATGAAAATTTCATATACAGAGGTAAACTCCTCACTGACAAATTATTGATACAGGGATATCTAAAACCGTTCCGCAAAATCTACGGCCGGTGTAATAGTCTTGTTTGCGATTACTCTGTTTCTTTAAGTAATATGTTGAATTGCCTTTTTGTTGGCGGATGTTGAGACGACTGAAGCAATTGTGACGAGGATTCACTCCTCATGTATTTCATTGGACTTGATTGTGGACTCACGGCGGGTGTTACCGGTCGACAGGAGATGCGTACTACTCCATGACACCTGATCCCACCTCTTGGGTTCTAGAGGTCCGCGTTTGTTCATTTTTACTGGGTTTGTATCTATGTCCTGGACATTCTATTGATTTATATTTTGGTATTTGAGATTTTTTATATTATTATTATTTTCAAAAAAAAAAATCAAGTTCAAGGCACTTAACACTATTGTCATTTTGTTTATTGATACATTCAATTGTTTATTTATTCATGTATTCATTCGCTCCAATTATTTCTTGGTTAATGCTCTCATAGTTCCACTTAATATGGCATTCAATATTAATTTTCTGATCATCAATTTCATACATATCTAGTAGCTACATGATGCTGGTGATAACTTGGACATATTTGCGATAACTACCACCCGTGTGACCCACTGACCTCTGAATGATGTCTGCCGGCTTCACTGCTATCAAACAGCAGAACATACTGTTTAAACTAATTTATCATATATTATGATACATTTCCACTAATCTGTCTTCAGGTTGTTAAAAGCCTAACGATTAAATCTTATCCGTCTTTTATACGTACGAAGCAATAATCTAAATGGGTTTTATCTACCCTCTCATCTGTACATGTTATAAGTGACCGCCAAAAGACGCACTACATGTACGCGATATGGAACTGACCCCTTGACAACGTCATCGCAGTCTGTATCAGATAAACAAAAATATCTAGAGATCTCTATATATTGAAAGTTCTTCAAATTTAGATTCAGAATTGATCTTAATTGTTTATATATTCATTCCGAACAATTAAGCGATTGTTTGAATTACTGGATTTGATTGATGTTAAAGCCACACGCATCATTTTTCGGTTATATTGTGGCGGTAAGATTTTATTGGTGGAGCAGAGAACCCGGTTTGAATATACCTGGGAGGAAATAACCGGCTTTCCGCAAGTGAACTGGTAAACTTTCCCACAAAATTAGCTAAGATTGAAGCGGGACTCATACCTGCTCTGACCAGAAAAAACTGATTCCGTGGTTTAAAGCACTAACCACTCAGCTACAGAGGCCTCTACAATCAATTGTGATATGTTTAGTAAACTTCAAAGATCATAATCCCTCGGATTATTGAATAAAGAGTACTTCTATGTGTAAATTAACCTTTTACTCTCTTCACACTACGTTTAAGTGTCATTTTGGGGTGTTTTCGATACGCCATAGTGCTACACGATTTACTTACTGTTTGTGTCAACATTTAACTCCATCAATCTCGACGAGAAAAAAAAAAACGCAAATGTTTCGATATCAACCCCATGACGCCATTGTGCCGAAATGTAGGAAAACAGTGACATGCATTGTTTACATTGTTTGTACATCAATTTCAGTGTTCCAAATCGAGTAATATACAGGAGGAAGAAGGAAACGTCACCAAAAAAAACTTTCAAAACTTTATTCATCTTTGTACGGCACCATTCACATTTCTTCACAGGCTATTGATCATCTAGCGCTATTACTGTTTCATCAAAAGCTATATGTTCAATTTCACATGTTACTAGTCTTTTTTCAAGAATATAGAGTATTATGCGATGTTTGTGGTGGAACCGTTTAAAATATAAAACAAAATGAATGATGTACTTCGTAACGCATTATTCACATCAGAAAAAGTAATTCGAAATACTGTAAATCCAGACATTTTCGCGGGACTTTATTTTCGGGATACAAAAAGTTTTAAATTTATTTGGGAGATAATATTTTCGCAATTTCGAATGTCAATCTCGTCACACTATAGTTATAATTCATTAAACGATAATTTTATTTTCGCGACTGAGGTCTCTCGCGAAATTACGCGTAAATAAAATTCTCGCAAATAAAACCGGATTTACAGTATATAGCACAATATTTTAAATTTTCCTTTATGATATTAAAATTATTGGGTTGCTATTTATCATATCAAGTACTATTTCATGTAATGACAACCATTTACTACACCCATTATGATTAATTATAATTATATAAAGGTCAGTTACTTTTCCTTGCCACATCGAGTGAGTGGGATGGAGGGAGTAATTAACTGAGAATACAATGTGTTTTTGTTTACTTCGTAACACACTAATCATGTCAGAAAAAAGATATATACAACAGAGAGAGAGAGAGAGAGAGAGAGAGAGAGAGAGAGAGAGAGAGAGAGAGAGAGTATTAGAATATTGAATAATCTTTCTTTGCATAAGGATGATTTATGATAGTTTTTAATACTTAGAGTATGTGGTGGGAGGGAGGGAGATTGAATTAAACAGATATATATATATATATATATATATATATATATATATATATATATATATATATATATATATATATATATATATATATATTCTTGAGTGGGACGTTAAACAGGGTTAGGGTTAGGGTTATGTATATATATATATAAATATATATATATATATAAATTCTTAAGTGGGTCGTTAAACAACAATAAACAAACAAACAAATAAACAAATATATATATATATATATATAGAGAGAGAGAGAGAGAGAGAGAGAGAGAGAGAGAGAGAGAGAGAGAGAGAGAGACACTAAGACTATTATTGAATAATCTTTCTTTACATAAGGATAATTTATGATTTTTTGCTGTGTTTGTTCTGTGTAATTTTACAAAAGTAAACAAAGAGGGGGTATCGTTTGTTTACAAACGATAATTAAACAACTAATAGACAGTAGATTACAATGAGGGTAGAAAAAGGAAAATCACAGAACAATACTGAACTCAAATTACCCTAAGTATATCAAAACTAGCTGAACAATACAAGGTTGAGTTTGAATGGTTTTACATCAAAGGTCTATAGTGTTATTGGCGATCACTATCAGGCTTTTTTGCATGTTTAACTTAGTCAATAGAACCACTTATTGACTTGCGTTATATTCTCATAAAATTGTGAGTTTTCAAGTTCACTGCATTGATTGGTAATTATTATTAAGAGTGAAATTTCGCAATTCTTCATATTGTTTTTTTTTTAAAGAGATGGTTTGCACAAAACAACACAGACTCGTGTTATAAACATTATCGGATTACTTTGAACATATCATTTTAAGAATCGCCTCTTTTCCTCCTTCCCCGTATATTTAGAATCCAAAAAAGAGGTAAGGGTATACTCGTTGATATATGATTGTCACATATGGTTCACACAATCGCACGCACGCACGCACACACACACACGCATTTATGCAACGACCATTTGCTACAGTCGGCGTCTTTCCTTAAATTGTTTTCTGATCGGGTTTTGTATATTAGAATTCATTTAATGAAACTGGACCGTTAGTCGTTACTCTATATAGCTGAAATGTAAAAGTGTGACAAACTTAAGTGAGTAACAAATCGAATTTGAATTTTGAATGATGTTTTCAGCAACATGCATAACCTTTTCAGTTATTTAATGGTGGAGAAAAGAACCAAGTTACAATGTACCCGCAGGTATACACTGGCAAACGTTCTCACAAAAATCAACTTAGGTTTCAGCTAGGACTCGAACCAAGTGTAACAATAACATTTTGCCATACTAAAAGAAAATACACAGCAAGGACAGGAATGTTTGGAAATACCAAAAACAAACAACAAACAAACACGTGACAACCATTGGATTGTGTGTGGATATGACTGTAGAGAAATTTGTTGTGTTTTTAAAAATATACACCAACATGACCTCTGAATATATTATCATTTCATCTTCTTGTAAAATATCATTTCTAGACACCGAGCGTCTTAAGGGTGCGTGTTCGTATAGATAAATAACAACTTAAAAGTCGTCAGTGGCCATGACTTTGTCGCACTTAATCTCAATTTTAATTATATTCTAGTATGTGCCGTGCTCACTACCGATAGCACGCGGGAAAAGTATGTTAATCTCGCCTGCATTACAAACATTTTGTGGCTGTAGACATTCAGTCATACTTTAACAATAAAATGCATACGAAAATCAATATATTCCACACATATGTTTAATGTCATTATTTACGCTATCCTGCGTAGTATTTGAGAAGTCATTTTTTTCTCAGTGGGGTTCACATTCAAGAGAGGAAGCGGCCTGTGGTAATATTTACCGTTGTCAATATAATATTAATTCTCATTGTGCTAAGCAGTTTTCATCCTTTCAAATGATCTTAATATCTACAAACGTGAAATGCTGTTGTTACGAGGCGTCATCATTTAATCGTACCCCGGGTATATTGTTCTCGTGTTTACACAATATATTTACTTTATGTCTAGTGACGCATTATCTTATTTTTTCGTGTTCTTTCACCAAAATCATGGATTAATAATGATGATGCAAGCCGCGCTGATCATAATGACGATAATGATGATGATGATGATGATGATGATGATGATGACTATTATTATTATTATTATTATTATTATTATTATAAAATTCATTTTTGTGTTATCAACTCGTATTCATGTCTTTTTATCTATAATTATATATACTTTCTATATACAATTATCTGTAAAGCTTCTGAAAGGGACCAACAGGAAATGTCTTCTTTTATTTTTGTATTCTTCTATATAAACACTTTTATGTCAAATTTATGATTTTCAAAATAATGTTGTGAAACTATTTTTATTTCGGAAATTTTCTTCTAATGAGAAATACTTTCATCATTATTTTTCAATAGTATGCAAAAATGTCCTATTACAGCATAGAATTTATGTGTTTTACCTAAGAATCATGAAAAAGTTATATCACCTTCTTGAGAACTGAGCAAATTTTGTGACGTCGGATTCTGATTCTGAGACAAATCTTTGCCTCCAAAATTTGGCCTGTTTTATAATTTAGAAATACGAATGACTTCCTAACATATGATACAAAAAAGATTATCTTCCTGGTCAGCGTATCATTAAATAGGAAGGTTAATTAGCGTAAAGTATACTCCTTACACTTTCAAAGTTTATCAAAGATTAAAAAAAAACATTTCCAGGGATTCTTTGACTTTGTCGTGATTTGGACACAACTACACAATGATATATGCAAACGTTGAAATGAAATTCATATAGGATTGGACATTAAAAATCATATAATAGTAGTCCCATCTCCTTGACACATTTTAAAAATTATCTGTGTGAGAACAACAAGGTACCCGTTTTATCAGGTAGTTGTAAGTATTAACTGGTGAGTCGTAAGTCATATGGTATTGAAAAAAAATCGTAGGCACATATTAATGACAGATGAAATATTTCTTTTTATTATTTCACAAAAAAAACCTACATGTATAACTGCAAAACACCATTGACAAAGAGGCAAAGACAAATACAACAAAAAGGTAAAAAGCTAATTAAACAAGATATATGTACACCAAATGTATAAGAAATCAGGTTTATAGTAAGACAAAACTGTTTGAAGATAATTTGTACCACATTAAAAAAAATCTATGTCTAACGTTGGCCAAGTAAAAATAATGTTACTCATTTTATTTTGTTCTATTAATGTTTTTATTTATCTATTTTTGTAATTATCGTTGCAACCCGTTTTAGGCCTTGAGAATAAAAATATTTTCGTTACTGAAATATTTCTATACATATACGTATTATGCTTATATTTACCTTACACATTTACAAGATAAATTGTATACGTACAAAATTAACCTAGGTCTACACTACCACGGGGTAATCATAAGTTATAATTATGGTCGCAAGACTTAAAATGACCGTCCTGCAGATATTTTCAGATACCCTGATAATGTAACAGCTGATTATATAAATTATCTGTAACGATAAGGTTACAGAAAAACATATACTTGTATGTCTCATATAGACGCTGATTACCACACATCTTCATCCTAACTTGCATCTGCGGCAACTCTACTTTCATTTTGCTCGTGACTTGTTGAAATACATATATAGCTTATAAAGTGTAGGAATTCTGCACTACTGTGTATTATTGTGTATCGTTTAACTTCTCCCAAATATAGGCATACGTGTGTAAAGAGGGACAACTCAGAAATTGTGTAATGATGATAGTCCGAAATATCATGTAAATTTTATAATGAATAATTTCATGGAAGGGTTATTTCTCAAATAGACTTTAAAATCACTAGCAGCAATAAAAACATATACATGATTATTTGATGTGAACTCAATGTATATATTAAGTTATTATCCTGAAATTCTTTTCTTTTGTATGATATGTTTGTGATAATGTTTTATATCCCGCCGAGACTTTTTCATTTATATGAAGATATCACCAGTACAGGGGAAGTTCCACATATTTTAACCTGTATTTTGGACTGACACCAAAACTTTTCACTTATATGCAGATATCACTAGTTATGGGGAAATACCGCATATTTTAATCTGTGCTTTGAACTGACACCAAGACTTTTTCATTTATATGCAGATATCACCGTTTCAGAGATAATGCCACATATTTTAACCTGTGTTTTGGACTGACACCAAAACATTTTCACTTATTTGCAGATATCACCAGTTCAAGGATAATGCCACATATTTTAACCTGTGTTTTGGACTGACACCAAAACGTTTTCACTTATATGCAGATATCACCAGTTCAGGGATAATGCCACATATTTTAACCTGTGTTTTGGACTGACACCAAAACTTTTTCACTTATATGCAGATATCACCAGTTATGGGGAAGTGCAACATATTTTAACTGCGCTGTGGACTGACATTGATCCAGTTAGGGTTCCTTTACGTACCACGAATATCGTAGGTGACATGTATACCGAGCGCTTGGAGAAAAACCAGTCACTTACCATTTTGTGAAGTCTTTAACATGACACGTAATCGAATTTAGGTCCTTCCTCTTGCGAACGCAACAATTAACCACCAAACAATTGCTAACGGTATGTCTGTATGAATTGTATATATCGATTTCAAACAATACAGATAGCCTAACTGAGCAGCCTGCAATTCGGAATTTTGTGCATGTGGTTATAAAGTCTATAAATATATTTTTACACGTTGAAGCACTTTTTGACCTTGGCGAGTCTAGTGACATTTTTCAATTATAAAAGAATCACAATTAAAAGAAATATAAGTATATATATATGAAATTCTACGTAAGAACTAGCTTAAAAAGGAGGTCCCGAGACACGGTGGTTACAGAGCGTTAACACAAAAAAGTATCACCGCCTGCCTTCACGATACGGTGAAACTTCGCGAAAGTGTATATGATGACGCATTAATATCAGTGACTTATTTTTTAAGTCAAACCAATTAATAAATAAAAATGAAGAAGTACCAATGGATAAACGAAACTCCAAGTCCATTAGAACACGACAAATTTGACATAATCAAAGTACTGATATGAGTTGATGGTAATCCTTAAGTTTTAATGAGGTATAATACACTCAGTATACCAAAAGATACATTGTGTACACATGTTTGAACTTCATTTCAGGTTAATTTCAATAAAGGGTATCACTGTCATGCTGTAAATTTTGAATTTTCTGTCACAATATGACATCAGCACAATACGTGTGCATGTAAAACATTTTCCTAACTTCAAAGACTGCCGGGAGTTTCTTTTCAGATAAAATCATGTGAATGACACAGCTTCTAATGTCCAACTTCATAGTGAGATGCCAATACACAGAATTGGAATGATACGCAACTCGACCAAATCTCATTTGCATATTAATCGTGCGTAAGAATTGTAAACAGTCCGGTCAATCGCTTTTAATGTCAATTCTGTCACAAGTGTATAATAGTTTAAATTGATTGAAAAGTAACATTCTAAACCAAATTTATAATATCGTGAAACTCGTAAAGGACGCCGAACTGACTTGTAATAGCGTATATTTCAACAAGTCTTCTAGACCTATATTTTTCAGCGAATTGTAACTTTATTCTCGTCAATTTAAAAAGCAAAGAATTACGAATAAAAGTGTGATTTGGAAATTTCAATCTTGAATTTTAGTTTATGTTGGTGAAATGCACATACATGTGCAATTTCCCGACAATATGTGTTATTAACCCCATTCTGCAAAAATGTGTTTTAAATAAATATTTAAATAAATTACCATAACATTACTCTGTTGATGGAACATCAACTCGTAAAAATGGTCTCAACATTGAGGACAATTGCGAATCCCAAATAGGATGGGACCAAGTTTTCCGGGAGGAGCCAGCGCCCCCTTTTACATGCCACATCGTCGCAAATACAGAACAAAATTAAGGCTGACGGCGAGATGATTGCAAACTTTTAGTGTTTGTTGCACACGTTCTGTAGTACAGCCAGTAAGAAAGAGAGCAATCAACAACACACACGGAATTCAATCTTATATAAAATTACCTAGCGATTTATCACTTTTTACTTCAGTTTGAAGTTTATTACAAGACGTACACGATGTTAAAACTGATCTCTCTCAGATAATAATCAATTTCACAGATGCGGCAAATACTCTCAAATTCTAAGCATTGTAGGATTTGGTTTCAATTAAGGAAAACTCAATTTGTGATTCTTTGAATATAAATTTGCACTTTAAGTTAATGCATTTTGGGTTCAATTTTTATTACGAACAAATGACATACGTGAATGATTTAGCAATCGTCTTCTGAAGTGAAAAAATAAACACCACAAATAACAAACACGTGTCTAAAACTCAGGGGGATACAGTAGTTTTAAGAAAAGAAATGATATCAACATAATTTATTGATCGTATACCGCGTTTTTGCATTCTCCGGGTGGAAATATATTTTTTATAAATTACAGCGACATAAGCTCTGTTCACCAATTTTTTTTTTTTTTTTTCAACTTTATCTACTTGATGTATAATAATAAACAAGACCTAAAACAATTTTATGTTCCTATATATGTTTTGAAAATAATGTTTGGTCCAGTGTGGTATGTACAAATGAAAGGTTGAATTAATTAATTGCCAAACTGGGTTTCTCAAGCAATTCTCACATAATATATTGGAATTCAAGAATTTTTACGCCTGTGTATATTTCTTTCTTTTTTTAGTTATTATATATCAATCTAAGTAGTAAAAAGGAAAGCATTTACAAAGCACAGCTAATCCCCCCTTTAAATACGCTTGAATACGTGATATGGCTTTCATTGCTGATGTAATGTTATTTAACTGCCTGTTAAATCTTTACCATCTTTGAGGGATGTAACATACCAAAAGAATGATTTTTCTGCCTTATCCTAGAATTTAATTTTAGATAGGTAATTGTTTATCTGCTTTCCATTACAATGTAAGAACTAAATCATGTGCTTATTTATTTATTCACTTGACTATAATTTAAGATAGATATCATTCTATCCGTTTTCTAGAATAAATCTGAGAGCACAAATTATTTGATTCCCATCCTTGTTAAAGAATTTACATTAGGAATCATCGGTTTCTTGTTTCTATAAAACTTACCAAGGGAAATTGTTTTACGCTTGTAATTACTTCATCCGAAGCCCTATGTCATGTTGTTAATTTTTAATTTACTGGGTGGGTGTAAATACAAGATTTACAACATGACATTTATCTTGTCAAGTTGTAGATTTTGTAGGCTATTTAAACCCATCCAGTAAATTCAAAATTTACAATATGACACCTACCTCACAACAGTTGTAGTTTCATTAGCTTACCATACATTTTACCTTGTTATTACATTTTTGTTCTGCATTTTCATTTGTCCAGAGACGGTCACGTGATCTACCAATTAAAATGAAATCGCACTGAAAACCGTACAATTTATCACATTGCATTGCTATGACGTCACGAAACTGTTTTAGCTTAATTTCATTTAGCGCCAACTTCTTTGACGGCATGAAAAAGTGAGACAAACCAGAGGGGTTGATAGAACTTGCCATTCCATGGTTTATTGCACCAATTTTGGTTCGATATGAGAATTTATTAAATTTATGGAGACCTTCGGCCTCGGTTTTTGTACTTCTTAATTTCATACTAAACCAAAAATAGCAATAATTGTATAATATATCTTATCATAGAAATTATATCATCTGTGTGGTACTGAGATATCTTACCATATAGCAATTATATTACCTTTGTGCTACTGAGATATAATTTTCCATATAGGAAATATAATACCTGTGTGCTACTGAGATATAATTTACTATATAGGAAATAAAATGCTTCTGTGCTACTGAAATATAATTTACCATATAGGAAATATACCTGTGTGCTGCTGAGATATAATTTACCATATAGGAAATATAATACCTGTGTGCTGCTGAGATATAATTTACCATATAGGAAATTTAGTACCTGTGTGCTACTGAGATATAATTTACCATATATGAAATATAATACCTGTGTGCTACTGAGATATAATTTACCATATAGCAATCATATTACCTCTGTGCTACTAGAATATAAATTATCAATATAATTATAACCAACGTGCTACAAATATTAAAATACCATATCAATTATATTACCTGTGTGCTATTGAATATAACTTACAATAGCACTTTTTGTTTCCGTGCTACTAGAATACAACATAGCATAGCAATTATTATGGTTTTGTGCTGCGAGAAAATAACTTAGCATAGCAATTTTTATGGTCTCTTGATACTAGAAAACAACGTAGCATAGCAATTAGTATGGTTTCGTGCTACGGGAAGACAACAACTTAGCACAGCATAGCAATTATCATGGTTTCGTGATACTAGAATAAACAAAATTATTCTTATTAGAATTACGATACATTTGTTCTACTTGACGGACTCCACAAATTTTCAGTCATCATTTTCAAAATCATAAAAATGAACAATCACGGACCTCTGGAAACCAAGAGGTGGGATCCGGTGTCATGGAAGAGTAAGCATCCCTTGTCGACCGGTCACACCCGCCGTGAGTCCGCAGTCAAGTCCATATGAAATACGTGAGGAATTGGTATAGACGTCTCAACAACAGCCAACGATAAGGCAACTCAACATTTCACCTAGTGAAACAGAGACTATTACACCGACCGTAAAATTTGCGGAATGTTGACATCAAATGCGGTTTTCGATATCCCTGTGTCAATGATTTGTCAGTGAGTAGTTTACCCCTGTGCATATGAAATGTTCATATGTTGAACACGCCCTGGCATATCGGATCATTTGTGAAATATAAACTCCATATGTGGGAGGGGATATTACTACTTAAATATGGAAAATTTACGAACCGAAATCGTAGCGTTTGTCGTATAGTTTAGTTGCCATTTTCTCCTCTGTGTCTATAGTAAGTAAAATGTCTAAAATTTACGAACCGAAATCGTCGCGTTTGTCGTATAGCTTAGTTTCCAATTTCTCCTCTGTGTATGTAGTAAGTAAAATGTCTAAGTATGATGCGTGTGTGTTTGATTCTGTTGTATCTTTAATTTCTAGTTCGTTGGGATATATCGCATTGACATGTGTATGAATTTTTTATTATTAATTGACAAAACGTAGTCGATATATCTAAATGTCAAATTATAGGACAGCGCTACTAGTATTAGTAAAGTATTACTTTAGTATAAAATAATGTAGTGTTTAGTATGACAAGGTACCAAGAATCAAACACAGGGAATCTTGATCTATTACGTGGTTACTCACAACAATCTGACAGTGGTGAAAGGTGAAGCTAAACATATCTACAATTCTGTGACTGAATGATACATTGGTTTTGAAAATTTTACGGAAACATGAAGGCTCCAATTAACTGACGCAAAAGCAGGTCCTTTGAGAATACAAAAACACGAGATATAAGATAAGTACGTTAGAGAAATAATAGGAAAACAAATGAAAGAGATTAGATGTATTTTTGATAAGTATATGAATGTCCATAACAAGGACTGGAATCCCATACTGCATATCAAAACATGATCAGCACCTTGTCTCGGCTTTGTTCTGACGATGAGAAATGCCATCGGTAATGCCATCACTGTAAGATAATGTGTGTTGATGATGATGGAGACTCTGAACTATATACTTAATCCTGACAATTATGGGGCGGGAGTTGTCAGTCAGTGTTTTTTTTTTTTTTTTTTTTTTGCTAACGTACGCTCGATACAGTAACCTTGTTCGTCGAAACCTGGTACTGCTATCTGAAAAATGAGAAAACAATTTTTTTTTGCATGTCCCCTATATATATATATATATATATATATATATATATATATATATATATATATATATATATATATATATATATATATATATATATATATATATATATATATATATCCTGTATGATAAAATTTAGGTACGTATGTACATTGCTATATTTTTATTTTTTCAGTCTGACTTCATATCAATGACTTTATATATGCGGCTGTTCCCCACTGATGGTCAGTGAAAGGTGGGCGATTTATTACTATATTTATTTATATATCGTAATCGCTTGTGTATTTAAAATGCTATACATGTAGATCTGTTTGGGTCATTCTACCTTTACGGCACATTTTCACCAGTCAAAAAAGAAATATTCAAATAAAATTAAACTATATTATGAAACGTATGGACATATACAACAAATGTTAGGACTTCGAAATTATACATTTTGTTTTTTAAAAAATGAGTTGAAGTATCGGAGTTGACCCTTTTTCTTTTGTCAAACGGGTGATGTACAAAAATATAAAATGTCATAAAAATCAAAGTTGATAAAAAATGCAAAAATAATTGAATGGAATAATATTCTCAATAAAACATAATAAAAGTATTTTAATTTAAAAACCTAAGGGAGTTTGAATTTCTTTAAAAGATAATGTTTTTCCTGAAGAAATCGTGTCACAATAATTTGTCATTACCGAAACGATATTACCCAAGTGACACGTTTATAGAAAGATAACTCTTATATGACATGTTTACTACGTCATGATGAAAGTCGCGAGTTATCTTTTCAATGTCAACCGAGCGATTTCATGTCCATGGAAGACGGCAGCGAGAAATATGAATGGATTCCAAATCATGTGCGTTATCATTTGTCATTACCGTACGGTCTTTGTGAAAATTACGAAAAATGTTATGACCGTTATTCTTTCCTTGCACTAAAATACTGTTGTGTACGTTTGATAAACCGTTCAAATTTTCTACTTAGCAAACTTTCTTACCACTTATATCAAATGAAATTTAAGAAAATTGTCATGAACAAAACTGGTCATCACCAAAACATCTGTACCATTTTGGTATGACAGTCACGTTACGATAATAACACAAATAACTATTTATATAACTTTTTCAAGTTTTGTTGGCATATAAGCGTTTGATTTGATTATAATTTACTGATGAAAACAGTTGTAAATATATATATATATATATAAATATATATATATATATATATATATATATATATATATATATATATATATCTATATCTACAGATATAGATATATATATAGGTATATATATATCGGTATGTATATTATCTAGAGGGGATTGATCAATACCCTATAGCAAAATAAATGAGAAGCAATTACTGCAAATAATATTTTCTTATGTAAAAATACAAAATAAATTAAAAACTCTCAATGTTTTGATAAATTTTAACAAAATTTTGTTTAGCTATATACTGATCTAAAAATGTACCATAATGATAGAATGACCCGTTTTTGTTTGTTATTAACTTTGTAGAGAGAATGGACCTGTGAAGATATTTGTCGGCTATATCGATAAATTTTAAAAACAAAACCGTCGATCAGGAGTATGGAACAACGGTGGAACCTCGCCGAAAGACCATCTCACTTAGGTGACCACCTCGCATTTTTTCAGTGTCTTGATAAATATTTGATGAGAATAGGTTTCACTGTACTTGTCGATAGTAGATATTTAACGGTTTTATTCAGTGTTTACAACGGGAGGTAGACTTGACTCGGGTTCTCGTACTTGTTTTATTTTGGATTGCTTTTCATCGCCACACTGAAATAAGATATGGAGACTAAAGTGTAATCAATTATCATAAAATGATATACAGTACAGACAAACAAACAATTAGTAAAAAAGTTTCTTTACGAAACAGATATGTTTTTATGGAAATGCTCTTTGTTTATAAAAAAGTGTATTTTATGTTGTATAATGTCCTTTTTATTATTATTGATAAGGTATTCTTTGTTGTTGGTGATTTAGCTTTCGTGCTTTTAATTATCATTTTCTTTCTTTCTTTTTTTTTTTTTTTATTCTTTTTGTTTTTGTTTTATTTTTTATTATTATTATTGATAAGGTATTCCTATTGTTGGCGATTTAGCTTTCGTGCTTCGTGATTTTTTTATTCTTTTTGTTTTTGTTTTTGTTTGTTTTTTTCTATTCCTTTTTTAAATTTTGTCTGGAGTGTTGTTTTCGGTTATCTTTCCATTTTTGTAGATTATAGTATTTGTAATAACAATACAATAATGTGAAGTTGTTGACTTCTGCGAAGTCAATTTATTCTTTTAAGTGTGTTTTCTGTTATCAACATTTTTATTTTTAATCAACTTTTTTTTAAAAAAAATTCTGCATGTTGTATTATTGTTGCAAATAAATAATGAATGCATTACGAGATGTAAGGGAATAATCGTTTCAAAGCATAACATACTTTGATTAACTTGTATATCCGATTTATAAACCTACCCGAATTAAATCCATAAAATGTGTTACACATTTGTGTTATAAATAAAATACAAAATTTTGCAATATGGACCAAACAAAAAAGTTACTCTCTCTCTCTCTCTCTCTCTCTCTCTCTCTCTCTCTCTCTCTCTCTCTCTCTCTCTCTCTCTCTCTCTCTCTCTCTCTCTCATTCCAGTTAGGCCAACAGATACAATCTGACACGCTATAAGAATTCATTGGTTTATATTTCTCTCTCTCATTTAATTCGAAATAATTTCACTTTGTCTAGGAACACCCCAAATTTTACTTGATCCAACCCACTGGTGCAGAAATATGAGCTATTCATCTCACTGTTGTTCACTGTTTACTACATACTCGTGTGTTATCAATGATTGATGACTGGATGCGCCGTAGAGAAATGAGAAAATAACTGTGCAAGATGAAAATTGTAATTTAAATGAAAAATAATAAATAATTATGTATATATGTCTGTGAAATGCACAACTAGAATTACGGAAATATTTTGTTTATGTTGATTCTATCATCATCTTTATCACGGAAATGTCAAGAAATGCTGTCTGGTTGACTTCTTTATTATTTCTAGCTAGAAATGAAGCTTCGTTTTTGTTTCTAACAAATGTGAGTAAAGAACAATACACGGTGATGATGGAAATGTGATCAAAGCTGGTATTTCATACATTTTGTGTAGTACATGTGTACTAGGTTGACTTCGGGTCAATAAGACTGCAAAGTGTAGAGAACATCGAAAATATGTGATGTTATATTCTTCATTTTTCTTCTTTTTTTCATCACTCAGCTATGACTCCTACTATTATCGAGAAATGATGAAACGTTTAGTAATTCGACGGACACAACTAAATTGCAAATAGATACTTCGAGAAGAAACAAAGTACAAAAATCCAAGACTAAAACTACGATCGGAATTCGTAAATAATATCCATTTAAGCAATACCATGGACACAACTGTCATTTTTAACTGGAAAAAGAAGAAACCAGTAGTGTTTCCATTAAAGCAAAACGTTGATTGTCATTCACATTTAAATACAACAAATCTACATGTGAATAAGTTGTTTGCTGACACATCAGCATTGAATATATTTAACCTAGATAGACGATAAGTTGTTTGCTAAGCCCTTCCATCATCATCATCATCATCATCATCATCATCATCATCATCATCATCATCATCACCACCACCACCACCACCACCACCATCATCATCATCATCATCATCATCATCATCTTCATCATCATCATCATCATCATCATCATCATCATCATCATCATCATCATCATCATCATCATCATCATAACCATCATCATCACCATCATAATAATCACCATCATAATCATCATCATCACAATCATTATCATCATCATCATCATCATCATCATCATCATCATCATCATCAATACCGTTGTCGTAAGTAGTAGTAGAAGTAGTAGTAACAATAGAAGAAATAGTAGAAGTAATAGTAGTAATTATGGTAGAAGTAGTAGTAGGTATTATGGTAGAAGTAGTAGTAGCAATTATGGTAGAAGTAGCAGTAGTAATTATGGTAGAAGCAGTAGTAGTAATTATGGTAGAAATAGCAGTAGTAATATGGTAGGTGTACCAGTAGTAATTATGGTAGAAGTAGTAGTAATTATGGTAGAAGTAGCAGTAGTAATTATAGTAGAAGTAGCAGTAGTAATGATTGTAGAAGTACCAGTAGTAATTATGGTAGAAGTAGTAGTAGTTATAATGGTAGAAGTAGCAGTAATAATTATAGTAGAAGTAGTAGTAGTAATTATGGTAGAAGCAGTAGTAATAAATATGGTAGAAATAGCAATAGTAATTATGGTACAAGTAGTAGTAGTAATTATGGTAGAAGTAGCAATAGTAATTATGGTAGAAGCAGTAGTAGTAATTATGGTAGAAGTAGCAGTAGTAATTATAGTAGAAGTAGCAGTAGTAATTATGGTAGAAGTAGCAGTAGTAATTATAGAAAAAGTAGCAGTAGTAATTATGGCAGAAGCAGCAGTAGTAATTATGGTAGAAGTAGCAGTTGAAATTATAGAAGAAGTATTAGTAGTAATTATGACAGAAGCAGCAGTAGTTATTATGGTAGAAGCAGCAGTAGTAATTATGGCAGAAGTAGCAGTAGTAATATGGTAGGTGTAGCAGTAGTAATTATGGTATAAGTAGCAGTAGTAATTATAGTAAAAGTAGCAGTAGTAATTATTGTAGAAGTAGCAGTAGTAATTATAGAAGAGGTATTAGTAGTAATTATGGCAGAAGCAGCATTAGATATTATGGTAGAAACAGCAGTAGTTATTATGGCAGAAGTAGCAGTAGTAATATGGTAGGTGTAGCAGTAGTAATTATGGTAGAAGTAGTAATAGTAATTATGGTAGAAGAAGTAGTAGTAATTATGGTATAAGTAGCAGTAGTAATTATGGTAGAAGTAGCAGTAGTAATTATGGTCGAAGTAGCAGTAGTAATTATGGTAGAAGTAGCAGTAGTATATACGGTAGAAGTAGCAGAAGTAATTATGGTAGAAGTAGCAGTGGTAATTATGGTAGAAATAGCAGTAGTAATTATGGTAGAAGTAGCAGTAGTAATTATGGTAGAAGTAGCCGTAGTAATTATTGTAGAAGTACCAGTAGTAATTATGGTAGAAGTAGTAGTAGTTATAATCGTAAAAGTAGCAGTGATAATTATAGTAGAAGTAGTAGTAGTAATTTTGGTAGAAGCACTAGTAATAAATATGGTACAAGTAGCAATAGTAATTATGGTAGAAGTAGTAGTAGTAATTATGGTAGAAGTAGCTGTAGTAACTATGGTAGAAGCAGTAGTAATAATTATGATAGAAGCAGCAGTAGTTATTATAGTAGAAGTAGCAGTAGTGATAATAGTAGAAGCAGCAGTAGTAATTATGGAAGAAGTATTAGTAGTAATTATGGTAGGAGCAGCAGTAGTAATTATGGTAGAAGCAGCAGTAATATTTATAGTATAAGTAGCAGTAGTAATTATGGTAGAAGTAGCAGAAGTAATTATGGTAGAAGTAGCAGTAGTAATAATGGTAGAAGTAGCAGTAGTAATTATGGTAGATGTAGCAGTAGTAATTATGGTAGAAGTAGCAGTAGTAATTATAGTAAAGTAGTAGTAGTAATTATAGTAGAAGTAGTTAGTGGCGTTACATATTGACATTCATTCATTCATTCATTTTTCCGGAAGTTAACCCGAACTCGAACATTGCACTTCTAATTTAAAGATATTATGTTCAAATGTAGAGATTAAATCCTTATTATCAATAATTACCGACGAAATTAAAACTGGGTGTAGCCTTACCAAAATTAAACTGAAATTTATCTAAACATTTTTCAAGATGCTGCATGATGAGTTAGGTAATCAGAATATATTACAAGTTGTAATACAGACTAGTAATTTCCTTTCCAAGATTAGGGCCACAGGTCTGGCAAACTGTTGATGATAGTTTGAGAAACATAAGGTTTTCAACGTTAACTTCATAATATTTGATAGATGTTAGAATGATATTTGCGTAATAAATTTTGTTTATTTTCCGGCACTTAGAATAAACGTGGAGAGACTTGAAATGAATGAGGCGTCAGTTACCTGAGTGTTAACCACAGCAAGACGAGAAATTTTGGTTATCAAACTTGTCCGAGCTTTTTTGGCAATAAACCTTTTCATAAAGTTTCAAATTAATCCGTTGAAAATTACTCAAGTTATTGAGCGAAAACTGTTTCCGCAAATATTCAATGGGGCATAACTCCGTATATATCTGGCGAAAAATTTTGATTATGAAACTTGTTTGAACTTTTATGGCAATAAACCTTCTCATAAAGTTTCAAATTAATCCGTTGAAAATTACTCAATTCATTGAGCTAAAACTGTTTTTGCAAATATCCAAGGGGCCATAACTCCGTAAACCTCTGACGAAAATTTTTCTCAAAAAGTTTAAAATTAGTCCGTTTAAAAAGTACTCAAGTTATTGAACGGAAACTATTTCCGCAAATATTCAAGAGGCCATAAAATAAATATCTTGCCAAAAATATTGGTTATCGAACTTTTCCGACCTTTTATGGCAATAAACCATCTCATAAAGTTTCAAATTAATCAGTTGAAAATAACTCAAGTTATTCAACGAACTTATGATAAGTGAAAAATTCTTCACGGGATGAAAGATAACAAACAAACAATTGGAAATCAGTAAAATAATCAGTTTTTAAAAATGTAACCACACGCCTTGTTGTTTTGAAATTTATTCCTTTGGTTCCAGTGCTAATACTACAAGGGAAATGGTTTGTCAATCCCTAGGGTTCACGACGCAATTTATGATGTAGAGAGTATATATGAGGAGAATGCAGGGCAAATAAAGTTACGACAAACGACTACATCAACATATATTTGAAGCACAAGAGAAAAATAATCAAGCATGGATGTACTGACTGAAAAAGGGAAAAACTAACTCTCGTGGTTTCGGAGACAATATACAAATTTGGTGAACATTGGAAAAATGGATCACTGAAAATCCAGAGGGGGGTTCAGGTGCCATAGAAGAGTAAGCAAGATAATATGATATCATGATAACAAATGACTAAGTATTAGGGGTTGTTTTTCATTTTTTGAAAATAGCATTTCAAAAAATGAAAAACAATCCTAATGTATATATATATATATATATATATATATATATATATATATATATATATATATGTGTGTGTGTGTGTGTGTGTGTGTGTGTGTGTGTGTGTGTGTGTGTGTGTGTGTGTGTGTGTGTGTGTGTGTGTGTGTGTGTGTATTACCATTTTCTGTGAAATTGTAGCCAGCTGGTTACGAAATTTATTCTATATAATTGACTTTGTGGTGGGGGTTTTTCATATGGCGTAACAGCTAAACAGCTGTGTTAGACGAGAAGTAGTTCCCTTTTCTGCCCGGAAATACTAAATGAAATTAAGGTTTATTTCTTTATTTTCATATCATTTTGAAAGAAACCAGTGATATGAAAAATTTTGAATACTTATTGTCAGATTAGAATCGATATTATTTTATATTCGATCGTTCATTGCAGGAAAGTTGAATGTTCCAATGCCACTGAATGATGACTGGTCTATTTACAACAAAGTTGCGTTTGAATTCTGATATATTATTAATGGGATTTACTATAGAAAGTTTGAGTGTGACTTGAAGGGAGACAGCTAATATTCGTTCATGACAACTGAACGTAGCTATTTTATTTGACATATTTTACCAATCAGCTGGGAACCAGGATGACTGATTGAGTGATTCATACGTAGCATACGTAAGTATTTCACAAGGCATGATTTCATAGGATGCGAGTGACGAATTGTTTCGGACAGGTATATCCGGAGAAGATAAACAAATCTATCTGTTAATCAGACATGCTTGATGAAGTTGCACAAGGCCTAACTCTCTTTTAATTGTTCAACAGACAAGTTACAATTGTAACTACGGAGCAAACTTTCATTTCTATGATATGTGTTTCTGGTCATTACATGACCTAGATAATCACGATAATTATGGGCCGTAGGCTGTACAGTATGCTGCAGATGTAGTCTCGTGCTTCCGATTTCTTTCTGTGATTTCTGTTCGTTTTGTGGTAGACCTAATGTATGGCTTTTAAGATTAAATATTTAAGAAATAAACATGTGATATTCTATTCTTTATTGATTCGTTTATGTATTCTTACGCTGAAAAGTAAAGCGGTTAATACTCGGGTCACGTGACTGCAAATACTGAATATACAATATATCGCTCTATATACTTCCTATGAAGGATATTACAGTCGGTATGTAAATATTGTACATTTACGGGTACTACTTTTTGAGAGTTGTCAATGATACCGGTTACAGGTCTTTCAAATGAGGATAAGTAACATGACAAGCACGTGACATAAACAAGCATAACTACATTGATACTAGTCCATAGCACATGTCAAAATTTGTAAGAGAACAGTTCCTAAATTATCTTTTAAAATCCTTTTCGATTATTTGGTGACAGCCAGTGTTAATGGATGAAGAGAGAACCCGGTTACAATGTACCCAGAAAGAGATCAGCGATTTTCCGCAACTGGTAAACCTTCTCACAAAATCAGCTTAGGTTCCAACGGGGCACGAATCTGCCCTAATTATAGGTCAGAACGACATAGTGTACAGGGCGATGCTCTAACCACTCGGCCCCTAAAACTTTAGGACGAGACTTTCGAACAAACATAAAATGAGGCATTAATTTGTATATAAACAAGATAGAATGTTGATGAACAATTCAAACCGGAGATCGTTAAACAGTATAAAAATCCAGTGTAAACATTTTCATTTCCGAATTTCATTTGCATTTGTCAATTTAGAAGTAATCTAAACTATGTTAGGTTCATTTATAATTAACAATTTAAATATTATCATAAAATGCAATTATTTTTCCAGTTGCAATATAAACAGCAATACTAAACACGTACATCACAGGAGCATATGTCGGCATTCAAGTATTTATTAAACTGTTGATTAGTGAAGGGATGTATGGAACAGACAAGGAGGACGATATTTGCGAATTTATTGTATTTGAACAGTTTTATGAATATGTAGATGTTTTGAACCTCGAAGTTATCATGTAAATATTTTATTTGGTTTATTATGTTGCAAGTTACTGTTTTACGACGTCATATGCTGCGCCAAGTCAAACTATTAATTAATACATGGCGGAATAACTTACTGCTTCTTTACAAAAATGGTCATCATGTCTGTATGTATAAAATGCACATACAATTTTTACAAAAAAAATGAATAAAAAAAAGAGATATACCGATAATTGAGACATGCCATGATAACATAATAATATCATTATGTTTCCAACATTATATAGTGAAGGAAAAGATGAAATATTACATTATTTTGGGCGTTGTCATGCACTTACGCCAATGAAGGTAGGATTGGTCAACATCTTATTCACTCGCTAAAAGATAGGGGTTTCATTTCATCGGGTGTAATATCTCTCTCTCTCTCTCTCTCTCTCTCTCTCTCTCTCTCTCTCTCTCTCTCTCTCTCTCTCTCTCTCTCTCTCTCTCTCTCTCTCTCTCTCTCACACACACAAAATATATAGGAATATATTATTTCTATGCCTGTGCCTGTGCCTGATTTTAGTTAGAAAGTTTGCCAATTTACTTGCGGTAGGCCGATGGTCTATTCCCGGGTACACTGTATTCTGGTTCTTTCCTCCATCATATAACTAAGTCATTGTTGAATGACAAGCACGTGGCATAAACAAGCATAGCTGCATTGATACCAATCCATAGCACATGTCAAAATTTGTAAGACAATAGCCCCTAAATTATTTTTTAGAAAACCTTTATCCTTTTTTGGTGACAGACAGTTTTAATGGTTGAAGAAAGAACCCGGTTATAATGTACACAGAAAGCTGGTAAACCTTCTCACAAAATCAGCTTAGATTCTAACGGGGCACGAATCTGCCCTAATTATAGGTCAGGACGACTTAAAGGGCGATGCTCTAACCACTCGGCCCCTAAAACTTTAAACTCGAACAAACATCAAATGAGGCATTAATTTGTATATTAACAAGATAGAATGTTGATGAACAATTTAAACCGGAGTTCGTTAAACAGTATAAAAATCCAGTGTAAACATTTTCATTTCTGAATCATTTAGATTTGTCGATTTAGAAATAATATAAGCTATGTAAGGTTCATTTATCATTAACAATTTAAATATTAAGTCATTTTCCCCTTTTGCCCTTTTTATATTTTCTTCTCCAATGGAACCTAAGCTGATTTTTGTGAGAAAGTTTGCCAATTTACTCGCAGAAGGCCAATGGTCTGTTCCCGGGTACATTGTAACCGGGTTCTTTCCTCCACCATATAACTTAATCATTGTTGAATGTGGCGTAAAACACTATTCAAAATAAAAAAACAATCTATTGACTTAGACCAGCCTATGATGACCTGTTCTGTTGGAGGTCTCTTTTCTGATCGAAGCAGGAATATACAATATAACACTCTTCGATGTTAAAATGCTCTTTAAAAGAATTCCTTGTTTTTGTTATCATCATCATCGCTATAAACGTTTAAGAACGACGTGTTGAACTGAACAAAGCTTTAAAGATATTAAATTAAAACTTTTTATCTGATAGACAGTTCAGCGTCTCCTTTGTCTGGTTTCATCTGAGGGTACGTTATCACTGCATTTGAGTTTAGCCACAACATTCAGACACAACGGAATTAAAAAAAATGTTTAATTTCATGATCTTAAGGTTTTATTTTATATCACGCAAAAGTGTTTACAAACGATTGCACTTTAAAATTGATAACGCAGATAACGCACCCCACGCCCGATGTGATAGTTCTTTCAGTCTTTGTTGTCAGTACACTGTTACTCGTTTACGTGCTGAAATTGATGTGTTAATTCTTTAATTCTGGTTTATTTATCGCTTTGTTTACATGTCTGATAAATATTTGTTCACTAAACATTGTGATAGTTATGTTTTAGAACGACATTTTCTCTGACAGAAAACAACTGTCATTGTCTCTTTCGAAAAATTACTCTCAGATTGCAATTTCGTTTAAACTTTACATATGATCAGCAGCTTGAAACAATTTAACATGTGTTCCTAAATCATTATAGTAAAATCAGCAATTGCAGTAGTAGTGCAGTAACAATTCCAGGACATTCTAAAACAGAACCCCGGATGTAAGTATATATCATGTTTAAGCTGTGTGTATGAGTGTGTGTGTGTGTGTGTGTGTGTGTGTGTGTGTGTGTGTGTGTGTGTGTGTGTGTGTGTGTGTGTGTGTGTGTGTGTGTGTGTGTGTGTGATCCCTTTGTAGACAAGTATTCATGACTGAAATCTCTTTGCCTGACATTTTATTTCCTCGGCAAAAACCAATACATTGCTTATATTAAATATTTTTAAACTCCTACTTTTATTATTTCTATTCTGTTCAAGAATACAATTATAGCCAGGTTTGACTACATCACTTGAGCAGACACCCAATTAACCTAAAATATATAATCGAACTATGTAATAAAAGTTAAAAGTTACCAAAACCTTAAGTGGAATACTGTTGAAACAAAACCACGGTATGCCGAAAATACGGAGATAGCTCAGAATGGCGAAATATTTGTAAAGAGCATACAATTTGATGTTTATAATAAACAGTAAAGAATTTCAAGTTTGTTTAAAACATATGAGTAGTAACACGTATTTAAACATCTTGTTTTTTGTATATTTAAATATAGTGTTTATACAGTGCGCCTACTTTGTTTCGAACAGACATATGGACGTATAATTGTATTAAATGTTAACAGCCGAGCACATGAAAATGCAGTTAAAGTTCAATTGTTTACATCATATATATATAAATATATATATATATATATCGAATCAAAATCATATCTAATTGCGTTTCAATAGCAACGTCATAGGCATAGCTTGAAATTTTTTTTAGATATATTTATTTATAAATTTTGGTTTATCTTAATTCGAAATATTCAAGTGTAAGAGATAAAATTCACTGATTGATTGCATATTATGCATTTTTAGTTCATACATTATTTAAATCATGACGTTTGATTCGTTGACTGAGTACAATTTAGCTGCCGGTAATTTGGTAGGAAAATCAAAGTTAGATACAAATAGCTGGCAAAAAGGACAAAATAATTATAATTGATTAATGTGTGTCTGGTATGAAACTTTCGAAAAAACCGGAAAAAATAAAATTACGACATGGACGTGTTACTAAAGACCTTTTTTATAAACGGGGAATAGAACTTTTGAAGTTTTTAAGCGAAATGACATCAATCAGCCGCTTAATCGTAAAGATGTTTGAAAATAACATGACACAGAACAAATTAATTACACAAATTTTTCGCACTCGAAGATGTTTTAGAGCTTGTGGCAATTTTACTATGACTTTATTGAAATTTACGATGATGAGCACTGCATTAAAAATGGGCAAAAATATCTTAGAAAGATTGTCTATACCATACCTGAAAAACAATCAAAATGAATAAAGTTTAAAGCTTAAAATTTAGTGACAAAGAATTGGAGGCTATCAGGAGGGTTGAATATTTAATCGATAAAGATTTTTTATCACAAAAGATAAACTTCCAAATCACATTACTAAAGCACGGGTATAAGCATCAATCGACTTTGAAGAATATTTTAAAGTTACAGCTAATTTCTGACTTATGTCTAAAATATACATAACTTCTGTTTCAAGTGAAGAATGTCATTTATTTTATTATTCTTTGTTTTTATTATTATATTTGTATTTTGTTTAATTTCAAAATGAATAATATTAAGTAGCGATTGACCATTTGAATGCATTATGGACCAGATACACGGCCTCTTTTCTCGATACACGTGCAAATGAAGAAGTACCAATGGGTAATTGAAACGCAAAGTGCATAAGAATACAAAAAAATGGGATATAAAATGGTCTCAACAACGGGAACAATTGCGAATTCCAAACGGTACTGGACCAGGTGTCCGGAAGGAGTCAACATCTCCTGTTAGTATATCACACCCATCACAAATGTTACATGGAAACGTCTGGAATTCGGTGAAAGGGAAAATGTCATCATTAACTTTGGTTAATGATGTTTAGACCTGATTGGTGAAAGGAAGTCACGCGTATTAAGTGTAAATGAACCCATGTATAAATTTCCGCATGTACAGTACTTGTTTGAAAACGCGACCAAATTGTATTGGCTAGTCAAATAGTTTTGTTTTTTCTGCTTCGCTAGGAAACCTATCCGACAAGAGGCGAGTGACGCGATGCTCTAACCTCTCTGTAACGGAGATACCTCAGATTAAATAGATTCTATAATAAGAAACTTCGTTAAGTCTAAAGCAACTTAGTGATTAAATGTTAGACTGATATATGTGTGGGAGGGCAAGCATAAATAGAATCACAAAAAATTAGCAGTTCTGCATGTTCAATAAATAGTTTACATGTTTTTTAAGTTTCAATTACCATGAGCAGATCCCACATTCAAATAGTATCAGAGAGAGAGAGTGTTTGTGGGAGACAGACAGAGAGAGAGAGAGAGAGAGAGAGAGAGAGAGAGAGAGAGAGAGAGAGAGAGAGAGAGAGAGAGAGAGAGAGAGAGAGAGAGAGAGAGAGAGAGAGATGATTTAGTATGTGTAATCACTATTATAAATAAAACAGACATAGCTCATATGACTTTTATTTTTATTTTTTTGCATCTTCACTCAAATGAGTTTGTTTTCTTTAAGCACAGATAGGCATTATTTAAAGTTTTAAATCTTTTAAATGTTTCAAGTTAAGAGCATTTCTTCTCTAAACATGACCATGTCATGCACGACAACAAAGTATAATTGTACATATCATTTACGTCCATGTTAGCACTATGTTTTAGTGTGGTCTTTTAGCTTGTTATTGTGACCTGTATGATAAATACCAATTTACGAAAGTATCTACATGTAGTTCTTCTGTATTATATTGGATATATATTGTATTTTAACATTATAACTGTGTTATATTTTGAAACATAAAAGATGGAAATGCCATTACAGAACCTAATGCTTTGACCTAAATTAAAAAAGCTCAAGTCATATGTATGGCAATCTTATTTTTACTGTTATTTTTACTGTTATTGTTACTGTTAATGTTACTGCTATTGTTACTGTTATTTTTACTGTTATTGTTACTGTTAATGTTACTGCTATTGTTACTGTTATTGCTACTGTTATTGTTACTGTTATTGTTACTGTTAATGTTACTGCTATTGTTACTGCTATTGTTACTGTTATTGTTACTGTTATTGTTACTGTTAATGTTACTGTTATTGTTACTGCTATTGTTACTGTTATTGTTACTGTTATTGTTACTGTTATTGTTTCTGTTATTGTTACTGCTATTGTTACTGTTATTGTTACTGTTATTGTTACTGTTATTGTTACTGTTAATGTTACTGTTATTGATACTGTTAATGTTACTGTTATTGTTGCTGTTATTGTTACTGCTATTGTTACTGTTATTGTTACTGTTATGACACTCATCTTATAGCTGTTCATGTGAAAATATCAACTGAAAATGTATGACAGGACGTCAAACAGCAAAAACAAACCTACACCTCCACACACATACACCAACCCCCACACATCACACACACAAACACTTTATCCAAAACCCACCCACACAAAGACTTACATCCACACCTACACACACTAATCCACACACACTTTAACCAACCCCATCACACACAAAAACACCTACACCCACCCACACTAACTCGAAGGCCAAAATATACACACATACACATACAAACTAACTAATAATAACTGATAGCTGGATCCTACTGTTCAATTACAAAATATTGAGACTGATCTAAAACACCGGAAAACAGAAACTAAAAAGGTCAGGATTGAGCAATATGGTTCGAGACTGGTAGTAGTAACATCCTTGATATTTATAATAATGATAACTCTGGCTGTAATATCAGAATTACCGAAATGGCTCAGAATGTTACAAAGATAAGAATTGATTACATAACATAGTGGGAGGAAAAACATATCAGTTTCTCCAAAGAAACATGCAGCAGACTTTTTACAAATACAATACATAACTGGCATACCCTCAGTGTACTGTTGTGAACATGGAATCTAGATATATCCATGCGCACTTTCAAGTATCTGTATCTTTCTGAACACTAACATTGCTTATGAAAAGTAGAAGCCATGGATAATCGAAACTCCAATTCCATTAGAAACTATAACACATGCATGACTTTTAACAGATGTAATATCGTCAGAAATGTTCCAGAATATAACAAAATGAATCTCTCTCTCTCTCTCTCTCTCTCTCTCTCTCTCTCTCTCTCTCTCTCTCTCTCTCTCTCTCTCTCTCTCTCTCTCTCTCTCTCTCTCTCTCTCTCTCTCTCTCAATCAAATAATTAAGTGATACAGGAATTTGAAAGTAGCAATGAATTTTGGACTATAATAACCAAACCAACGGTAAATACTGTATTTCCTTATTTATTAATTTAAGCAGTCATTCCGGTTCACTACGAGATAGCTTAATGAAGACTGTGCACACTGCGTAATTCGCAAAAGTAGTCAATGCTAATAATTAAATTTCAATAACAACTGGATAAATTTTCAAAATATTAATTTATTGTTAAACAAACAGGTTTAACTGTCGCTCTTTTTTAATTGCATCGTTATGACAACCACCAACAACACTGGACTGTTACGTCACTTACTGAGAAGCCATCACGACAATGCCGAATCTTAGAAGAGAGGTTGATGTGTGGCTGCTAAAGCTATTGAAAGAGGGATTGGAAATAATTCCCGTAGAGAGAGTATTAATGGTATTCAATGATATCGGAATGTTAATATATCCATCCCTAGAGGACGTAGTCATTGCAGGGCATGTACGCCTAACTGCAGTAGCGATAGGGGAAAGGCCTGAATGTACTTGAATTTAAAACTGATACTAATGCACATGAACCTGGGGCTAATGCAACATTGCCAGTTGAAATGGTAGACAGGTGTGCGCTAATTTTTTCTGTTGTGTGGTGCAGTCGCGAGAGTATCTTATGACCACTTTCACTACGACGACCAATTTTTTTCTTGCGTGACGTAAAACACATTTGTGTGTAGCAAATGGCCGAAAAAGTAGTGCCGCCCGGGGATGTGGCTTAATTAGCGTTCACGTCATTGATGTATGGCTCAAATGTTTTCTGGATTGTTAACCAACGAAATCGCCGGAAATTTATAAATTTTAAGTATTATCATATTAACATATATTCCAGCAATAGTAACTTTTCCATTACATTTGGTGTAAGATGGTCATAAATTGCAATACGCATGCCTAATGGTACCTACCATTTACTACAAACACGTCCGCCCTTGAGTAAGGGATGATGTGGCAATTTAATATAAAATCTCAGATACCAAATTATAAATCCCCAGGATGTCCAGGAAATTTATACACATTTTTGATATTGGACAAAAACGGATCTCTGGAAATCCAGAGGTGGGATCAGGTGTCATGGAGGAGTAAGCATTCCCTGTTGACCGGTCACACGTACCGTGAGTCCAGAGTCAAATTCAAACGAAATAGGTGAGGAAGAAACCCTCGTCACAATTGGTACTGACAACTCAACAACTGCTATCAAACAGGAAACTGAACATTTTATATAATGAAGTAATCGCAAGCAAGGCTATTATACCGACCGTAAAATTTGCGGAACGTTGACATCAAACGCAATGTTCGATATCCTATGCCAGTACCCTGTTAGTTGGTAGTTTACCTCTGTATATGACAATATCTTGAACATGCTCCAGCACATTGGATTATTTGTGAGATATAAATACTATATGCAGATTATTGAAACAAATTTTGGTTCCTTAAAATTTTATTCTTTAAATGAAAATAATCACAGCTGACGTTTAACAATTTGAAGCAAATTTGAAATTGTCATTGTTTTGACAGGAAAACGTTTCCATCAAAAGTGGTGCTTAGCTCAGACAATGCAACAATCAAATACGATTAAAACATTTTGTTCCGTAATACTAGAATTTTTGGAAATATTTTGAAAAGAAAATCGGAAAAATGTTATCTTCGACATAAACCAGCTAGCATACCTTAGGTTTACCTATGAAATCAGTAGCCTTCCTCTTTTACCATATGAAACAGCTTTTCTCGTCATAAACATTAGTTCTCAGAGGGGAAGAAAGTCACAATCAACGTATGATATTGACGATGCTAAATTATTGATTTGACAATGAAATAAAGTGAGACCTCGCGATTAAAGTTCCCTAACACACCAACTCAAAGTGGTCTGGTTTATGGGGTGGTCTCTTATGTATTTAAAATGTTTCCAGAGACTGAAAAACCGTGGTCTGAAATTCGAGGTTCCACTGTACTGACAAATAACAAAACCTAAGCTATTTCTTATTCATTTTTATTTTGACTTCAGGAAATGCCAATTTTTTACAGTAAAACATATGTCAATTTTTTTAAATTTGTAATGTATATGACTTTTTTCAACGCATTTTCGTATTTATTTGCAAAGTATATGATACAAAGTGCGGTAACTTTCAGTTACGTTTTATCGAATTAAGATTTCTTCCGGTATTAGATTTATTTATATTTGCAGTGTGTTTATAAATCCCCAGCATCTTTCTCTTTGAATCTCTCTCTTGAATGCAATGGTGAATGTCAGTTTGTCGTTTTTACAACTACTATGTGTACAAATATGGCTACTTCGGCTTCACATCGTCGAGTTTTATAACAAGTTATAATAACTAATTTCTTAATAACCTTCAAATGGTATTATTTATCTCACATTATGAGATATACCCGATCCTGGCAAGACTACGATCATTACAGGCAAAGTATTGTGTGACAGGTTGTTGTCACACACACACACACACACACACACACACACACACACACACACACACACACACACACACATATATATATATATATATATATATATATATATATATATATATATATATATATATATATATATATATATGACGAATCGGGTTTGAAGTCTTAATTTATGTATGATTAGAGGACGTTATTGATTGTGTATTGATTATTAATCCACAAGACATTACATTTATATAGTTTTAGTATTTGAAAACCAGTACTCTAAAACAGCATGAAATGTATCTAAATTCCATGGAATTTTGCCTACTTTTAACACTTAATCTATTTCAACGTTATCGGAAACAGATTAAAATTATCATGCAAGGGCAACTCTAAATCTGTATAGCACTGGATATAGAATACATCTTTTTGTAAATTGTATTACGATGGCAGAAATAGAATAGGAAAATTTTAACTTATCACATTGGGTATAAAGAGAACCAATATTACACTAAGACCAAAACCTGTATTACAAAGTAAGCGAATGTGTAACGTTGCTGTTCTATTATATATATCCGGGTATCACCCATAGATTAACATCAGTTAGGTATAACCAGAGATATAAGAATAATTTTTCTCCCACATTCACTGAGTTATCCTTATAATTACTGCAAAATGATCAGCCTGCCATCCACAGGAGGGTGGATGACAAACAACACGCGTGACGTCACAATACCATTTATGACGTAGATATTCTGTGGCTTCCAGAATTCAGTATATATTTATGTCAGACAATGACTCAGATATACATAGATCTATACAGACATGTACATCATGCGTCAATCTACATAGACATATGCTTCAGAAATGGGAGAAAAAAATCAACGCGACGGGTTTGCCATTCAAGAATCTTACCCTCAGATTGAGATTCCATTGTCATACCCTCAATGTAGGGCAGATTCTACTAATCTTTAGGCAATTTGGCATTACGTCGTGTGTTAATTTTTCATTCTTTTTAGCTCATCTGAACCGGAAGTTCATGTGACCTTTTCTGATCGCCTGTTGTAAACTTTTATTCTCCGAATATTCGAAACCGTTGAATACTTAATATGAAGCAAGTACTCAAAGTCATCTACTATACTTGTGTTTTGCGACCAGATCGGTGTAGGGTGAATCCGTAACAAAGACTGCCCTTCGGATAAGACAGAAAAAAAACCGAAGTCACGTGTCACAGTAGGTGTCGGCACGTTAAAGAACCCTCACTGCTCAATGGCCGTAAATGTCGAGCATAGGCCAAAATCTGAAGCCCTTCACCTGCAATTAGTGACGTCTCCATCTGAGTGAAAGATTCTTGAGCGGGGCGTTAAACAACAATAAACAAACAAACCGTATCAAAAAGTGTCCCCTCTTTTAAAACATTTACTTTCTCCAGAATCAATGCATGGATTGTCTAATCTAGATAGATGTGTAATTCAAGTTTATGTTCTACGTAGAAATTGGAAAATCAAATTTGACGTGTTTAAACGTATTTTATGACTTTGTCATTTCCCTCCATTAAACGAAAAATGCATTAAATTGAATATATGCTATTTCACATACTTTAAGATCATGAGTTCAATATTTTATTTTCTTGTAACTATTCAATGTATTTTCATTAAATGATATGAGTAAATAAAACCTTTATATTTCGACATCGCACTACATAAATTGATACTGACATTTTATATTTTGTCAAAATGTCCACAAAACATCTTAGGCGCTCAAATCTTAAATTTTTAAAACAATACAAATAACTTATGATTTCTTTATTTATAAAGAAATAGTTTGTGAAAAAGTAATTAATTGGATGTTCTTGCCTTCCGTGAAATATCTTATTCTAATTACTCGATTATTACATAATTCTCATATTTTTAATTCCTGAAAACCAAAACGTTAAAGAAGTTATAAGATATTACCGATAGTAAAGTTCCATACACATGTAATTTAAATGAGGGTAGAACACTCAAAATACTGACATGTCCTTTCCTGATCTTGCCTTTCCTTTGAGTATTTGGAATATTTTAAGATACGAGTTTTACTTTAATATATTACTAGTATAATCATTCCCTGCAGTATTTAACACGCAAAAATAATAGAATTTAACACGATTCTGGCAAACTTTAAATCCTCATAAAGGCAGTTTTTACACATTCCTGATTTTACTATTTCGCGGGCAAAATTAACGCGTGATTTATACGAGTTTGCAATGGCATTATCCATAATTTAATATGTAGAAAAGAGTAAATCAATTAAATTTCGAAAAAAAAACCTCATTTTTATTACTCTGTCTGCCGACATGCAATTTTAACAAGATTTTTGGAATAGCAATGTCCAGTCTTTGATTAACATACTTACACTGTACGTAGGTGAGGTATGATATGTAGTTAAAAAAAATAAACAAAATACAAACATTCATTTTGTCTCGATTTAATTTATGTGAACGCCACTTCAAAAATTCCTTGTTGTCTAATGTCTAAATATCTGTATTGACCTAAAATCGGGGGCGTGGCCGAGTGGTTAAAACATCATTATAAAGTTTCTCACTACTGGTCAATGCAAGTTGGAGCCCCGCTGGAACCTAAGCTAACTTTGGTGAGAAAGTTTGCCCGTTTACTTGCGGAAGGCCGGTGGTGTCTTCCCGGGTACATTTTAAACGGGTTCTTAACTCCACCATTAGTTACTGGCCACCACCATATAACTGAAAATTTGTTGAGTAAGGCGCAAAATGCTATTCAAAATTTAAAACTGATATAAAATTTCAGATACCAAAGTATTAATTTTCAGGATGTCCAGGATACATATACAAATCTGGTGATATTCAACTAACAAGGACCTCTGGAAATCCAGAGGTGGGACCAAATGCCAAGGAGTAAGCATCCCCCCGTTGACCGGTCTTCCGAATTATCTTCAACCAGAGATGTCAGGGGACCCATATTGATGAAAGTGATTAGATCATTGATAGATATGTAATTCAACAACATATAAGTATCATGATTTACAAAGTTGAAATAAATACATGTATTTTAAAAAATAATATCGAAGTTATAATGTTCAAGATGATCGTTTAAATTATTAATCCTTTCACCCATGAATATCTGAGCGGAATGGTCTTTTCTATTGTTAAGACCTGTTTTGGGTCTGTAAGGGTGAAATGGTTCATATGCACTGTAAACACGCATATTCCGATGAGTGTAAATAGCGTTTCTCTGTCCTGTGGTTCTGTCTGTGTGTAATGTTCATTTACGTGTACAAACGACTCCAGCTAAACGTCCTGAATTACATACATGATCTAAAACAGTTATTGCACCTGAAAGTTACCTGATTTACCTGAGCCCTACTATCACCATTACACCGACACCTAAGCCGTTTCTCACTTGAATCGAGAAACTAGGTATCATTATTTACCCATTATGTTGTATGAATATGTTACCACACCGTTATACATGTAATTGACAATACCGGTTATAAAATACTATTTAGAGTGATTATATAACCTATTAAAATTTATAAAAGCAAATTAATCAATAAATGATAAATACTGGAGTGACAATCTTTGTTGGTGTTTTCTTCTTAACAATATGTCAGACTCCCTCCAAAACAAAATGAAAACACTTCCCACATTAAAATATCAATTAATGGTGCGTATATTTAATAAAGTAACCTGGTAATAAGATTTAACATTATTCTTTATCTAATGTTATTTCATAGAGAATGAAACTAATATTTTGATTAATGCCAGTATAAAAACATTTCACATCTCGGGGATACAGTGGTCTGATTCATATTTTTTTTCATCGGGAATAATTGTAAAAGTTTACTTGTCGGGTAAAGTTTATCACTTAAACACTAATTTAGCTTAAATCTCAACAGACAACCACAAATAATTATACTGTTTATAATGATGAGTGTTAATTTCTCAAAACATATCTTTATATCCAATATACGACGATGATCCGGACAACTTATACTGAGAGATTTTAACATTGACACAGTCACTTATGAGCGAAATAACATTTTTATGTAATTCTATAGCCATTTCGTTAGAATATATCACACGCTACCATAGCGATACATAAAGATATTTAGTAACACTAAGTGGCAAAAGACATAATATATTCTAAAGAAATGGATATGATTTACAAAAGTTACGTTCTATTTAACACTTCATCAAAATATTTCAACAAAATATATTACTGTCTACAACAGCGATATATAAAGCGTGTTAGGCTTTATAATGTTGCGTACTAGTTCATCTCAAAGAACATGCAGATTTTACATACAATTTGAGAGAGAGAGAGAGAGAGAGAGAGAGAGAGAGAGAGAGAGAGAGAGAGAGAGATAATCCGGTATATTTCTTTAGAATTACATAAAACACACTACTACAAGATAAATTGGAGTGCAATATTCAATTTATGCAGAAGTTACGTGTCCTGTAAAATAATTATCATTACTTGACTATATATCGAAAAAAACGCACATGCGCATTCCTATTTGGGGAAAACTGTTGTCTTTTAACAACCAGGTTGAAATGAAAAATGTTATGATACTGAAAACGGATTCACTGAAAACCATTACAAAAAATCGTTCCATACAAAAAGTAATGGGGAAATGACGTTTAAAAATAAGCTTATGGCATGTATAAAAAAATATATGGTTTCCTTACATTTGCCATAATACTATATTTGGCAGTTGGCAAACATTTCTTTCTATAAAATATAATAGCAGACAAAAGAAACTGTGTATACCTAAAAGTTAAATAATAGAAATAGAAAATATTCTTTGATCGCTCTTTATTCTTAAAGGCATAGCTTGATATACAGAACGCTTGTTTGAGTACTCAATTTGTTTGAATTTCGCGTATGATTCGCCTTGATGGCCACAGCACGCTTATCTGGAGTTTACCAAGGGTTTTACCATAAAGGAAAATTATTATGTTTCCACTTTTTGGTAAAACCCCCGGTAAATCAAAATGTGGAAACATGATAATCCATTAGAATTTCTTGCATTCATTCACAGTATTTAATGTATTGAAACAGAAAATTAGTGGTTTTTGGAATAATAATTTGACTGAGAGATGCCTCGCATGATTGAAAATGATCGTTTGCGTGCTACTTGGATGCTGGAAGCTGGGATGTCTCAAAGCAATGTGGCCTGGCAGTTTGGAGTTCATATTAACAATGTAAATGCTTTATGGAGACGATATTAGCAAAGTGGCACCGTTCGAGACCGATCACGATCAGGACGCCCGCGTGTGACGTCAAGTCGGCAAGAGAAGTATATACGGACTTTACATTTGTGTAATCGATTCCAGTCGGCTTCTTAGACCGCTAGAAGCATCCCTGGGCATCGATGGATAAGTCCTCGTACCGTAAAGAACATATTGCGAGAGGCCAACATCCGTCCTCGACGTCCTGCTGTCCGTCCTGTTCTGCTCTGGTGTCACGTGGTTAGCGTGGTGTAGGAGGCATCGGCGTTTCAATAACAGAAATTGGGCGGAAGTTCTGTTTACGGACGAGTAGAGATTTCATCTCAACAGCAGTGACTGGCTTACCGTCGTGCCGGAGAACGTTACATTGACGCCTATGTTATTCAGTTCTGCCAATTCGGCGGAGGGAACGTTATGGTCTGGGGTGGAATTAAAACACATGGAAGGACCCCTTTGGTGATAGTGGAGGGAAATTTAATCAGCGTACGCTATTGTGACGAGATTGTACATCAGCGCGACATTCCATTCATTCACAACCAACGTAATGTCATTTTTCAGTAGGACAACGCACGACCGAACACCACACGCGTTGTTAGTGACTATTTACAGCAGCAAAACGTGAATGTGCTACCCTGGCCTGCGATGTCACCGGTTTTATCGCCTATAGAACATGTTTTGGATGACAAATCCTCTGCTACGTACGTTGGACTCTCTCCGTCGTTCTTTATTGTACATATGGCGGAACATTTCCCAAGCATTTTTGCATAACCTGATTTGTTCAATGCATCGTAGGTGTGAAAAATGCATCGGTGCAAATGGCGGTCATACACACCATTAAACTTGTGAAACTTTTTTGCACCTCCCTTACTTTCAGTGGCTGTTCGTATCAATCTTGATAGACATAATCCGTGATTTGATATTTGAATTGAAAAACAATGCATTATATCAAATAATGATATACATAATGCAGCATAATATTTCGTATATAAATCTATAAATGAAATTACTAAACTACACAATTTCTTTTTTTCCCGTAGTATGTTTCCGTTACATGAACATGAACAGTCCCATGCCAAAAGTGGATCAACTTATGTCGTTTGACCATACCTGCAACAAAGTAATACTTGTGTCAATTATTGTCAAAATTCACATATTTATACACAATTCTATCCATATTCATCTGATATTAGTTTTAAACTCTTTTGAAACATTCATTCTGACAAGTAACATTTTTCTCAGCAGTAGGCATTTTGTTGACACCATTTATTATGAACAGAGAAGAAAATCGCTGCAAATGTTGCTTGTCATTTACAAATACTTGCTGTTTTCATCTGTGGATTAACCTTTCCGAAAGGAATACACATAATAAAATGAGAGTCTTGTCTTTATTGGTAACTGTATATAGCGAAGGATAAAGTTTGACACACGTACCCTTGCACCCGGACACATGAAGAACTATATGCCCCTGATTTTTCGACTATGGGAATATAATATGTGGACCAGTCAACTGGTCTGGCCTGGGGGTTCCAACCATCATAGTTTGTGTTTTATCATATACTATCCCACATCACAAATAACAAAGAAAGACAGGAAAATCCTCAAAGTACACCAGCTTCTATTCTGGATCATCAATGGCAATGGTTACAAGTGGATGCCAGTCTCAAGTCACCACTCAAAATACAATGATTAGCACATGGTTACATTTAAAAGTGTTTAAGACGTTTTGGAATGCGATAACATTACTAAAAAGCCATCAAAGCGGGTAAAATGAAAATATTTAGGTGCGAAAACGCGAGTTTTTTTTCTCGTTATTACAATATTGAAAATCGGTGGTCACGAAATCAACATAAGATATGTCGACATAACAACTTAGACGATGTAGCTAAAACAAGAAAACGATATAGAAGCTTCTTTTACGTCTTTAGTGAGATGTATAAATGTTGTGATGACGACTTTAAGGTACGTTGGACTTCATAAAAAACTAACATTAAACCACTTATTAATTGGTTTCAGGTCTCACTTTACGCGTCAGTTCATGGTCCATAGTCCAGGGTCAACGAAATGTTGAGGTAGATGTGAAAAACAAAACTCTACACATAAATGATGTGTTTATCCAACGAGACTAATCACAGGTTTATGAAGTTTATATTACACAAATGATCCGATATGCCACGGTGTGTACAACATATGAGGATTTCATATACAGAGGTAAACTACTCACTGACAAATTATTGACACAGGGATATCGAAAACCGCGTTTAATGTCAACGTTCCGCAAATTTTACGGTCGGTATTATAGTCTTGTTTGCCTTTTCGTTGGCGATTGTTGAGACGTCTGTACCAATTGTGACGAGGATTCACTCCTCACGTATTTCATTGGACTTGACTGTGGACGCACGGCAGGTTTAACCGGTCGACAGGGGATGCTTACTCCTCCATGGCACCTGATCCCACCTCTTGGTTTCCAGAGGTCCGTGTTTGTCCATTTTACCGGATTTGTATCTATGTCCTGGACATTCTACTGATTTATACTTTGGTATCTGAGATTTTTTATATTTATAACGTGGAGTATTTTTTTCATGATTGTGCAATATGTCAAATCGGATAAACATATATCAATATTATCATTGTCCAAATGTTTTCAAACATTAAGTGCTAACATCTATGAAATTAGGATTTATACAGCAACCAGACTTTACAGATCAGGAATAGATACGCGATAATTAAGCCGTCAACTATAGGTTTTTCGTTACAGAGTTGTAAATTAGTCTAGTGGAAAGTTGTACATCGATTAATACACAAAGATTATATTATCAATATTTTGTTATCCGTTTGGATCCCATAAGACTGTCAAGTGTGATCGGCTCTGGACATTAACGACATTAGATGTTGGATTGACACCAAATTAATAAACCGGGTAGACATTTATCACATTTGTATTCCGTTCGTTTACGACAGAAAACATATCCAATCGGTCTGATATTCGCCCTAAATCACCATAGTGTCATGGGTGACATATATATTATTCATTCTTATATGTGGGAGCAGGGACCGTGATTCTTTGAACAATCTCTAATATTCAAAATACATGCAGCTGGTTCCGACAAGCAACAATAAATCCGGAAACGCTTCCACTGATAGAATGAGCTGCTTTCCCCAACAGTTTATGAGTCCACGTGCAAGTCATACTTTGGTTTAAGCTTACAAACAATTACCTTGATGCGACAAATTGGTGCTAGAAACTTGTTAGTAATGATTTGAATCTAGTTTTTTAGATACCTGAATGCAGTACCAGGGAACCTACTGAAGTTTTAAGGAACAAATTCAAACTCTTCTAGAAATCTAGCGGGAAAATCAGTTGTTCTTGTCGCAAACATGCACTGAAATGAAATGTGTTATGGCCTTTGAAGACGTTCATGGAGACAAGCTATAAGACTTTTGAAGTAACCACCGACGACAGACAAAAAATAAAGCTTACGAAAAAAGTGAAAATTTTCAAGAGATAATTACAACCTTTTTACACCATCCATTGATTTTTTATTATTATTAGTCTTTTCATTTTTTCGGTTTACCGAGTATTTCAACTTCACATTTGAATAGGTGTCACGAAAGAATACAATGGAAACCTTTATCCTAGGCTATAATTTTACTATATACAAAAAACTTATATAATAAATTACAATTAATGATTAGGTATTTATCATGTAATTCATTATTAAATAACAAATCATTATCGTTATTCTATGCAAGTTAGTCTTCATATTTTAAACATATTAAGATGAGTGATTTGTACATTTCAATACAATGTAATGAAGAAGTGTCATTGGATATTCCAAACTCCCAAGTCCATTATAACACGACAAATTAGATATACAAATGGTTTAAACATGAAGAACTATTGCAAATCCCGAACGGGATGGGACCAGGTGTCCGAAAGAAGAAAGCATCCTCTGTTAGCATGCCACACTCATCGCAATCTAGGTAAGAAGCAGATGTGGTGCTATCTGTAGTCTCATAGATCTCAACATCAACAGGATACATGTTGCAATGGTACTTCTGGAATTCTGGATCATTTATAGACAGTACGTCGTCGATGTACCAGTAAGTAAACTGAGATACTGTTTATTTCCTGTGAAGAGCAGAGACTATGAATTCCACTTCATACGAATACAAACAGATGTCAGCTAGGAGTGGGGCACAATTGATACCCATTGAAAGCTGACTATCTGTTGGAAAACCTTTCCCGCAAAAACCACGAAGATGATGTCCACTAGAAACTCCATCATCTTAATGACATCGTCTTCAGTGTTCCTTCACAAAATATGGTTCTTCATGGCCTATTTTTGTATATAAAGGAGACTCGTATACTAAACATGATTCTGCTTTTATGTTCTAGTTAGAAATTGTAGAGTTAAGGGTCGAAATATCAAAAGACCATGATGCTTGTAATATTTTTGTAATTTGAACACTTTAGATATTCCAACAACTCTTTAGAATTTCTAGGATCCACATCTAATTGACCCCGCTTCTTACAGTTTGGAGAGTATAATGGATAGAGACTTAGTGGAGCACCTAGATTATCCCGCAACAGTGGCGTATGAAGCAAATAAAAGCGGGGGGGGGGGGGGGGGGGCTTTTTGTTTTTGTTTTGTATTTGGGGGGGGGTTGTTTTATTTTTTTTATTTTTATTTATTTTTTTTTTTTAAAGTGGTTTTCCCAGGGAAAAAATGTCATGCGCCTTTTGATTATGCAATTAGTACATACAACAGTGGTGGATGTAGAAAAAATTAAAAGGTGGTTGTTTTAAGGCTGGTGAGATAAAATTATACCTAATTGTGATGCAATACATACATCATGAAAAGCAGACTGATGATTTAAAGTTGGAGTAGTGTAAATATAAAATTTATTCGCGGAGCGGAGCGAGGCGCGAAAAATTTTGGAAAATTTTGTTTTTAATTGGTAACATAAAATTACATCTATTTGTGATGCAATGCAAACATCATCAAAAGCAGAATGAGGATTTAAAGTTGGAATAACGTAAAATTATTCGCTGATCGGACCGAGGTGGAAAATTTGGTCGGAAATTTGTTTTTAATTCAACGACATAAAATTATACCTATTTGTGATGCAAAGCATATATCATCAAAATCAGACTGAGGATTCAAAGTTAGAGTAGGTGTAAATTTAAAACTTATTCGACAAAAATTGGGGGGGAATTTGTTTTTAAATTTCCGACTTTTTATAGAAAAGTAAGGATTTCACAACTATTTTATAAACTTTGTGGACACGGTCTCCCTGGTTACTTCACATAATTTTAATTGTTGGATTAATTGTCAAGCAATATGCATTAGGGGTCGTGTTTAAGGCATCTAATATAAACAATATTCTTTTTATTTGGGAGCCTGAACAAGCGAGAGAACCCGGTTACAATGTACCCAGGAAGAGATCACCAGCCTTCCGCAAGTAAACTGGGAAACTCTCTCACAAAAATATGTATAGGCTACAGCGGGTTCGAACTTGCGCTGACAGGAAGTGAGAAACCTCATGATTTAAAGCACTCAGCCCCAGCCCATGCTGAGAAAACCGTTAAACGAAAATATCTTTACCAATATGTAGGGCAAACGCAACACATAACACAAAGTCAGTAGTCCAAGTCCATAAAATTCAAGATATACAGTCAAAGTCTGGTTTGATCCATGATTTCGAGTTAGAGGAAAGAAAGAGTATATAATTGTTTTCGGCGAGCATAGCGAGGCGCGAAAAGTTTGGTAGGCCTAATTTAAGAGCTCTGGGAAGTCTTTTTCTGGATTCCGGACGTGATGTTGATTTGAAATAAAATTTGTATGTGAAAAAAGTGGGGGGGGGTACCCCTCCGGTTCCTACGCCTATGCGCAATAAATCTGTGTTTATAGGGATTTTGTGCATCTTCGGAATCCAATAATGGGTGAGTGTACGCAAGGTGTCAAGGAAGTGAATGATGGCCGACTTCCTATATCAGAGAGTTGAGTAGTATCTCCTGTAGACAAATATAAAGTTGTTATATGTTTTGTCTGTAGGGACGATGATACAATCTTCATGGAGTCGGAATGTTCCCTGATAAAGTCCAGATCACAAAAAATTGACTGTTGTTGACAGAATATTTCTAAAAGTCGTAAAATTCTTCGTTTAAGAACATCCCCGATCGACTTGATTCACTCCAAAGAGTATCAAGTTCGACATCCTCTTTCTTATCCTAACGTATGTCATATTCTTCACATGCGTCCATGATAATGTCAAAGTTCTGGTGTCATGTAAATGTGACAGGTTCCCTAGAAATTGGGTCTTTACATAAAATATCTTTCAGTTTAAAAAACGATCTCTAATCGCTCGTTTTCTGATATGTCACGTATAGGATCTAACGCAATCCGCTGTTGGATTTTTCGACAAATGAAAATGCGACTTACACATTCTTGTAAGCGATCAAATGGCAAAGAGTTGTAAACATTTTTAACATTATAAACAACACTGAGCATACAAAATACGGTCGTACAGATCACAAAAGGTATTCCGGTGATATTTTACGGACTGACGGTATATAAAATAAATAACATATCTTTGTAATCAATTTTTGTAAGTCACCTTTTATTGGTCGAACATCACACATTATGAGAGGTCGCCCACACGTGACCCCATGGCGGATTGCGTTAGATCATCTACGCGACACATCAGAAAACGGGAGCGGCGAAAGATCGGTTTTAATTATGAAAGAATTTTTGTTCAAAATATTGACATGTTTAAATTCAAAGCATCAATGCCCTTATTTGCGAATTTGACCTTAATGAACGGGTGAGTACTTGTTTCCTTTGTTCATTAGTCCTAACAGCCTTGAATAGTCTGTTGTACGAGATGTCTAAAGTGATACCCTAAAGCCGATTTTCTGAAGTACCAGCATCAGTAACATACTATCATTGTACATTCGTCCAAATCATGTAACTTTCTCAAAGAGAGTGAATACCATGCTAAAAATGATACAAACGCTTATAAAACATTTTCCCCTAAGCGGATTTTGAATGTGACACCAAATTTGCTTTTATACCATTTTTTCATGCTATACCTAAATTCCATCTTCAACGACCAGACTAAAGGACAAACAATTAATGTAGCATCCGGAAACTACAAAATGGCGTTTCTGGCCTTTTTATAACGTTGGTTTAATGTTTATAATATTTATAACCACTAGGTCGTTGCCAATGCTGGTGGACAGTTTCAGTCCCGCGGGTATACATAAACCTAGTACCCGCTATTTCGTTACCAGCTGATAATCTTATATTAAAGTAATATTTGGCACTGATAACACCATATAAATTCTACATTCTTCAAAAGCTAAGAGAATCACCTTTTTACAGTGGCTACGCTAAAGGACAACCAACTTCTAATGTAGCATCCGGAAACTACAAAATGGCGTCTCAGTCCTTTTTATAACTTTGGTATTATGTTTATAATATGTATAACAACTAGGTCGTTACAACTGCTGGAGGACCGTTTGAGTCCCCGAGGGTATACATAAACCTAGTACCTGGTATTTCGTTACCAGCTGATAATCTTATACTAAAGTAATATTTGGTACTGATAACACCATTTAAATTCTAAATTCTTCAAAAGCTAAGATAGTTATCTTTTTACAGTGGTTACGTTTAGAAAGATTTGGGTATGCCTTTAGATTTATAATTTAGCCTTGTATTATAACACTTTCCCTTTAGAAAATCAATATAATATTGGAGCTCAAATGACGAAGTCTAATTAACATTATAACTTTGGTATTATGTTTATCATATTCTAAGATTTCTGGACACATATCATGCACCACTCTCTTGTAAAATTTCCAAAGGTACAAGGTAGTATACACATGACCATGTTAAATTTCCTATTGTTTTTTGCGATAATAAATTTTATACGTTTAAAAGATAAACGGGTCACATTGTTTGAAAGCTTAAGCTTCAAAATGGCCAAGAGGGCATTTAAAAGTAAAACATTTCCAGCATCACATACCTCGGATCCCATAGTATAATAAATCTCAGATAACCAAGTATAAATATTTAGGATGTCCAGGATATAGATACAAATCTGGTAAAATGGACTAACACGGACCTCTTGAAACCAAGATGTGGGATCAGGTGCCATGGAGGAGTAAGCATCCTCTGTCGACCGGTCACACCCGCCGTGAGTAATCAGTCAAATCCAAATGAAATACGTGGGGAACAAATCCTCGTCACAATTGGAACAGACGTCTCAACAACCGCCAACGAAAAGGCAACTCAACATTTCAGAGTAATCGCAAACAAGACTATTATACCGACCGTAAAATTTGCGGAACGTTGACATCAAACGCGGTTTTCGATATCCCTGTGTCAATAATTTGTCAGTGAGTAGTTTACATCTGTATATGAAATGTTCATATGTTGAACACGCCTGGCATATCGGATCATTTGTGAAATATAAACTCCATATGCGGTTGACTGTGGGATGTTACAACTTAAATGTGGGAAATTTACAATGGGAAAGCCGAAATCGTCGCGTTTGTCGTATAGCTTAATTGCTAATTCCCCTGTGTCTATAGTAAGTAGAATGTCTAAGTATGAAGTGTGTGTGCTTGATTCTGTTGTATTCTTAATTTCTAGTTCGCCCCGATATATCGCATTGACATATGTATGAAAAATGTCATTATTAATTGACAAAACGTTGTCGATATATCTAAATGTGAAATGAAAGACACCGATAGCTTTTTCTTCTTTTGATTCAGCAGTTTCTGAATGAAGTCTGCTTCGTATGAATAAAGGAACAGGTCGGCCAATAAAGGGGCACAACTGGTTCCCATAGGAATGCCGACAGTTTGTTGAAAGACCACGTCTCCGACCATTACAAATATATTGTCTATTAGAAACTCCAGCATCTTTTTTATCATCCTCAGTGTATTTATGTGTAGAATCGGAGTGATGTTGGATAAAATAAGTATCCTGATAATCAAACACTAGATTTTAAAATTTTCGGGTTCCACCTTTAGTGAAAAAACAGTTGTCTATGATGCTAAAAAGTCTCTCTTTTTATTTTTATGTGGAATAGTTGTGAAAAGAGTAGAGACGTAGTACTATGTGCCTTCAAACTTTCTAAAAGATGTCTAGAATATTTAAGTATCCACACCGCTACTGGAATAAGCAACTGTACAGTATTACTGAAGTTTCTCCTTAATATCTTGGTAAGGAGTAAAGATAAAGTTTTGCAAGAACATTTGCTGGACCCTGTTATGTACCTCTGCTTATATAGGGTTTTAAGAAGTTTAGGTATCCAATATTTATATGGTAGCTCAAAATCAGAGTCGGTTGTAGGTACATCAAAGGAGTGTTTTCATAGTTCCTTTAAGTTTTCGAATACGATATTTTATCAACAGCTTTTAGCCATTCAGATAGTGTCTGGTTCCACGTCTTCATGTTCGGCTCATCGTCTGGCATAATCTTCGACAGAGTTCATAACTAAACTGAAATTCTGTCGCCAATTAAAGGAACGGGCTTCGCAGTACTTAGGAACTCTTAAAATAAGATTTTTCAGGTTTTCATTTTCAACAATAGAAACGTCGCCGCTGATGACATGCCCGATAGGATTATATTTGAATAGAGATGATGCACATGAACATGTGACGGTTTTGTGTAGAAGATGGTTATGTCTAGACAAAACCCGTTTGTAATTGAATAGCTTTGATGTGATACTAGATGTATAGCTTTAAGAAATGCAAGGTGTAGTCTTCAATTTAAAAACAACAGGACTGAATTCTTTTGTGATTTAGAACAATGCCAATGTTTAAAGCGCCTATACCTTTATTTGTGTACTTAAGTTTAAGAAAAAGACGTTTCTGTTCAGAAGTCATCGTTTGTAACGCGTGTAGGCTTCAACAGTCTGTGATAAGCGATGTCCATTATAACGGAGTCCAGTATGTATTCTGGGGTTGAAAAGACAAATACTTTACTTAATTACTATACACAGACGGTAAATTTGAACTAAGCTATACGACAAATGCGACGATTTTGGCTTTCCCATCGTAAAATTTTCACATTTAAGTAGTAATACCCCAAAATCACCTGCATATGGCGTTTATATTTCACAATTGATCCGATATGCAAGGCCGTGTTCAACATATGAACAATTCATATACAGAGGAAAAATACTCGTTGACAAATTATTGACACAGGGATATCGAAAACCGCGTTTGATGTCAACATTCCGCAAACATTACGGTCGGTATAAAACTTGTTTGCGATTACTAAGTGAAATGTCGAGTTTCCTGTTCGATTGCGTTGCTGAGACGTCTGTACAAATTGTGACGAGGTTTTGTTCCTCACGTTATTCATTTAGATTTGATTATGGATTCACGGCGGGTGTGGGGGTCAACAGAGGATGCTTACTCCTCCTAGGCACCTAATCCCACCTCTTGCTTTCTAGTTTTTTTGTGTTTGTCCAATTTTAACCAGATTTGTATCTATATCCTGGACATCCTAGATTTATACTTTAGTATCTCGATCCACATTCCATGCTTTGTCGGATCAAAAGCACTCTCCCTTTAACCCCAAATCCTGCATATGTCTATGGTATTCATTTTGTACCTGCTACTCCTAACCCACTGATGAATTTTAGTAAAAACGTTGTGGATTTTGTTTGCAATAATGCCATGGTATGCCTACTTTAGCATTTATTTAATAATTTCAATAATTGTTTAGTTACAATTTGATGACTAATCATTAAATGGAGATTTCAGTAAAATGGGAAGCAATAAGGAATAGTCAAATTATGATTACAATGTATTATGAATTTCAAATATTAGTTCGTGTAATATCCCTCAGTCACCCGCATATGGAGTTTATATTTCACAAATGATCCGATATGCCAGGGCGTGTACAACAGATGAAGATTTCATATACAGAGGTAAACTACTCACCGACAAATTATTGACACAGGGATATCGAAAACCGCGTTTGATGTCAACGTTCCTCAAATTTTACGGTCCGTATAATAGTCTTGTTTGCGACTACTCTGTTTCACTAAGTGAAATGTTGAGTTGCCTTTTCGTTGGCGGTTGTTGAGATGTCTGTACCAATTGTGACGAGGATACACTCCTCACGTGTTTCATTGGACTTGACTGTGGACTCACGGCGGGTGTGACCGTCGACAGGGGATGCTTACTACTCCATGGCACCTGATCCCACCTCTTGGTTTCCAGAGGTCCGTGTTTGTCCATTTTTGCCGGATTTGTATCTATGTCCTGGACATTCTATTGATTTATACTTTGGTATCTGAAATTTTTTTTATATTTTTACCACCGAGTATGTATCACTGCTGGTGGACATATTGTCCCCGAGGATAATTGTCACTCGGTACATATGCATTTAATGGATAAACAAGTACCAAAAAATTGCATACTGGATGGCACGGCGCCCAGTATAAAAAGGTGTCCTTCTGTGAAGTCCATCGGGAGCATAGACTCGCAGAGATTGTTTAGAGCTCCTCGGGTTGTCCTTCGGGACATTAACAATTTAACATTTGTACAATTGTATAAACATAACAATGCTTATGTTCCCATAAAAAATTGTCAGATTCCACTTGACATTTTTGATGGTTCATTTTCAAATAATAAACCAACAATTTCTAAATGTTCTGTCAAATATTGTAAAACATGTCATATATTAATAACTGATCAAGTGTTCACCAGCAATCTGACAAATAAGCATTACAACACCAGAAGCTGGGATCATCTAGACTGCAAATCATCTAACGTTGTTTACGGAATTGAGTGTACCTTGTGTGGTTTGATTTATGTTGGCGAAACTAAGGGGTCCTTAAATAAAAGAGTATCTCATTCTGGTCATCGATTCGAGATTAATAATGGGGGTAACCAGATACTCTATTGACATTTCAACTCTCCTGACCATTCCATCTTGTCTATGAGAGTGTGTATAATTGAAAAAATACACCACTGGACCAACAATCCCACCTTGAGTACCCCCTTCCGTAGACAACGTGAAGAATTTTGGATGAAACAGCTTGGCACTGCATATCCCTATGGATGTAACGACAATATCCAAAGTGTAGGCAATCTATCAAGCCCACTGTGTAATGGTGTTCATGTGATGGAACTTTTTAATTCTAACGTAAGGCGTAAACGAAGTCACGGACATCTATTGATTTATACTTTGGTATCTGAAATTTTTTATATATTCTGAAATGTCATATGCACAACTATACCTCATGGGGAACCTTCATGTCCAATTTCAAGGAATTCCCTTCAGTCCTTTCTGAGAAATAGCAATAACAAACTTCCTTTGGTCAAAATCAAAGATGGACGCCTGTTGGATTCCGATCTCTCTGAAAATGTAATGTGCACAACAAGACCTCAAGGGGAACCTTCATATTAAATTTTAAGGATATTCATTCAGTACTTTCTGAGAAAAAGCGGTAACAAACTTTCTTTGATAAAAATCTAAGATGGCCGCCAGTCAGCCATGTTGGATTCCGATCTCTCTGAAAATGTAATATGCACAACAAGACCTCAAGGGGAACCTTCATGTCCAATTTCAAGTACGGTAGATCCCTTCAATACTTTCTGAGAAGTAGCGGTAACAAACTTTATTTGGTCGAAATCCAAGATGGCCGCCTGTCGGCCATGTTGGATTTCGATCTCTTTGAAAATGTAATATGCACAGCAAGACCTCAAGGGGAACCTTCATATTAAATTTCAAGTAAATCCCTTCAGTACTTTACGAGATATAGCGGTAACAAACTTCCTTTGGTAAAAATCTAAGATGGCCCCCTGAAGGCCATGTTGGATTCCGATTTAATTTGATTTGATTTTTTGTTTTACGCCATACTCAACAATTTTTCAGTCATATGATGGCGTCCAGTTTTTATTGGTGGAGGAGAAACCCCGGTTACCCGGGTAAAGACCACCGACCTTCCGCAAGAAAACTGGCAAACTTTCCCACTTAATTCGAAATGACCCTAGCGGGATTCGAACCAGAGGTGAGAGGCCGATCTCTCTGAAAATGTAACATGCACAGCAAGACCTCAAGGGGAACCTTCATGTCCAATTTCAAGTAGATCCCTTCAACACTTTCTGAGAAGTAACAATAACAAACTTCATTTGGTCAAAATCCAAGATGGATGCTTGTCGGCCATGTTAGATTCCGATCTCTATACACAACTAGACCTCAAGGGGAACCTTCATATTAAATTTCAAGTAGATCCCTTCAGTACTTTATGAGATATAGCAATAACAAACTTCCTTTGGTAAAAATCTAAGATGGCCCCCTGAAGGCCATGTTGGATTCCGATCTCTCTGAAAATGTAATATGCACAACTAGACCTTAAGGGGAACCTTCATGTCAGATTTCAAGGAGATTCCTTAAGTCCTTTCTGAGAAATAGCGGTAACAAGACTTGTTCAGGACGGACGGACCACAGATGCAGGTCCATAGACTACCATCTGTTGATGGTGGGCTAAAAATAAAGAAATGTGACACAATGAATTTAATTTTCTGTTAAATCTGCTAAATCTTGAAAAGGAACAATTTTAACATTATGAACAAATATACAATGAGAGTGTCAGATATTTGTTGTTTATGGTATATATTTCATCAGTTACATATGTACTTCAGAAATGACGGGACAGGTGTATTTTGTTTAATATGTGGTTTTTATATGAAATTTATAGATCTAGAGGAAAATAAAAATAAATTCTCAATTCTGTCACCCTGAAGCATGTATTTTGTAGAATGACAAGAACAAAATAATAACATCATTGTAATAAAATGCAACACTAAGTTCTATGTATTGCTTCAGATATGTATATAGGAAACAATCTGCAATAATTATCCACAAAATCTCACATTTAAATATGCAGTTTGCAAGCCTGGGATTCTGCAATATGGTTACAGATTTGTAGTTTTATCAGATAATAGATAATGTGTGTCTGTGCAATCTGAATTACCATCAATGTAACAAAGATAAGAATATATTACATAACATAGCGGGAGGAAAAAATGTCTCAATTTCTCCAAAGAACATGCATTAGACTTTGTACAATACAATATCAATTTGCTTTTATTGCAATGCAAACATTTCCAAAGAAAATAGAGCTTAGCGGAGACACTGCAATAACTGACCTATCGCCATGTCAGACACTACACCTTTTGCCAAACTTTTCAATTATGATGTCACAAATAAATGGCTCATCAAACACTTATGTAATTATGACATCACAATCGAATGACGTCAAAACAGCACATGGATAGCCATGTGTCCGACACTTGGTGATAGGTCAATTAGCACTGGAGAGTTCTTAGAAGGGAAAGTGGGTCACAATCGATGTACAAAATTTATGCTGCCAAATTATTCATCTCACAATGTCCAATTCTATTTGAATAAAAAATATGAAGCTTTCAGTTTTTACATTATAATTTGACATACTGGTAAATAAATGCCAATTTTTGAAAGTAAAATACATTTACATTTGTAATGTACATGTACATGCATTGATACATGGTACGGTAGCTTCCAAGTGATTTCTGAGATGTTTTATTGAAAATCTATATGCAGTGTTTAAATAAAATTTTGCCTGTTTTTCTTTCCATATGAAATGCGATGATGAATGTCAATTTCTCATTTTTACAATTAAACTATAAGACAAATCTGGTTAGTTTGGCTTCCAATCATCAACTAGATCAGGGGTCAACAATCGTTAAAATTTCCACTTGTCAACAGGTTGCTTGTAGTATTGGAATCTACTTGTCCAAATGAAAAATAGACTTGTCCATAAATCAAGTGTATTATTTAAATGTATTGTATTGTTTTCAACAAGGATAATTCTTTTTGAAATAAAATTTTTGTCTTCGGTAATTTCACTTGTACTGTTAAAAAAGTGAGAAGTACTTTTCGGACTGCAAAATGGACTTGTTCCTGACAACTGGACGAACCCGATTGTTGAGCCCTGTACATCATTGTAGTTACTCGGGTCACCAAGAAATAATAATTAAATATATTCATGTCTTGATATTTTATTTGATCATTAGCTACAGGACTTCCAAGTTACATAAGAAAAAATATCCAAAAGCATATATGTGTCCTGCTCCAGAAAACACAGTCACAAGACATATGGTTAATTATGCGTAATATAATACAAAACCAGTGACAAAAGCATTTGTTGAGTATATGGAATATCACTTATAATATGTCAATTTTTAGCTTATTTTCTGTGCTTTTGAAATATCTATTTATTTTAATGCATCTTTTAATTGAGTCATGTGAAGAATTTTGACAGAGCCAGTCACTTATTGCAGAGTAGACAAATTTTTTTCCTGTTATCAATTTTATCAACAAAACAAAAATCTAAGCAGAAAGTAGAAATATCAAATGGATATATATTTTTATATATACTTGTCTTTTCACCTTCAGTAAAAACCAATATCATTTTTTAATCTCATAGCATTCCAAAACAATCCTTATTACATGCAAGTAAACAAACAACTTCCTAAAAACATTGAACCCACTCTCCAAAACAAAAGAACACCAACTTTCTAATAAAAAAAAAAGTGAAAATACAATACAGTAATTAAGATCTTACATAGGAAGCATGGAATATATTATGCTGAAACCTAAGTTGATAACATTACCAGTTTGTAGTTAGTAGACTGATTATAGACCTAATGTTAAAACATATGCAGTGAGATTCTGTTCCTTGTCTCACAAGTTATACTACCTAAAACTTGTAAAATGCATTGCTGAGAGCAGTACAATGCTGGAATTGAAGCACTATGAATGTTCCAGTCTGATGACTATCTACTTTACAACTGTCCACAGTCGGCTATGATAACATTTTTACTTGTTTTTCCATCGTGACTACCGACAGCTTCCATCGCTTTCACTACATTTAGTCCCTCAACAACTGAACCAAACACGACATGTTTGCCATCCAGCCATTGTGTCTTTTCTGTGCAGATAAAGAACTGACTACCATTGGTATTTGGTCCTGCATTGGCCATGGACAAAATTCCTGAAAAGAAACAATTTAAATGTTTGTTGAAAATTCTACAAATCAGCATCAGCATAAGTCCTTGAGTCTATACAAATGTACAATACTTGTATCATGTGTTTTTGTCATTTGCCACTATATGTCGCGGTCGTGGCAATATTTAATTGTGTCGTGGTGTATCAAATTCTTTAGCTCTGTCACTAGGGATGCACATGTAACAATTCATTGAACTACAGATATATTGCAATAGTGTTTATTCCGATAGCAATGCAGATGGCAGATCATACCAGCGATAACTATTACCAAAAGTATGCTGAACTATCGATAGTTAGCAAATCTTAACTTTGTAAATCTGTTCATGGATCTCATTGTCTACTGCAACACCAAAAACCGCCCAATAAAAAAAACATCAACATAAAAAAGTTTAAAGTCATATTCTTCATCCATATCTACATAAAAAATCCTATGATATACTGTAAGTTATCCTCCACGTACCAGGCCGCCGCCATCTAGAGCCTAGACTAGCCGTTCAACAGGGCGAGCTAAAATTCTGACCAATTCAAGTCCGACAACTTAATTTCCATAAATCTAGTTAATGATATGTAAAATACGAGATTAACCACCCTACTCACGATAACGTCCACGACTGCCTGATAGAAATACAATCGCTGATTACGAGAATGTTGTAAACTGCCCCGTGTTTCTCCTTCAGTGGCTTCACTTTCAATTCCGGTTTTTCCCACTTTCATTTTATGACCGGAAATCATGATTATAACAAGAGTTAGAAGAGAAGTTAGCGGTGCCCTTTAATTCGACATTTAGATATATATCGACGACGTTTTGTCAATTAATAATGACAATTTTCATACATATGTCAATGCGATATATCCCAGCGAACTAGAAATTAAAGATACAACAAAATCAAGCACACACGCTTCATACTTAGGCTATATGACAAACGCGCCAATTTCAGCTCCCCCATCGTAAATTTTGCTATTATTTTGAAATTGGTGACTGAAAGTTGTTGAAAAATGGCTGCCGCTTATGCATCCGATATTTCTCCAAGATGTTTTAGATATTTTCAACTTTGATTCCAACTCTGAAAATGACCTTTTAATATCTGATCTGAATAATGATTCTGCACGTGAACACCATGTAAACCCTATTTCTAAGGAAATATAATCCCGAGATAGATGTCGATTCTGAATAAGATGTAAGCGGTGGTGATGATTTTACAGACGATTTCAATGCAGAAACCTCCTTGGCGGAACATGTGTCAACAAATAATTTAAATTAAAGCATTAAATTTAAAACATTTAGAGCTGAAAATATTGGTCCAACTTACAATTTGGATATTATATTAAGTCACAAGCGAGTTAGCATATTTTCATCTTTTTTAACATGATGAGTATACATGCAATTATTTATATGAAACACAAAGGAAAATTGTGTATACAATAAAATACATATATGTATTTAGAATGTATTGATTTACATGTATTCAAGTTTTTGCATTATTAAAATAAGATCATATTCTTAAAATTTCTCTCACAAATATATTCATTCCACACCTATAAATTAAAAATCAGGGTTAGCCCTGTTTATCAAATGCATCATAAGATTGATCTCATGCACTCCCATTTTTTCTGTGTGGACTCTCAAAAAGTTTATTTGCAGTCTAAGGAACTCTCGAAATTGATAGGGCATGTAAATCCCTGCATTTAATACAAACAAAAATTCATTTTGATGCCTTGTAGGTCTTTAAAGGCAAGTATACAATGTATGTCAGATAAGGGCAAGTTAGCCACGAGAAAAATTACACTGCTGATATACAGTAGTGTGTGCAATGAATGGGCCACTGATCACTGACAATGTTAATTGGGCAAATGAAGAAATTTAAACGAGTGATGATCATGAAGGACATTTTTCTTGGAACGAGAGACGAAGAGTGTTAGCTTTATATATCACTGGTCTTTCTGATACATTTTCAACATATTAGCCTAGATCTAATTTTATTTGTAGACTGAAACTTATATAAATAGATAAGAATTTTAAATTGCATCAATCAGTGGATTTTAAATTGTGTTCAAAGTTACTTTAATCTCCCTGGTTATCAAACTTTTTTTATTTTTTAATTCAATAATAATCAGAGCCAACCTGGCTCAGTTGGTAACACACTGGACTCTTGATCGTGAGTTCGAGCCCAGCCCAGCGGCAGGCTGGTTTCCTGTCCTTGGGATTGAGACAGTAAAAAACGAGGTCCCGTGTCACAGTAGGTGTCAGCACGTTAAAGAACCTTTACTGCTCAATGGCCATAAGTGCCCAGCATATGCCAAAATTTGAAGCCCTTCACCGGCATTTAGTGATGCCTCCATATGAGTGAAATATTCTTGAGTGGGACGTTAAACAACGATATACAAACAATAATAATCCAGTATTTACATTTTCTAAATTATATATTATATTTCCTAAAACCAAAATTTTAGGACTATCTGAATAAGGGTCAAATTTATCCCTTCTAGTTTGCTTTACAGTCAAGGGCAGATAACTCTTGGAGTCTGTTAGATTTAAGCTTTTTTTCCCCTACTAATTTACCTGAATTTCCAATATAAATTTACTGTGAAATAAAAGTACCTACATAGACAATAAATATTAATGAGTTATTAAGAATTTTAGATGAAATGTTTTTCTAGAAAAAAAATAATAAATGTTTTTGAACCTAGAATTACTCAGTGTTTGTGGTTAAAGTCACTTTAATTTCCCCTTTTTTAACGATACCAATCTTATCATCTTGCTTGATTTATTTAATGTAAATCCAGTATTAACAATAAATCTTTTTATAGTACAACCAAATAAAATCTTAAACAAAAGTTTTTGATTTTCAAATTTACCCCTCCTAACAGGAAACTTTCGAGTTAGCCCGGATTACCGTTATGATCCTGCATTTATTTGTGCCTACTAGATTTTGTTCCCCATACGTTCTTTCGGTTTTAATATTTACTTTTGCAATGTATGTAAAGTAAATAGAAATAGTTTTAGTTCTTAGTGCATTAAATTTATTTTGTACAAAGAAACCCATTTGGCTCTTAAAACATACCACAGTGGGTTATTTAGTTGAACGTGAAATTACTGAAAGTATCAGACAGAGAATTCAAGCAAAATTTAACGGACCAAGAATCGAACCCAGGACCTTTTGAAAACTTGTAGGGCACTTTAACCAACTGTGCCATGGTGGCTATCTATATATATGAATGAAACATAAATAACATTGAGGAACATTTTTCTAGAATCACGCAACTGGTGATAATAAAAGCAGGATTATAACAGTAGTCTGGGATAACTTGGAAGTTCCCTATTGGCTGCATAATCAAAGGGCAGGTAACTCATGTAGCCCATATCTCTGATAAATGTCTGGCACGTGATAATTATTTTTATGCAGCATTTAAAGTCAAGTGCCACTTTAACCCTTTCAAAACTGCAACATCACAACTGCATAGTGACGTTATAAACTGTAGCAGTTTACATTTTCTGCAGTCTGCTGTACAGTCTGCCTTTAATTTATGGGTGTGGAAAGAATAAATTTGTGAAGAATATGATCTTATTTATATAATGTACAAATAGAATTTTTGAATGAAAAACTTGAATAAATCAATACATTCTAAATACATGTATAGATTTTATTGTATACACAATTTTCCTTTGCATTTCATATAAAAAATTGCATGTATGCTCATCATGAAAAAGGAGATTAAAATATGCTAACTCACTTGTGATTTGATAAAATATCCAAACTATAAGTTGTACCAACATTTTCAACTGTAAACGTATTTAACGCTTTGATTTAAATTGTTTGTCAACACATGTTCCGCGAAGGAAGTTTCTGCATTGAAATTGTCTGTAAAATCATCATCACTACCAACATCTTATTTGGAATCGATATCTACTCGGATTCTGTTTCCGTAGAAATAGGGTTCATGTGCAGAATCATCATTCAAATCAGATACTAAAAAGTCATTTTTAGAGTCGGAATCAATATTTAGATTTGAAAATATCTAAAACATCTTGGGGGAAATATCTGATGCATAAGCGGCAGACATTTTTCAATGACTTTACGCACTGATCTCAAAATAATAGCATTTTTATATTCATCATAACTAGCTTATTTTCGCTGGCATCCATTACATGTACATGTGATAATACAGACTAAAGTCTCATCTAACTCATTTAGTGAGCTTTATAGGACACTATCATATTGAAAGTGTTAAAAGAAATGAGAAAAATGAATGAATGTAAAAGTGATGGGTGACTACAAGTATATTGTACCTGAATTTTACAAATTTTCATATGTTTTAAAAGTGACTTTTTATTCAATTCATATAATGTACAAATGCATATAAATATGATAAGCTGAAAATATTGTTCTCAGTTTTTACATAAAGTTCAGATTTTCTAAATAGAACTAAGGTATACTTATATTTTAATCTACATTTTATTTCATTAGGATCTACATAGATTGTCTACTACAAAGACATAGCTGATTAGTAATTGAGACAGAAAAACTTAAGATTCATTTATTTACAAATTCTTAAGGAATTTTATTCATTTACATGTCTGTAGACATAATAGGAGTCTCAGGTTTTGTTTGTTTACACAAGAAACAATGTGAACACCTGTATGGATATTGATGGCTTACTTTTACTTTAGGTAATTAAAGTGATAACTTTCCAAGACTTTTTTTTAAGAATTCAAGAATCATTTTATTCTCTAGGTCCATTTTGGTACAGAGAAAACATATGTACAATATAAACGATAGATTTATATATGGTGATTGTTCATACAAAATATATATATATATATATATATAGCCTATAAGCATAACTTAATACACAAATAGGTCACAATACACATTGGGAAAAAAGCAATAAGAAGATTCTAATTATGGAGGGGGACAAGAAGCATTTGAAAGAATAACATGTATGAATTTGCAAAGTTTCTTTAGTACGGTTAAAGGGTTACTGTTCATAAGATCCTTAAATTTCACTGCACTTGTATATCTATGATATCTATGATACTTATTTTCTAAATATAATTGCCTTTCTTCATTGAAAAATTGGCATTCTAGTAAGTAATGGTATTCATCCCCTATTAAACCATGATTACATAAACTACACACTCTATCTTCTTTACTGACACCACAGCATCTAATATCAGAATTTTTGAAATTCACCGGCCTTACCAGAAAAACCAGTAAATTTTACAGAAGTCCAGTGAAATCTATCTGATAACTGGTCCAAATGACCAGTAATTTTCCATTTCATTTCAATTGTGTACATATGTACAGACCAGTAAAAAATTTTCTTTGACCAGTGAAATTCTTTTATTCACTGTCCGGTTGACCAGTAATTTTTGTTTTATTTCAAAATGTCTGCAATATATTTCCACCGCACTCCACCTGTTTTTATTTATTTATTAAAGATTTTAAAATTTATTTTTAATATCTGTATCTTATACAGCAATCTTGTTGTATGTGCAGACTAGTAACACAGACATGAAAAGCTACACAAATTGATGAGGTCGAAAGACAGGTCTGTATTAAGTGACTCCCTGTTTTATGTGACCATCATTGATCAGTCCCACAGAAAGTCGCATAGGACAGTCTTGACTGTACCTCCAGTTTTATGTTATAATGAAAGAAAGATAGTTTATCATTAATTAAATTATGAACACTCACCAATTTTTTGGCAAATTTCAGAATAACATATTGATGTTAAATTATTTTCTTTTGTTGGACCTTTTTTCCCCCTCAATTTTCACTGCTGTTCACATTATCCAAAGTTTATTACTTTTACGGCTATCAATTTTGACTACCCCAAAACCAATCCTCCTTTCAGTTATATATCTGCACACAAAACAGTACCATCATATTCAATAAGTAAGGCCAATGATTTTCCGTTTCAGATTTGCTTCAATTCTGTTTTCAGTTTTGGGGAATTCCGGTTTTTTTGTTTTCATAGGAAAAAGAACTAAAAGTATACTTTTGATGAAAAATATTTAACAATACAGACTACTTATCATACTTTCAATAGTCCGCCAGACAAATTTAAGATAATTGTTTATTAGAAGAACTTGGGTTTAATACGAATTCTGGAAATCCTACATACACAAGTACATGTAGCTCACTTTCAAAGGACAAGATCCTTCAAAATCATGTGTCCGTATTACGCTCATTTGATATACCTACAACGGATACCGAATTTGAACTACCACATTTATATTGGATACCTAAACTTCATAAAACCCCATATAAGCAAAGATACATAGCAGGATCCAGCAAATGTTCTACCAAACCTTTATCTTTACTCCTTACCAAGATATTGACAGCCGTTAAGGAGAAACTTCAACAATACTGTACCGTTGCTTATTCCAGAAGCGGTGTAAATCAGATGTGAATACTTAAAAATTCTAAACAGCTTTTAGAACATTTGAAGGCACACAATTTTTCTCGAATTCACAATATCAAAACTTATGACTTCTCTACTCTTTACACAACTATTCCACATAAAAAATTAAAAGAAAGACTTTTCAGCATCATAGACAACTGTTTTTTCACTAAAGGTGGTACCCGAAAATTTAAACATCTAGTGATTGGCTATCAGAATACTTATTTCATCAAACACCACTCTGATTCTACACATTAATACACTGAAGTTGATATAAAAAACATGCTGGAATTTCTTATAGACAATATATTTGTAATGTTCGGACACGTGGTCTTTCAACAAACTGTCGACATTCCTATGTGAACCAATTGTGCTCCTTTATTGGCCGACCTGTTCCTTTACTCATACGAAGCAGACTTCATTCAGAAGCTGCTGAATCAAAAGAAGAAAAAGTTAGCGGTGTCCTTTAATTTGACATTTAGATATATTGACGACGTTTTGTCAATTAATAATGACAATTTTCATACATATGTCAATGCGATATATCCCAGCGAACTAGAAATTAAAGATACAACAGAATCAAGCACACACGCTTCATACTTAGACATTTTACTTAATATAAACAAAGACGGGAAATTAGCAACTAAGCTATACGACAAACGCGTCGATTTCGGCTTTCCCATCGTAAATTTTCCATATTAAAGTTGTAATATCCCTCACTCATCCGCCTATGGAGTTTATATTTCACAAATGATCCAATATGCCAGGGCGTGTACAACATATGAAGATTTCATATACAGAGGTAAACTACTCACTGACAATTTATTGACACAGGGATATCGAAAACCACATTTAATGTCAACATTTCGCAAATTTTACGGTCAGTATAATAGGCTTGTTTGCAACTACTCTGTTTCACTAAGTGAAATGTTGAGTTGCCTTTCGTTGGCAGTTGTTGAGATGTCTGTACCTATTGTGACGAGGATACAATCCTCACGTGTTTCATTGGACTTGACTGTGGACTCACGGCGGGTGTGACCGGTCAACAGGGGATGCTTACTCCTCCATGGCACCTGATCCCACCTCTTGGTTTCCAGAGGTCCATGTTTGTCCATTTTTACCGGATTTATATCTATGTCCTGGACATTCTATTGATTTATACTTTGGTATCTGAAATTTTTTACATTTAAATAAGGAGGTAAATAAAACATATGCATGTATATGCAACACTGTATGTTTTTATAATTTTAAATCATTTGATAAGGAACTTGAAAGTACCATAGACCTACACTCATATACATGTAGGTAACAAGTTTTTGTTGCAAATTGAAATTTCTTATTACTAATTTTTGCTTAAATTTATCACCTGACTTAGAACAAGTCTATGTTCTGTTTGTTGTTTTTACTTTAAATAAACTTTTAAAGTAGATCTACAATCAATTATCATACATGTACATGTATTTTATTTTTATAGTCTTTTAATTTATTGTATCAACACTAGCATAATCTATACTATGCCGACAGAATTTGCAAAATTAATTGCTGCCATAAAAATCCCATGGAAACTTATCAACCCCGTGCTGATGCATTCATTTTTTAAATGGGAGAGCAAGTTTCCTCTTTTTAAATACCTGTGTCGCTAGCCATCAAAGCTCCCTGTCAAAAATGTCAAAGAGTGAATACGTGTTTGTGTTGGTAACAAAAACCTGCTGTCAATTGAGCAATATGTCGTAAAAAGTTATGATGGATTATTATCTTTCTATGTAAATGTCAGATTACAGTGTATCTGGCCAATAGATGTATGGGATAAAACAGTAATAGATGTAAAATTATGTGATGAAATATTGTAAATAAACAAAGTAAATGAAGTTTATAACAAACAGAAAAAGCACACTAGATCACAATTTCATAAATTCTACCTCATGTTGGAATTTTTAAAGAGTTTTCAAAAATGCAAATTCCGTTTCAGATTGCCGATTCCACGTTTCTGTCCGTGATTCCGCAATCGCAGAAAATCACTGGCCCTAAATAAGCCTTCATAGTTTTTCCTGAGGGTTTTCTATAATTTTGTATATATGCTGATGTACTTATTTTATTATCAAAGAAGAAAAAATGATAACAGAAGGCAATATATGATACTTCTGTAATACCACTCATACATTTGTTTATATAAACAACTTAATTCATACATCCCAGAAGTTAAGAGGTACGTTCTCCACCAACAGAAGAGCTCTCAGGTTAAGGGCAGATAACAACACTTTTTGGAAAGGCCTACATTGACCAAAATTAGTCAAAATATCGTATGACACGGTTGAAAAATTGGAAAGTATTTACCTTTTATTTTTGTGAGCAAATAATCTATCAACAATTGAGAAAAAACATTAAATATTATATGTCATTGTGCATATTTCATTGAGTCCCTATATGCATGATGCCCTGAAATTGTACAAGAATACTTGAACTATCGTGAAATGTAAATCAGCCACCATTACCTGGTCCTGTGTGCCTCAACTGGAAATTTTCATCTTGAAACTTATTTCCATAGATGCTTTTTCCACCAGTGCCATTTTGATTAGTGAAGTCTCCACCTTGACACATAAATTCTTTAATAACTCGGTGAAAGATGCTACCCTTGTATCCAAAACCTTTTTCACCTGTAAAAATTAATAAAATCCTTGAGTTTTGTATAATTAGTTACCATGTCAAAAGAAGAAAGTGTGTGACAGCCATGTCGAGTCATGTGATACAATTAACCATTAGTCTTTTCTACTTCTTGATTCAATTCATTTCTTCTCACATTGTACCAACACACAAATCACAATCATTACAATGAATATTTAGCACAACAAGGATACCATAAAGGCTGTATACAAAGTACGCCCATCATGGGTTGATGAACAGTTTATTACTCCATATATAACGGACGTCATATGATGAAATATTTTGGTTTTCAAACTTAGCCAAGCTTATATGGCAATAAACCTTCTCATAAATTTTCAAATTAATACATTGAAAATTACTCAAGTTATTAAGTGGAATCTGTTTCTGCAAATTTACAAGGGGCCATAACTCCATATATAACTGGCCAAAAATTTTGATTATAGAACTTGTCTGAGCTTTTGTGGCAATAAACCTTCTCATAAAGTTTCAAATTAATCCATTGAATTTACTTGAGTTATTGAGTGGGAACTGTTTCCGCAAATCTTCAAGGGGCCATAACTTTGTAAATATCAGTACAGCCAGCGTGAAATTTAATTCACTTCCCATACATGGACAGCCCACGCATGCCGCCAGTGGGCATCCGAGTGGGCATTTGCACTGCTCAGACTAAAGTTTAACATGCCCAAGCGTCTTGCGAAGGCAAATATGCCTTACCAAATAACCAGCAACGTATATACACAAACAATGACCACGCAGTTGCCTTTGGGAAGGGAGGGCAGTGAAGAATAAAGATTCTTTGACTGAATACCATTTGTAAATTGAATTTAAAATTAGGCTTACGTAAAATGTAGAAATTATTTTCTTAAAAATGAGTGTTACCATTTACTTATCCATTGAACGTAATGCATCAAAATGTCAAATGATCAACCATTTATTCATACTACACGATGTGTTGAAGATACCAGCAATTATAAAGTGAACCATTTAATTCCCAGGGCTCAGGAAAAACTTTTGAAACCACTCGTCCGGCGGGCAAGTGCTTAATAGAAAGTACTCGTCCAAATAAAATTTCCACTCGTCCAAATTATAATGATATAAAAAAGGAAAAATTAATTTTGAAAACAAGAACTTTATTTCAAATAAAGATTTTTTCATGGCATTATAGGTGTGCAAAAATACAAATATTTATTAGTCAAGTTTAGTTTTATAATATGAAATACATGTATGTGAAATATCTAGTCAGAAAATAAGAAAAGTCTTTGAGCCTAAGTTATGAATATCTAACACCAAAGACTACATTAATGTAAATGGTGTGTCATATTGCAAAATAATAATAATAACATCAAACTGTTCTCAATACTGAAATTGTTATTCACATCAAACAATGCTTGTTTCAGCAGTTCTATCATATTTACTCTGAAAATGAGCTAATCAATGGCATGGCCAAAGCTTTCAGTTTTATAAGAAAAAATCATACACAAAATTTATTAAAACAAAACAGTTTCTATCATGTGTTTATAAAATAAAATTATTCAAGTATTCAACTATTACAAGCAGTCCCTCCTTAGTAAATAAATCTGCTTTGAAAAATATGCGGCTTGTTTTGAGTATTTTTCATATCAGCAAAAAATGTTTGTCCAGAAAAACACCATAAGTTTACAAAGACCCAAAAAGGCATAGAGTTCCTGTGAGTAACTCAATGATATTAGTACTCACACACAAGTCTAGACGTACTCAGAGGCTGCTATACTAGTAGCTGTTGTGAGATGCCTAGAAGAGAGTGTAGCCAATGAGAAATTGCATCAGTACAGTCAAAATCTTTGACTTTTGATTCTAAGCTGTCAACTTGAAGAAGATCTTTCAATGAGTCTTGACCAAGATTGCTTCGAAATGTTGATTTTATACGCTTCATTGTGGAAAAGCTCCTTTCACACTTAGCTGTACTTGGGGAAAGTGTTAGCATAATTACTACCAGAAGAAGAATATTTTCCAAGCCAGCATGTTTTGACTGTAACAGTGAACCTAATACTTCTAATGGATGGACAGACCTTTGCTTACTTAATCTTAATTTTAGCTCTAACCATTCTTCCTTGGCAGCATAATTTCAGACTCAGACAGCAATTGACTGAAGAAATTACACAATGCCATAACTGGTCAAATCTACTCTGTTTGAGGGCCATACTCTGTGGTCAAAGATGCCAATAGTCAATCATTGGAAACTCTTGGAGAGATTTGAATCTTGTACCACAATAACCAATGGCATTATCTAGAAATGAATTGAATTCGTTTTCAAAATTTCAAAACAGACTTTGAGATTTCGAATCGTTGAATCTCTACCACATACAAATTTTACATGTACCTGTATCACTTTCAACATGAACTGACTGCAGAAATGTAGTATAACAACCCTTTTGGTGCTTCAACTCTTCTAGTCTTGATAAACAAATCTCAAGTTTAGTACCTACATCATTTATGGTTAGTGTGTCTGACTGAAATTGCCTTACTTAGATCAGCAAGTATGGACATTACATCACATAGGAAATGAGCAAAAACGCAAAAAATTTCTCAGTGCAAATTTCCTTTAAATAACCCCTTCACCTCAGCTTCCTCATTTGATCCAGTAGAGAGTTCTGAAATACTTGGTTGGTAAGGACTTCAAAAATAGCATCAATTGCCCTATGTCGAGATGCAACCCACCTTGTTTTTTGGAGACCTGTTTGCATTATTGGCAACTCATCAAGTATTGCAGCAATACTTTTCATTTCCCTCCTTCTCTTTGGAGAGTAGTGATAAAATTTAAAGATCTGTTGCACTATGTCTTGAAATTTTTTCAAGTCATCAATGCACCCCTAATTCAAGATTATGTGCTACACAATGTATCTTGACTAAGTCATGTTCAACTTTTTGTTGTAAGTTAACTGCAACACCACCAACTTTTCCCATCATAACTGATGCACTTTTAAATATTCTAGGTCAATACCAACTGTTTCCAAGGCTTTTAATATCCCTTGTAGAACCCCATCAGCATTAGCAGATTGCCAAGGGGACAATGTCAACAAAATCAGTACAGGGAACTCCTTTGATATTGACATACCTAACAAAAAACAGTCTCCTGCTCAATTACTGCACAATCAGTCGACCCATCTGCCAACACTGTAACAAACTTAGCTTTTCAATGTTTTTCTTAATTCTATCATTTTCAACCTTAGCAATACAACTAATAAACTCTTTACATTTGTCTGCATTTTTTGTACATATCACCTAATTCAAGTCCATTTTTTCTCTTGCAACTCACAAATGCTAGATTTTGTTTGGCAACAAAATATGCAGTATTAAACAAAATTCTCATTCTTTTTAATTTTGCTTCATTATGTTTTTCAGTCAGCTTTTTCACAGTTATTTCCAAGGCAGCAGTACCTTTCTCTCACAAACTGTTTTTCCCACTCCCCTGCACACTTACAATGACATTTTTGATCTATCATTCTTCAAAGTTTCCTCTCGGAACGTATTAATCCCGTTAAATAAATTTGACTTTTGGTCAGCCCATTACGTTTTTTTTTCCTTATTGTGTTCAACCCATGGATATATTTTTCTCCAACTCTCAAATTCTCTCACTCTTTTCATTTCGTATAACTTTCTCTTAGCACGCATTTCTTCCTTTTCGCCCTCTGTCGCTCTTTCTCTTTTTCTTCCCTCACATCTCCCGCCTCGTCATCTTCGCTCGCTTCTTCCATAGATCTACTACATATAGGCCTGTGTTCTTCAATTTTTTCGGTGTCCTCTTTACTTTTATTTTTTCTTTTAAGTAAATCTGACAAAGTCAGCTGTTTGCCAGCCATAATAAACGTCAGGTCGTAGCTTAACTACAAGTAGGCTACAGTAATTCCGCAAAAGTCCAGTCGTCCGCGATGAAAAATCGCGGTTATTTAACGCGGTCGCCGTCATCGCGGTAAACTCCTCGCAAATCGCGTGGGATGAATCAAATCATCGCAAATCGCGGCTGTTGAAAATCATCGCAAATCGCGGCTGTTGAAAACCATCGCAACAAATAGCGGCTGCTGAATACTACTGAATTGTCGAACGGAATTCTGTGCGAGGTCAATCTATTGATTAAATATAAAAAAAAAATCTTACTATTCGCTTAAATGCGACAATTATCTCCTATAGTACCCGAAATATGTACCTTCAAATTGATCCCAAACCAAACAAAAACCCCCCCGACTTTCACTTTGAGGCATCAAACTCCCAAAGTTCTTCTACGTCATGTAATGAAATTGATTACCCAAGCCGTCAAGTCAAAGTTATCCGTGCGTGAAGTGTAATCACATTTCTGCACAGAGTTGGACACGTTGGGACCTTTCTACCTTACAAGTACAAATGATATCGCTTTTCAACTATCCGTAACCGTGATATTAGACATCGTATGTCAATTTACACAAATTTTTGTGACATCAATTAAAATATCGACAAAAAGAAATAACGGAACTTCGGAGTTTATTTTTCTTTCGATCCTACTACTTCGTATTACGTTTAGTTATCTAATCTGGTTTAATAAAACAGATTTTCAAACAACAACTGTAAGCCAAATTTGCGGCCCTTAAAAATTCGAAGTTCTGAAATCTTGTATTTTTTCTCGGTCAAAAGATGGTATTTCTCCATTCCCAATATTTTAACGGTACTAACCAAGGTTCATCATGACTTTAAAATCACAAAAAAGTTTACATCAATAGAATTTTTTTTTTTATATTTATTTTATTTTTGAAGATACTTGCAATACAAAGTGTACAAAAATATAAAATGAAAATATATTTCTTTCTCATTCATAATATCAATAATACATCCACACACATATCTTTTACATACATACATGTGTATATTATATACTCTATAAAATTATACATTATTTAGTAATAAGTTGGTTGGTACATGCGTTGATATAGTAATGCAACTATACGTATGTTTAAATATAGTTGTACATTTGTATTGTATATCTAAAAAAAAGAGAGAAAGGGGAAAAGAAAGATAGAAAAAGATTGAGAGAGAGAGAGAGAGAGAGAGAGAGAGAGAGAGAGAGAGAGAGAGAGAGAGAGATTTCAGAACTTCGATTTTTTTTTACATCAATAGAATTATCATGTATGCGATACTAGTATAAAGGTATAGAATTTCCTGGTCTCCTGACCATTCCACTTAAACTACCGGACGTTTAATATACTAAAGCTAATGTAATTGAATTTGGGTTGCCGATACCTTTATCTACCCGATATGAACATCAGTTAAAGTATTGTGCAACTGTGTACACGTGTTTCTGTACCCGATTTCGTTATACGAAACATACAATTTCATTCACGCGGGTAAAAACTATTTACAAAGTCTTTTTAAAAAGTTTTTACCATTCGAATGCTTTATAAAAGTAAAATTCCCAGGTTTCAAAAACTTATTTTAACATCAACAAATGGGTTTGGAGGAATAGCAATCGTTGGGATGATCATATGTAAAAAAAAACTATTATGATATATCTTCAAAATGTACCCGGGAGAGACCACAGGCCTCCCGCAAGTAAACCCCTTCGTTTGAAAATCGATTTCAACATCGATCAAACATGTACAACAAGCTATAGATCAAAATTGAACAAGTCGTGTCAATTTTTCATATGCAAATTAATCTGGAATTATGATTCTGGTCATCGTCAACTACCGCACAGGGGTATAAAATATATACAACACGATTTAAACTTGTATATTACAATAATAAAAATCAGATTGACATTAATTAAATGTATTACAGTCCACAGACTGCTCAACCCCTCTTTGAGCAAGTGAGTCATGATTGCTGCAAATCAATACATACATATTCAAGATCAAAACTGATAATTCCGTCAATCAATATCAGGTGACACGAAATATGCAATGACAGCACAATACTGTCTGCATAATCAAATGATTGGATGGAAGATGGCTTGACAACGTCCCATAAGAAAGGACACAGAAATGATACATGCATTTTAACGGACTTTCTATTTACCAATTTTGCGTGTTTCCTTTCAGTATATCTATCTAGAATCAATTACGGGACTGGAAGAAACCGTCCGACTAAGTAACCGTTCCGCTAAAGTACTAAATGGATATATATATTATATATAATAAATATATATGGCTAATTGGATATATTGAATCTGTGCAAACATATTATCATTCATTAATTATTTTTAATTGTACTAAATTGACGTTTTATGTCCCTTGTTTTTGTGACTAAGTTAAATGTCGGGGCGTCTAATAATCTTTAATAATTGATTTCGAATCTGAAAATAAACCATTTGAAATTAATGCAAGCTATATTTTAACAGTTTTTAGAATGAAATTTTGTTCCATAATCTGTGCTATATTACATCCATCCTAACTCAGAGCGCATTCTTCCCAGAACGACAACTATTAAATGTATTTTGTCATAAAATTGGTTAAAATATATATGTAGCATTAATATCCCCGATGTTTTAATAATAGATTCGATATCAATTTTTTTATTTAGCCGTATATATAACCACCATTGAACTAGATACAGTTCATGACTTGCGCGTATATCTGTGTACATAAGAAGCTGAGTTTTATCTCTTGAATCCCCATTCACGACCCAGACTTGATGTTTTTGTCCCTGTTATGTAACTGCTTCGATCTGTGGTCTTCAACGAGGAGCCATTATAGTAAGTTGTTCAAATAATGTGGACTCTGATTAAAGAAGATGGATCTTCGGGGGGGGTTAGATTTTTTTTTTACAAACACACCAGATTTGGATCAGCCGTACTTTAAGATTTAGTCTTAATATTGGGAAAATATAGGGGGCATCTAGCGTGAAATATTTCGAATATAAAATTTGTGAATACTGAGTTGCCTTTATTGTTGACCTACATGATCATATCATATCATGGCAAAGACCGTTGTTCATTTCCTAATAAAGATGATTCTGATAGATAAAATAAAAAAATACCCACTTGATATTTTTAATATTCAACATACTATGTATCTACGTCTGTTCGCACATAGTTGCTAAAATAAACTCTCGACTAAAATAACCTACCGACTTTATGAAAAGGAAAAGTCTATCAGCGATATTTACAGTCTAACAGGCATTTTTTTTTTTTTGGGGGGGGGGGGGTGACTATTTCTTACCGGTATTGAGATGACATAAACATGATAATCCAAACTTACAAGGGAGTCCATGATTGTTGCAAATCACGCAATACATACATATTTAAGATCATATCAGGTGACACGAATTATGAATGACAGCATACGTATATATATATCACTGACGTCGGAAGCAAAATGAATGTGGAGTGGTTTTAAACTATACCCCAAATTTTCAACACCTATGTCTTCTTTGCAAAAAAAAAAAGGGGGGGGGGCTAAGCCCCCTATATGTATATGGCCAAATAACTTAAATATATTTTACGCTCTTTAAAATAATTTAAAATCGTAAATGACGTTTAATGACCAAAAGATAAATAGAAACAATTACAAATCCACAGTTTCCCTTGATTGTGACCGAGTTCAATGTCGGCGCGTCTAATGATAAAATTTAACAATTGATTTCGAATCTGAAAATAAAACGCATAGGCGTCGCAAGCAAATTGAAAGTGGGGGGGGGGTGGGGCTAACCAAATTAAAACACACACGCGAGAAAAGTTTTTTGTCACCTATGCCGATCTTTGCCAAAAAAAGTGGGGGGGGGGGGGGCTTAGCGCCCCTTTATGTAATGCATATATATTTAACAGTTCAAAATAAAATTTTGTTCGATAATCTGTGTATATCTACAAAAACTCAGTAGCGCATTTCTCCAAACGACAACTGTATACATGTTTTTTTGTTATAAAATTGGTAAAATATACACATTGATATTATTTTTTTAATAGATTCCATATTAATTTTTTAATTAGCAATAATATATAACTAGATACAGTTCTTGACTTACGCGTATATCTGTGTACATAGGAATGTGAGTTTTATCTCTTGTTTATAACCCCGTCACTATGGATACACCCAGACTGATGGCATGTAATTGCTTTGATCTGCGGTCGTCAACGTGAGGAGCCATTATAACTGTAAGTTGGTCAAGTAATATTGACTCTGATTAACGAAGATGATTCTTGGGGTGGGGGGCAATAGATTTTTTAAAAACACACCAGATTTGGATTTACCCGTACTTTAAAATTTAGTCTTAAACGCTAAGGCTGCTCACAGGACCTAGCCTTGTTTGTTGCGAACATAGCTCTGAAAATTACATAGAGATATATTTAGTTTAATAATTTTTTTTTTGATATTTTGTTTTATTTAAAAGGTCTACATGGTAGTTCTTGCACTTTATATAAGTGGGGCAAATGTCTTGAGTGAAAAAACCACGAAGATCAACCGTAACAGTGGAATTTGTCAATATATGTTGAAATACAAATCATGAAAAAGCCAAACTAAAAAAGTCAAACTGATGGAGACGTTAAACTAAAATGTTGGCCTATGCTCGACACTTGAGGGTTCTTCATTGTGCCGACACCTATTGTGACACGGGGGCAATCGTTCCGGCGAAGTGCCTCCAATGCATTGCGGGTATCTTATCCCCACAATAAACTCCACGCCTCTCCTTGAAATAAAGACGAGTCGCAATTGATAAGCAACTCTGTGAAGTGGGCTTTTATATCTTACCATTTCTGCGAAGCAAACACAGTTGGATCATGGAGAAACGGATACCTCATCGGGCTCTCTCAACGAAATATTTTTAACGATTAAGAGGTCAGAATTCAATCAATGTCTGGAGGTTTATAGTTTCATAAAACTGATGAATTCCGTCAGGTGATCTACGGCAAATTATACTGCCTGCACTATCAAAATGATTGGTTGAAAGCTGAAAGAATTGACTATTATGGCGTAAAGGATGTACGCCCCTACCTCATTTGAACTACCGGTCGATGTGAAAGTTTTTTCATGCATTTTGCGTATTCATCTTACCAATATTGCTATGCGTATATCTATTCTGAATCAGTCGGGAGAAATTCTTTTCTGCAACTTGTAAAAGTTTTTAAAACTTTGGAAAATAAATTAAAACAGTTCTTAACAGAGAATCACGGAGAGATTTTAGATTTTTATTATTATTATTTCATTTGTACTTAAAATTTTTACGTGTGTAATATATATTTCACACAGATGCTACGTTTGTTTATCGTTGTTTAACGTCCCACTATATTTCAGTCATATCGAGACGTCACCAAAAATTTTGCATATGCTCGGCACTTACCATTGAGCAGTAAAGGTTCTTTAACATGCCGACACCTACTGTGACTGACTTGATGGACATTAAGAAAATATATTATAAATGCATAACCTGTCATACAAGATATTAAATGCATATATCTTTTTAATATTTAGTATTTTTATATGATTACCAAAATGTTTTTTTTTTTTTTCGATATGCCCTCTGATAATGAAGGCATACTCCTTATATACACTCACATCATCCGAGTTATCTTTTGACAGTGTCGCTGTCGATAAGGTTCAAGTTCAAGTAAGGATACCCCGTTCATCAGAATCGATATTTTTGTCCCTGTTTTTGTAAAGCTTTGGTCTGCGGTCTTGATCGAGGAGCAATTTGTAACTTGGTAAAATAATGTGGATTCTGTTTAACGATAGTGGATCTTCGGGGAAGCTGGCAGCAATAGAATTTTTTTTTCGAAAAGAAATATGTAGAGCTTGGATCAGTCGTTCTTTAAGATTTAAATATCAGAAAAAAATATTCTTGACTTACTCATGTTTTGGAATCTATATTGAAGTTAAGGAATCTTTTTAACTATTGCCACAGTTTTTCAGACTGAGTAGGAAGTATAAAATAATTTAATTTAACAAAACCGCTTTTTTTTAAATTAACTGTTCGTTTTCCTGATTAATATACTGCGAATATGACTCGTCAGAAATACTTTAAAAGTTATAATTTTATCAAATATAAATCACAGAACTGCCATTTTGTATTTACCTCCTCCCAGTAAAGTAAAATTTTACAACATGACAGAACAATCTCAGCCGTTTTATGTTTTTTTACGGTTTGGATTGGGGTATAAATCCTTTGAATTTTAATACCAGATAATTTTTTGTCCAATTAAATGAACTCGACTCCTTGGGTGAATAATCTACAGTATCATAGTTTTAGTTTTGTTTACGGTGACATATCTTTATTTTTACTCCAAGAATTAATCAAGGTCATTTTGGTTTTTTATAATTAGATTACATGGGGATAAAAAGCAAAATTAATTTTTAAAACGGAAAATTCCATCAAAGGCAAACAATCTCACTCTCCTAGAGTAGCAAATATAAAAACATCAATTAAATTTGGTCTGGAAATATATCATTTAGTTTCAATATTTCTCTCTCAACTAACGATATATATATATATGACCCACAGAGCTTCATGAATTGATACGATGATACAGACAAACCGCCAAACTTAATTACGTAAACAGTAGGGGCGGGGTAAAATAATCACCTGAGGGGGAATACGTGGACGAAAAGGCAATGACTTCAGGTAATGAAAGCCATATCAAATATCATGTGCAATATAAAGCTAGCTTTAAATATCGCTGTCATGTGTTAGAAGATTATTTTTTATAATCAAAAATAAGAACATGTCTGCACGAGGGACCAACAGGTCAAGTATGAAATGACCATCGTATTTCCGATATCGGTATTTCTCCATTGCTCTATTTTTCTCAGCTTCGAAGCGGGTCGATGTTTGTATCTGTAAGCGGTTTTTTTTTTAAAGAATGACCTCGCGTCACTTATTTGTGCGATTTATTCTCATTTTTTGATAAATATTTAGAAAAACTAGGTTGCGTAACTAAAAAAATTCTTTCTGTTGCTAGTTGGCGAACTCCTTGTTTTTAAATCAGGTTGAAACTGGCGAGACTTTAAGTTGCGTAAGAAAAAAGTCAAATTATGATGAAATTTCCTACAGTGCTTCAGCATTGTAGCCAAAACTTATGGTAGGTTACAGAAAATAAACGTACTTTTGCTCCGTGATAACACGTTCACATTGATTATGAGTTGGCAGTCAGCGGAATTTGTTTTTAAGTCCAGTATAAAACACATTTGATGTTTGCTATCCACATTATACTAATTCAGAATGTTAACTTATGTGACAAAACATCGATAATACTTTACAGACCACGCTGGACTGGAATTTTCCACAAATGTAAAGTAATGATTAACCTAATTAATCATCAATATAATTTAAGTTGCTCACAGCCGCGAACTGCGGCGATAAATTTTTCCATCGCAAACTGCCGCGATGATTTTTTTTTCCATCGCAAACTGCGCGATGATTTTTTCCATCGCAAACTGCGGCGACCCGCGTTGAGCTTAATAGCCTGATCGCGTATTCGCGGCGAATTTATTGAGCAAGATTTATATGACCACCGCGATGACGTGACTTTTGCGGAATCCGCATGGCCCGTACTGTAGTTACGAGTGTAAACAGCACAAATACCCGGATATATTGCCTTTCGGGTTGTACTAAGATTTGACGTAGACCAAGTAAAGGTACACTCGGAAAGCATCTTAGAATTACGTATCGGGAATGTATTGAAAACGAAAATGAAACCAGATTTTTTTTATAGCATCTATTAATAGAATTACCACCGACAATGCATGAACATGGACGGCAATACAAGCGAAATTATGTTATTTTTAAGATCTGAAAAAAATCCTCGTCCGAACGAGCACCACAACAGAGGTCACTCGTCCGAATAAATTTTCACTCGTCATGGACGAGCGGACGAGTGTTTTTCCGGAGCCCTGATTCCAAGTCAAGAACTGAAGAAGTAGCCCTTGCAGTGATCTTTTATCAAGTTATGTTTGATACAATGTAGCATCACTTACACTAAAGTCACACTAAACCAAACCTTGATATTGATTACACCCCCCCACACACACACACACACACACACAATGTGTCCAGTGACATCAAATGTAAAAAACAAGAGGCCCAAGAGGGACTCAATTGCTGACCTGAGAACCATCTACAAATATGGAAAGAAGACCAAGAAGAATACGTGTAGGCTGATCTGGCCAAGAAACAATATTGCAGTTTTAAGAAATTTATAAAAATATCTAATCAAAGTACTGAAATTACTGATACGAGTTGATGGCAATCTTAAGTTTTAAAATGAGGTATAATACACTCAGTAAACTGAATACTTTATATAATTCGGTAAAATTAGGTTTTACAAAAAGTAACTTAAAATTGGGTCAGACATTTGGCCTAACATGAGTACTGATGGCTTATTTATTATGCAGATTATAAAATTTTGTGCTTATAAACATCGTTTCATGGATATTAAAATTTCTATGGGACAGATTATACCCTTATGCTATACTTCCTATCAGTGCAGTGGCAGTATCCTATCAGGGCAGTATTATACCCTTAGGCTATACTTCCTATCAGTAACCTTAATCAAATCTCTAGGTCAATAAGTGTACATGTAAAACATTTTCCCAACTTCAAAGACTGTCGCAGCAAGTTAAGATCACCTGAATGAGGAATGATGCAACTTCGATGTCCAACTTTACAGAAAGATCTTGCCAATAAAAGGGAAACTTGACCAAAACTCATTTGCATATTAATCTTGCGCAAGAATTGTTAACGGTCCAGTCTATCCCTTTTAATATCAATTCTATCACAAGAGCACAATGGTACAAAATAATTGAAAAGTAACATTCTAAAGCAAATTAATAATATCTTGAAATTCATAAAAGATGCCGAACTGACCTTTAAAACCCATATATTTTCCATTTACGTTGGTGCCTGTGACCCTCACCTTTAATCCCATGACCTTGAAATTTTGTCAAAATGATCCTCAGATAATTCCTAACAACTTTCTCATATATCTTTGTATACAAAATGTTGATCAGTTTTGAGTTATTAAACAATTTGTAATACAAATATACCCTGTGTTACTTAAGTGCCACCTAGTGGCTCGTTTATGGACAGATTTCATTTTCTTTTGCAAACTTTGTAGATTTTTACTTAACAATCATGCATAAAAAATTTGAAACTTATCTGATCATTGGTTCATGAAAAGATTTTTAAAGATGTACCAAGTTTAGGACCTTTTAGGCCCCCTTTAGGGCCCCTATTAGTTTTATCTCTTTTTCATTCGCAAACTTTATGCGACTTTACATGGGAATGCTATATGCCAAGTTTGGTTAAAATTGGTTCACTGGTTCTTGAGAAGATGTTTAAATGCAAAAGTTAACAGATGGACGACAGACGACGATGGATGCCGTAGCTTTGGCTATAGCAATAGCTGACTTGGTGCTTCGGACCAGGTGAGCTAAAGAAAAATGTTAGACAAGACACCAGATTTACTATTATTTTTTGTAAACCAAAAGGTATATGTGGTCTACAGAACAAATTAACAGATAAACGTTATTAACACTTGGTTGTATAATACACTGAGGCATTGATTTATCTATGACACAAGATAATCGTACAACAGACCAGGCTGGAACATTTTTGTACCTTGACTGGAGCAACCCAATGACTGGTTCAATCACCTTTCCTGTCATAAACTTAATTGCCAAATCTTGGAATTTTCAGAGAATTATTATTCAAATCAGCTGTGGCATTATGTTTCATCAGGAAATCCAAACCAAGCAGTGTCATCCTCTATTGGGGCAACAGTCACTGCTACATCAAATTTCACATCATCAAACAAAACCTCATCTAGACCTGATCTGTAACCATTCATTCTCAACTTCTTTACAATATCAGGTTTGATTTCAAACGACTCATACAGCTTATCTGAAATCAAAGTACACGTAACTTCAGACGCTGTATCCATTATTGCATTTATTTGTTTACCATGTACACTCAATGGCACACGAATCATAGAACACAACTTCAATTGTAAAATGTGAAGTGGTCCCTCTTCTTTACAAATTACATGTAATAAGGCCATCTTTTTTGTGGATCAAAGTCGGGCCGCCTTCCTCAAATATGGGCTGTTTAAAGGATCTGCAAAGGTGACTTATTTCAACTCTATAAACTAGGACAATCCCTCCTGAAATGTCCTTTACCCTGGCAGTGAAAACAAAGATCACTGGGAGAAGGTGACCTACTTTGTCGCATGGGACTACTTGACCTTGAACCCTGGAGCTTTTTGGTCTATATTCAAAAGACGCATTAACCAACAATATCCCCAACTGTTCTTTGATCTTGTCCACTCTTTGGCTCAGCTTAGCTTCACCACACTTAGGTTTCATGTTACTGGCCATGGTTTGGTAAACTACTGCCAACTGTCCTAAATCAGATGGAGTTTCATTCAGTGTACATGGATGCATATGACAAGACTTTGCCGACTGACTAAAATCAGCTAATACCTCATCATTCTCGCATCTCACCTCTTTGATTTCTTTTTTAGATCTATCATAGATGGCACAAATCATTCAGTAAGGAAAGGCGAAATGAAAGAACAATAAAAATTTTGTTGAAAAAAACTGAGAAAGAACTGAATGAAAGTGTTAAACTGAAAGAGGAGGGAAGTCCTACCTAATCCCAAAACAAGGAACTGCCATCACAGAGCAGACATTCGTTGATGTAATAAGACACAAAGAAGAAGAAAAATCTGACAAAAATGCAAATAAAAATACAAAATCAAATAACAAAGCATGTACCATGAAGGCATCACATGAAGAAAAGGTAAATATACAAAAACAACACCAAAAGAGAAAAACAGGAACACGTTCTGTATCTTGTACAAATAAAAAGACCAAAATTGATGAGAAAGCAACCTTTTCTGATAACCCCTTGGTCCCAGTAAACATGGGTAACTTTCTTCAATGACTCAGATACTGACTCTGAACCATGTTCGATCTGCAAAAAATTTTCACCAGAAGGACTGCAAAGCAAAAGAAACATAGAAATTGTGAACTGGGCAAAATGTGGAAAATATAATGGTTAGGTCCACTTGAAGTTCTGCTGTCCAGAGAAATCAGTTATTGAAAAAAATGAATATTATACAAAGAATATATAGTGAAATTTACTTTTGGTGACATACTTGATGAAGATGACTCCTTATTCAGCTCATATAATTAAACAAAATTACTTACAAAACAGACTTGCTTTATGAGGGAATATTTAAAACTGTTGAAAATTAATTAATTTCATTATTTTGTAAGAAAAGAATAGAAAACTATAAACAGAAGCACATGGACACATGCACAGACAATAGACAATTCTTTTGTCAATAGGTTGATCTATTTCTGTCACACTAGTCCATGTACGGTACATGTAAACAAAAGAAAAATTCACACCTTGCCGCTTCATTTGTTAGTAACTAATGACTGCCAATGTCAATAAATAATTATAATTCATACATTATCATCACCATTAGAGTCATGTCAGATGACCCTCTTATTATAACTACTTCTTTTTTCTCTCCAAGTACATTTTGTGTAGAGCTAAAACAGCTGGTTTAGGCCTATTTATTATTGTTGCTGTTTGGTTGGCATTTGTCATCTCGGCTGCTAAAAATAAGTTTTTCACATAATTTCAAATAAATAGATCCAAATATTTAAACTAAAAAGAAAGTAGCGACCAGTTACCATGATTTTTTCATTATTTTTCCTCCATATATTCCAGACATTTTGAAATGAAAAAAAAAACACTGGTCAACTAGACCAGTGAATAAAGGAATTTCAGTGGTCAAAGAATTTTTTTTTACTGGTCTGTATATGTACACATTTGAAAAGGAATGGAAAATTACTGGTCATTTAAACCAGTTATCAAATAGATTTCACTGGACTTTTGTAAAATTTACCAGTTTTTCTGGCAAGACTGATGAATTTCAAAAACTCTGATATTATGTAACTGGACATGCAGAACACCGAAATTTGATACATAACTTGTGTAATCCATCATAAACAATGCCTGATACTGAAAAGCTGGAAAAAAAAAACAGTTTGATGAGCATTTATTGCCAATTACAAAAATGATTTTTTTCTGCCTTTGCAAGAAGAGGAAGGATTAGTTACCGTTTTAGTAACTTACTTAAAAAATTTTAAATACTTTTCTTTAAAAATGTTTAAATTAAAAAAAACAACAAAAGATAGTTTTTCTAGAAACAAAATTATTTCATGATTTGTTCAATGAAAAAGGGGCACCAGGACTAGCCCTGACCTGACATTTTTTGTGTTTTTGTTTGCCATTCCAGAAATATATATATTATATAGGAATAATAAAAATAAGTGTGAAATTAGTCTATTGATTAATTAAAACAAGCTAGTAAATGTCTTCAGTTAAATATTTGATGCATAAATCACACTTTGATATGTGACAAAAATTATTTCCTAAATTGATAATCGATTGTCATGCATAAATTATCTAAATAAATTCAACAAATTTGTTAGATTTAGGCCTGTTTGAATTTCTCTTCACTGTATCACATAAGAAAGGAAAAATCCCGAGAATTCCGGGAGTCCTGTGACACGAAGTCGATGAAGTCTGGGAACAAATTTGCTTTTGGATTTGGCAGAAGACTCAGCGGTTTATTCCCATTTACAGCGATTATGGCTTTAAAAAGTCCTTAGTTTTGATTTGATTTGATTTTTTGTTTTACGCCATACTCAACAATCTTTCAGTCATATGATGGCGTCCAGGTTTTATTGGTGGGGGAGAAACCCCGGTTACCCGGGTAAAGACCACCAACCTTCCGCAAGTAAACTGGCAAACTTTCCCACATAATTCGAAACGACCCTAGCGGGATTCAAACCAGAGGTGAGAGGCCATGTGATTTAAAGCGCAATGCTCTAACCACTCAGCCACAGGGGTCCTTAGTGAATTGCTACACATGTACATGTATATTAGTACTTTGTACGAAAGGCAACTACAAGCAATTTGCTTGAATAGGTTTAAAATTGACGTTTTCGTGGACACAAGCTTTTCTCCCACTTGCGAACTAGAGCCTGCTTCTTTAATGGGATATTTTGAAATAAAACATTGTTTTATTTGCTTGTATATATATTTTTACAAACATTTTACGTATACATTCAATGTTTTAGCCATTTGAAAATAGCGGAAAATTATCGAGTTTGCCGTTATTCCCAATCACCTATGAGTCGTTTGACTGCCCTATCTCGGGTGATTACCTGGGGCTATTTAAACTGATTAACCGTGAAATATACAGAGTCTTGACACGGGTAATTGGGGCAATTAACAAATTAAGGAATAAACAATAGGGAAGGGGGTTTCACAAACAATTTTGCCAATCTCAATGAATTGATTTTTGGGGGGGGGGGGTTTATTGGCGATTGACAGCATGAAAAGGGCATGGCACTGGAAAAAAAGGGCATAGCATTTCCAAAAAAGGGCATGGTGCTGCTTTAGATTCAACACTTCTCTAAATACCTTTCACGACAGCAGAGACATCAGTTTATTTCCAGAACAATAAATGTGCATTAAATTAATGCATCAAACTAATCATATTATTTCTGAAACTCACTTTAAACGCTGCAACAGCATGACCGAAAATGTTTTCAAAGTGTCCATAAACATCAGTTAAAGAAATGAATAAAGATTATATGTAACTAAATAATTTTACTCGTCATTGTACATTCAGGTCATTACGACCATATTAGTGCAAGGTTAGAGTGATTTCCCCCTAGTGCGTGCTAATGCTTTCATATTGAGATTTTGACAAACACTGGGTGAACACAAATAAAACACCTTTTCATGATTATCTATGGGTAAGGCAACAATTCAATGACCGTCAATGTATTTTTTTATTTTTTGAAGACAGAACACAGAATGAAATGATGTTTTAGAAACAAAAACTTGTTATTCAGACGTCTTAAACTGCTCCATCGACAGCATCGTATGTTGGGAAAATGCGTGTGTTCTTGTAGGGTCATGAAATTGAAAATCACGGTAACTGGTTCTTCACGGAAACTGGTCGCGAACCAGTACCCAAATACGAGATTTGACTTGCTTTTTAACTCAAACTCAAATATAGATCAGGGTACGAAACGTCCAGAACAAATCGTACCTAAATATATACAGGGTACGATTTAACCAGACGTTTCGTACCCAAAATCCACAGGGTACGATTTGTCTTGGGTACGAAACATCCAGCAATCGTACTTTCAGTTTTCTCCATCACCATTAGACATTATTCAAAAGAAGATTTACTACTCAGATTGTAAGCCTTGACATACATAGAGGCTTCCAGGGATCATATGATGTCTCAATGTGTCATTTCATACTTTGTATGGGTCACATTTATTTATTCTTCTAATTATGCCAAGTTACAAGTAAAATGAATAAAGCTGAATTGTGCTTCCATACATCTTTCTGACTGGCAGTAAAAAATAATCTCACCTGTACATAACGCCCGGAAATTTTCTGCTGTTTTAGGAACTACATCTGACCGAAGTTCCATAACGATTCGTCCAGCTGACGATCCACCAATTGTGATATCAAAATAAACTCTTGGTAAAGACATTTTCTCTTCCTGATTCAAGTTCCTCTCAAGATGCCGGCACGCGTGTTCAAGTCAATAAATATAGTGCGAGTGCATCTGCCTTGAAATACTCGTAACTGGATTTGTATTTCCATTTTAAGCAATTTGCAGACTTACTTAGATCGATTATTTAATATTTTTTGCCATAAGGTATAAATGGGGGTCCATTCTTGATTCAGATTTCTACAGAGAGTCATGAGTGGAAGGATAAACATGGTTAAACGGCAATTATTGCGAATTAAGCCGCACCGGTGTAGCGTGTAGTCTGCAAGTTGACCTGAAGAAGACCTTTGAACCAAGATGTACTTTCGTTTTGATTGGTCTTTCGCGTAGCACATTGTTGTTTAAATATTGTACTAGGTTGTTTTGTGTAACTCGGGAAACTGGTAGTACCGAATAGCCATGTTTGTAGACTCGGTAAATACTCGCATAAATTATGATAAGGTAACTTTATTAGCAATAACACATTAACAATAAATGGTTTTGGCAACAAAATGACTCAATGGCGTAGGACAAGGAGGCACGCCTCCCACTTTTGAAACGGGGGGGGGGGGGGGGGGGGTATGTTTGCGCCCCACCCACTTTTTGACGTAATTTCTTTTATCACACAGCCATAATTATTTCTTTTTTTAAAAAAATACTTGATTTTTACAAAGCAGTAGATATAACTCTTGAATAATTGCTTTTCCGGAATACCAAAATACTACGCTTGGCCAAAACAATTACATTACAATCATAATTCTATACTCTTACATATATATATATATCATCAGCGTCGGAAGCAAATTGAAAGTGTGGGTGGGTGGGGCTAAACCAACTTAAAACACATACACACGCCAGATACGTCTGGGTGCTAAGCCCCAATTTTTAACACTTATGTCTATCTTTGCAAAAAAGGGGGGGGGGGGGGCTAAGATTTGTCAGATTTACAATGCAGTATGAGTGACACAGGTCACTTTGAAACTCCACTAAGTGATATTACCGGTCAAGCGTACATGTGACCATCATGTAAGTGAAAGCACGAATGATTCTGCATTCGCTGACATTTCAGTAGTTAAACTTCTAACTGAGTCACAAATCAAACATGGAGAATCAAACAAAAAACTAGACAATATCAAACAAAAACGCAATAAACTGGACAACTTTCATTAACTGTCTTGGAGCAACGAGTTACTTCCATGGAAAAGAAAAACAAAGAACTATTGAAATGAAAAAATCATTGAAACGATGTCGCGCGGCATAGAAAATCTACGTCGTGATTGCGATGCACTACAGGACAAGGTTATTGATTTACAATGCAGATCAAGGAAGATGAACCTAGTGTTCACCGGTCTAGGTAGGGGGTACCTAAAAGAAGATACCGAGTCGAAACTCAGATCTTTTTTGTCACTTGAACTTGGTATAGACACACATGGAGTTTGCGAGTGTGCTTCGGTTCGGACGCCACAGGAGAGACCGACCTTGACCAATTGTTGCTAGGTTTATACCGGGTATACCAACAGGACTTGACTTATGTGCTTGAGAGTGCGTACCTTCTACAGGGCCCCCGTATTTTAAGATTTGTCAATTTTACTCCTTCCCTTTGTCCCATGGGGTCACACCCAATTTGTTTGCATACTTATAGTGGCCTGCAATATTTATGATACCTGCCATGTTTCGTTGAAATCCACTCATTGGTTTGAAAAGAAGACCTGAAGTCAATTTACAAGATGTTATCGTTTGGCTGCCTTATGGGTCCCCAAGGCAACACAAACACTTTTCATCACACAAATTTATATCTTATTCAATTGGGGATGCTTTCTATCAACTTTTTGTCAATTTTTTTGTAGATCTTTGAATGCTGAACAATTCTGCTTCTTTCACTTTCTGATAATGTCAAAAAACAGCCCAGAACATGAAAAATGCACTTAAAAGGTGAAAAAACTCCTATAAGGAGAAACCTGGCAATTTCAAATCTGTAGACTTTTTTTTAGATCTGTACGTGCTGAACAATTTTGCTTCCATCACTTTCTTTCTATCTATCATACATTTCAAGATAATGTAAAACAACAGCCCAAAACATGAAACATCTACTTAAAAGGGAAAATAACTCCCATAAAGAGCAACCTGACAATTTCAGCCCTTTGACTTCTTTTTAGATCTTTGTGTGCTGAACATTTTTGCTTCTTTCACTTTCTCTCTATCTGTCATACATTTCAAGACAATGTAAAAACAACAGCCCAAAACATGAAAAATCTACTTAAAAGGGGAAATAACTCCCATAAGGAGCAACGTGATAATTTCCGCCCTTTAATTTTTTTTGTAGATCTTTGTGTGCTGAACATTTTTGTTTCTTTTGCTTTTAATCTATATATTATATTTTTCAAGATAATGTAAAAAAAAATCCAATAACATGAAAAATCCACTTAAAAGGAGAATATAAAAAATTTCAGATACCAAAGTATAAATCAATAGAATGTCCAGGACATAGATACAAATCCGGTAAAATGGACAAACACTGACCTCTGGAAACCAAGAGGTGGGATCAGGTGCCATGGAGGAGTAAGCATCCCCTGTCGACCGGTCACACCCGCCGTGAGTCCACAGTCAAGTCCAATGAAACACGTGAGGAGTGTATCCTCGTCACAATTGGTACAGACGTCTCAACAACCGCCAACGAAAAGGCAACTCAACATTTCACTTAGTGAAACAGAGTAGTCGCAAACAAGACTATTATACCGACCGTAAAATTTGCGGAACGTTGACATTAAACGCGGTTTTCGATATCCCTGTGTCAATAATTTGTCAGTGAGTAGTTTACCTCTGTATATGAAATCTTCATATGTTGTACACGCCCTGGTATATCGGATCATTTGTGAAATGTATACTCCATATGCGGGTGACTGAGGGATATTACTACTTAAATGTGGAAAATTTACGATGGGAAAGCCGAAATAGTCGCGTTTGTCGTCTAGCTTAGTTGCTAACTTCCCAACTTTGCGCATGTTGACTTTTATGTAGATCTTTGCGTGTTGAACATATTTGCTTCTTTCACATTCTCTCTATCTATCATACTTTTCAACTTAATGTAAAAAAACGCCCAAAACATGAAAAATCCACGAAAAGGGAAAATACCTCACATAAGGGTCGGCGTGACAATTTCCACCAAAATAAATATTAGTAGATTTTTGCAAGCCGCTCATTTTAAGGTAATTTTGGAGATACATGTGTTGAATCAAAAATATCTGCTGACTCATTCATTCTATATTTAGCCATGGAAACTATTACGGTTTGGTCCTAGCCCCTTTTCATCTGCAAACTTCATACGGGTTTACATGGTTATACTTCCTGTCAAGTTTGGTTCCAATTGGCCCAATGGTTCTGGAGAAGTAATCAAAAATGTCAAACATTTTACAAAAAATCTTATATTTTCCGTTTTCTTAGGTTCCTGTGACATTGACCTCTGACTCCATGACCTTGAAATTTTGTCAAAATGATCTTTAGATAGTTCCTAACAACTTTTTCATATACCTTTGTATACAAAAGTCGATCAGTTTTGAGTTATTAAATAATTTGTAATACAATTGTACCCTGCGTTACTGAAGCGCCCCTAGTGGCCCTTTTATGGATAGATTTTGTTTTCATTCACAAACGTTATAGATGTTGACTGTGCAATCATGCATATAAAATTTGAAAGTCATCTGATCATTGGTTAGGGGAAGAAGATTTTTAAGGTAATGTCATACACCATTCAATATCCCATGAGGAATTAGAAATCGTATAAAATACCCGAAAAGATATACAGCTTGTGGCTTGTGGCTTAAGCTTTTTAACAAAATATTTGATACTGGTTATTTCCCATCTGACTGGTTATGTGGTGAAATCATACCGATTTATAAGAATAAAGGAGACGAAACTGACCCAAATCTTTATCGCCCAGTAACTCTTCTTAGTTGCATTGGAAATTATTTACACCTATAATAAATGAAAGTCTAAATAAATACCCCGCTGAAGTAAATTTTATATTAGAAAAAAAAGCTGGATTTCGAAAAAACTAAGCTGCTGCTAACGACATATTTACAATTTATACAATTACTGAAATATTCAAAATTATAAAAAAAAAAAGAATCTTTTCTGTGCATTTTACGGTCGACTTCGAGAAAGCATTCGATTCTGTTTGGAGAATTGGCCTCTTGAATAAAGTACTTATTGATAATAATATTGATGGTAAATGCTTTAAAATTATAAACGAACATGTATAATGGCCTAAAGGCAAATATAAAAATAAATGGATCACTTTCAAATTTCTTCCCTTGCCAAATGAAAGTAAGACAGGGTGAAAATCAGTCCTCTTCATTTTTATTTTCGTCTATTTTTTTATCTCGCTGTGAATAATCTTAATGGTTTACAAAATGTCTCTGAAATATTTGATCGAGTATTAGGTATATACATATATCAAAATATTTGCCTTGCTTTATGCAGATGAAACTATTTTATTTGCTGAAACCCCTCAAGATTTACAAAGTATTCTGAACTGCTTTCACAATTATTGTAATAGATGGAGGCTAAAAGTCAACGGCGAAAAGACCAAAATCATGATTTTTGGTAGAGGTAAATAGAAAAGAATTAAATTTCATGTAGAATGGTTTAAATATAGAAATATTACATAATTTTAAATACCTTGGTATATTCTTTTTAAAATCAGGGCCCTTTAAGAATACTATAGAGGAACAATATTATAAAGCTGTTAAAGCAATGTATGGAGTTATAACAAAATGTAAACGACATAATCTTCCTTTAGACTGTCAACTACATATGTTTGACAGAATCATTTGACCTATTTTAATATACAAGTGTGAAATGTGGGGTTTTACAAAAACAAATTAATTGAACTACTTCATAAATATTGTAAATACATGTATATACTACATATTAAAATAAAACTCTGCAGCCCTTTTCACAAAAAATCTTAAGATAACTGTTACTCTTAAGAGTAAAATTAAGATTGTTATGGTTTTCATGAAAAATCTTAAGTGAATCTTAAGATAAAAATTTGTCGTAACTTTAAGAGAGCTATCACCCACACTTAGAGAGAAATTTTTACTCCTAAAGATTTTATCAATATTATCGTGTGTCTCCATAGAAAAAAAAAAGATGATCTGATATGTTGTTTGATATGATTTAGCTATTCGCAAACGTATTTTTGACAATAAAATGTGAGTATAGATAATCGACGAGTCACTAAATATTGACCAGCCGTTAGGTTTTTCCGAGGCACTTCGTGAACTTAGCAGACACAACAAGAAATTTAATTGAAAGGCACACAGAAAATATCATGCAATTCCTCCCCCATATCCTAGGGCATTTTGTATTTAGTAGGTTAATAAATCTAGGATAGATCGATTACTTTGTGTTGAAACTACAAAAGATCTACATAGAAATCTAGGCCTATATCATGATATGATACCTTTTGTAATCCTTTAATAGATCTACAATAATAGATTTAGTCAAGAAAATTAAAATTTGCTAGCCCTGCCACTATTGTTTACATCTGTACCAAATCCTACTTAAAGTCACGCACTCTGACGTCATGTAACAGGTCGATCCAAGCTGATAAGGTGGGTGTTTCAAATGAAGTCGAGTTTACTTCATTATTACCAGGAAATATTTAAATTGCACGGATTTAGAGGGACGGTAGGGCTCTCAAAGCTTAGTTAAAAATAAAAAAAATCCTTGAGACTACTTGGTCGAATTTCTGCTCCGGCACTTTTTTGCTGAATCAGTTATCTTCTTTTGAGAACGATAAATCAATTGTCGCGTCTGAATGTAGAAAAAGGCGTCTATGGACTTTAAATTTCATTTTTTTTCTGAAAATCCCCTTACGAAATGCGATCCCTATAGTTGACAAAATAGGTGTAAAACCTTCAATTTCTCTAGATTCCTAAAAAAAAAAACACAGAATTTTCGCGACTCGCTCCGTTCAGCAACAATATCAAGACTTCTGCCCCCCTTTAAATTCTCGGTTTAGCTCTGGTGAGATATACATGATATAAAAGTTGTACACGACATTTTTTAAAAACTAATAATCCCATGTCACCATCGGGCACCACTTTTACAAATTTTCTATATCCGCAAATGCGATGTGATACTTTGAAGGACAAACAGGTCATAATTTAGTGTCTAAAAACTTCAAAACTTGTAAAACTACACCATCTCCAGGGAAGGATACCCTATAGGACCGTTTGCTGTGAAAATAATCCCTTTGAGATTAACAATGGGACACCGAAACTTGTCGTTAGATCGAGTCTGGAAGCTTACGAATTTCCAGCTTTATTTTTTTCAAAGGTGCGTGACCCATAGTCTCAAATGAAATATTGCTTCACAATTTATTCAAAAATTTTTAACCTATAACATCCTCACTAAGGCTTGTATTCTATAACAAATTTAGTATAATCGTGTATCTAAATGGATATGTAAAATAAATGTAAAAAACCAAATTTTTATGAAATACAATTAGATCTAAAAATATAAACACACGATATCGTATAAATAATTTACTACTAGGTATTTCACGAAGGAAGTACTGTTTATATTGTAAACAATTTTAAACTGGGTAAAGTTCAATGATAAATTTAAAATTTATGAATTTAAAAGTGAACACCTGGCAGTATGAATATCTAAAACGCAAACGTGAAGCCTACTCAACACACACATTTAAATTACGAAATAGAATTTAAAATGTTAATAAACAAAAACATAGCCTATAAACATATAATTTATTGTATGCGCATGCGAATCGAAAGTGAAACGTCCTTGCTATGCTTACTTTAATCGTAAGAGAAAAACTTAAGATTTTATCTTACGATTAAATCTAATACGATAGTTTTTATGAAAATGACTTAAGATTTATCTTACGATACTCGTAAGATTTTATCTTAAGAATAATCTTAAGATTTTTTGTGAAAAGGGCTGCTGAGCTTTATTGTATACGGTCAACAAGGCAGATTCCCACTATCAATTAATATTAAAATAAGAATAATTACATTTTCCCCTACAATAAATAGATTAACGCACAAAATATATCGTTTAACACATTTGAATAACTTACCTGGCATTAAATATATCAGAAGTATAATAGATGAATGCAAATTGTCCTATTTGTGGATCACACTACAAATTTATGATGATAACTATAGAATTTACAAAGAATATCTTGAACTAGAAAATTACCCCGAAACTTTGCAATAAACTTATGTAGATTTAAAGTCAATAATTCCAAACTCCCGGTTTAAACGTGAAGATGGATCAATATTCCCCTTGATCAAAGATTTTGTACACTTTGCAATTCGCTTAAAATCGGTGACGAATTCCATTACTTGTTCGGATGTATCATATTTTACAAGCTAGAATCAAGTTCTTGCCGAATACATAGACAAAAAGACCAAATATTGTCAAATTTAAAAACTATGATATTAATAACTCTACTTTATTAAAGAAAATATGTATTTTTTTTTATTTTGAAAAGAAAACTAATACATGTATTAGTGATTAAAATATGAATTTTTCCAAACTTGAAATTTGACAGTTATATGACTTTTTGCTGTTTATATCATTATCCAACCTCGAAATTCTATAACTTTAGTTTTTTGTACATGACAGTAAGTGACCATTTTTCTGTATATAATGCCAAGGAGTCTAACATTTATTGTCAACCGGAAATCGAAACAGAAAATAAAACGGTGTCTTCCAGCTACGGCAACATTTATAAAATAAATATTCTGGGATTGCCAACAAGTTGAATGCAATAGTTGTTGTTTTAGTGATAAGTAGTGTTTTGATAGTCTCAGACTAATTTTCAGCTTAAAACATACCTGTATATTTTGCCTGAATTTTGTTTGAATTTTACCTGTTTTCAATAATTTTTATGAAAGAAAATATATATCGTACTTGGATTTTATTATGTATCAGAACTGAAATTATTAGAATTAAATGATTAAATTTTAAAGTTTTTGAAAATTAGATAATTCATTAATATATGTTTATGAGTCAAATTTAACATTATTGACTTAAATATTACATTTCTAGATATATTATAAACATTCTATAATATTTTATGTTATATATCACGGAGTAATGTCGACTTGTTTTTGCTTTTTATAAAAGGAGCCCTTCTGTCGAGCTTACGAGGAGCACAGACTCGCAAAGATTGTTTGGTGCTCCTCGGGTTGTCGTAAGCGACATTACCAACTTATCATTTGTACAGTGTAAGGATAACAAGTTCTGGTACAAACATAATAATGCTTATGTGCCCATAACAAATTGTCAGACTCGACTTGATGACATTTTTGAGAGTTCATTTTCAAATAATATACCATCCATTTCAAAATGTTCTGTCAAACATTGTAAAACATGTCATATGTTAATAACTGATCAGGGGTTTACCAGCAATCTGACAAATAAGCATTACAACACAAAAAGCTGGGATCATCTCGATTGTAAATCATCTAACGTTGTTTATGGAATTGAGTGTACCTTGTGTGGTTTGATTTATGTTGGCGAGACTAAGGGGCCCTTAAATAAAAGAGTGTCTGGTCATCGATTTAAAGTTAACAATGGGGGTAAGCAGATACTCTATCGACATTTTAACTCCCCCGACCATTCCATTTTGCTTATGAGAGTGTATATAATTGAAAAATATACCACTGGACAAATCTCACCTTGAGTACCACCTTCCGTAGACTACTTGAAGAATTTAGGATTAAACAGCTTGGTATTGCATAGCCCTATGGATTAACGATAATATTCAAAGTGTAAGAAATCTATCAAGCCCACTATGTAGTGGTGTTAATGTAATGGAACTTTTAATTCTAACGTAACACTTAAGCGAGGTCACGGACATCGTTCATACAACAGACCCAACATACATAATGTCACTTTTTCATCTCTTTTACCTTACGTTAACAAAAGAAATGGGCCTTCATCACATTCGCATCAAACTTTATTCTGTTCCTTTTACACTACTTAATGAATATTTTCAGGCAGGAAGAATGAACCCCTACACGGATTCTTCAACCCCAGAATACACTCTGAACTCCATTATAACGGACATTGCTTATCACAGACTGTTCAAGCCTACACGCGTTACAAACAATGACTGTTCTGAACAGAAACGTCTTTTCCTCAAACTTAAATTCACAAATAAAGGTATAGACGCTTTAAACATTGACAATGTTCTAAATCACAAAAAGATCATTTCTGTTGTCCGCCATATTTTAAACTGAACAACGCCTAGCATTTCATATAGCTATACATCTATCATCGCATCCAATCTGTTCAATTACAAACGGGTTTTGCAGTACCAAGGCATCAATCATCTTCAACACAACACCGTCACAAGTTCATGTGCATCATCTCCCTTCAAATATAATCCTATCGGGCATGTCATCATAGACAACGTTTCTATTGTTGAAAACGAAAACATCAAAAATCTTATTTTAAGAGATCCTAAATACCGCGCAGCCTGTTCCTTTAATTGGCGTCAGAATTTCAATTTAGTCATGAATACTGTCGAAAATTATGCCAGACGATGGACCAAACATGAAGACGTGGAACCAGACACTATGTCTGAATGGCTAAAAGTTGTACGATGGTGGATAATATCTCGTATTCGAAAACTTAAAGAAACTATGAAAACACATTATCCCTCTGTATTTAGTGATCCAGAAGTAATAACTGAACTGGATAGATTACATGACCGATATGTACTTGTCCCAGCAGACAAAACCTCAAATAATATAGGTTTTATTTGCAAGGCACATTACTATAATTGTTTACTAGAAGAGATAGGGATTGATACGAATTCTGGTAATCCTACATACACACGTAGCTTACTTTCAAAGGACGAGATCCTTCAAAGTCACGTATCCCTATTACGTTCTGTTGATGTACCTACAACCAATACTGATTTTGAGCTACCATATTTATATTGGATACGTAAACTTCATAAAACTCCATATAAGCAGAGGCACATAGCAGGATCCAGCAAATGTTTTATCAAACTTTTATCTTTACTCCTTACAAAGATATTGACAGCCGTTAAGGAGAAATTTCAACAATACTGTATAGTTGGTTATTCCAGAAGCGGTGTAACTTGAAAATTCTAAAAACAACTTTTAGAACATTTAAAGGCACACAATGTTTCTCAAATTCACAGTATCAAATCAAACGACTTCTCTACTCTTTACACAACTATTCCACATAAAATATTAAAAGAAAGACTTTTTAGCATCATAGACAACTGTTAGGTGGTACCCGAAAATTTAAATATCTAGTGATTGGCTATCAGGATACTTATTTTGTCAAACATCACTCTGATTCTACACATAAATACACTGAAGTCGAAAATGAAGATGCTGGAATTTCTAATAGACAATATATTTGTAATGTTCGGAGACGTGGTCTTTCAACAAACTCTTGGCATTCCTATGGGAACCAATTGTGCCCCTGGATTGGCTAACCTGTTCCTTTATTCATACGAAGCAGACTTCATTCAGAAACTGCTGAATCAAAAGAAGAAAAAGCTAGCGGTGTTCTTTAATTTCACATTTAGATATATCGATGACGTTTTGTCAATTAATAATGACAATTTCCATACATATATCAATGCGATATATCCCAGCGAACTAGAAATTACAGATACAACAGAATCAAGCACACACGCTTCATACTTAGACATTTTACTTACTATAGATACAGACGGGAAACTGGCAACTAAGCTATACGACAAACGCGACGATTTCGGCTTTCCCATCGTAAACTTTCCACATTAAATAGCAACATCCCACAGTTACCCGCATATGGAGTTTGTATTTCACAAATGATCCGATATACCAGGGCGTGTTCAACATATGAAGATTTCATATACAGATGTAAACTACACACTGACAAATTATTGACACAGGGATATCAAAAACCGCGTTTGATGTCAAAGTTCCGCAAATTGTACGGTAGGTATAATAGTCTTGCTTGCGATTACTCTATTTCACTGGGTGAAGTGTTGAGTTACCTTTGGGTGAAGTGTTGAGTTACCTTTTCGTTGGCGGTTGTTGAGGTGTCTGTACCAATTGTGACGAGAATTCGTTCCTCACACATTTCATTTGGGCTTGACTGTGAACTCACGGCGGGTGTGACCGGTCGACAGGGGATGCTTACTCTTCCATGGCACCTGATCCCACTTTTTAGTTTCCAGAGGCCCGTGTTTGTCCATTTTTGCCGGATTTGAATATGTGTCCTAGACATCCTAAAGATTTATACTTTGGTATAATTTTTATAGCTAAATATCACTGTTTTAATGTCATACAGGTACAGGCTGTCATTTTGATGAGAAAACAGTATCATCGGCATACATTAATAAAAATAGAAATATTTCTGTAGGTTCACAACCAACAATTTGTTAGATTATTTCCCTTTGTAAAACTCCCAAACTGTTGATAGAAGTTCCTGAGATTTCCCCATTCATTTGCATTTAAGAATTTATTTAAAAGCGCTAAAAAGCATCTATATCATTAGATCTCTTTCGCTGAAAAAAATATCAGAGTGACCTGGACTAAATACAAATGCACTATATATACTTGATTTGTTTATCCGAACATACTCATTGAAACTAAATTTAGTAATATTAATTTCACCGAAACCCGTATGCAATGTATTATGAACGACCAAATTACTGCAGATTTATTTCCACACCAAATATTAATGCTATTGTATACGGAAGCGTATTAGGGCCACCTTAATTCTTTGTATTTCTCGTTTTGCAAACTTTAATGTTGGTTTTTCCAACTTTTTTCTTGGAAAATCCATCTTTTTTCTCGTTTTGCTGATTTTTAAGTAGGCCTTTCTAACTATTTTTTTTCTTGGTATTTTTTATTTCTCGTTTTGCCAATTTTAATATTGGCTTTTACAATTTTTTTCTTGGAATTTCTACTTTTTTCTTGTTTTGCCAACATTAAGTTTGCTTTTCCAACTTTTTTCTTGACTTTTCACCTTTTCTTCTCGTTTTTTTTTTTTTGTCTTGGAATTTCCAACTTTGATCACACATTGCCAATTTTAAAGTTGGCTTTTACAATTTTTTTCTTTGAATTTCCAACTTTTTTCTCGTTTTTCCAACTTTAAAGTTGAGTTTTCTAACTTTTTTTCTTGGCTTTTCCAAATTTTTACTCGTTTTGCAAACTTTAAGTTTGCTTTTTACAACTTTTTCTTGTCTTTTCAACTTTTTTCTCGTTTTTCCAACTTTAAAGTTGGCATTTTATACGTTTGTCTTGGAATTTCCAACTTTGTTTCGTTCTTCCAACTTTAGATTTGACTTCTCCAACTTTTTTCTTGGAGTTTCCGACTTTTTTATTTGAATTTCCAACTTTTTAATCGTTTTGCCAACTTTAAGTTTGCTTTTCCAACTTAATCTTAGCTTTTCAACTTTTTTCTCGATATTCCAACTTCAAAGTTGGCTTTTCCAACTTTTTTCTTGTTTTCTTGGAATTTCCAACTTTTTACTCGTTTTTCCAATTTTAAATTCACTTTTCCAACTTTTTTCTTGGAATTTCAAACTTTTTTATCGTTTTTCCAACATTAAAGTTGAGTTTCCCAACTTTTTTCTTCGAATTTCCAACTTTTTACTCGTTTTTCCAACTTTAAGTTTGCTTTTTACAACTTTTTCTTGTCTTTTCAACTTTTTTCTCGTATTTCCAACTTAAAGGTTCACTTTTCCAACTTTTTTCTTGGAATTTTCGACTTCAAAGTTGGCTTTTCTAACATTATTCTTGAAATTGAATTTCCAATTGCAAAAATTGGCTTTTCCAACTTTTTTCTCGTTTTTCCAAGTTTAAAATTGACTTTTCCAACTTTTTCTTGGACTTTTCGACGTTAAAGTTGACTTTTCCAACTTTATTCTTGGAATTTCCTACTTTTGTTTCGTTCTTTCAACTTTCGAGTTGACTTTTCCAACTTCTTTCTTGGAATTTCCGACTTTTTACTCGTTTTTCCAACGTTAGAGTTGACTTTTCCAACTTTTATCTTGGAATTTTCGACTTTAAAGTTGGTTTTTCCAACTTTATTCTTGGAATTTCCCACTTTTTTTTCTGGACTTGGCAAGATATATATATATATATTTATATATATATATATAGATATATATATATATATATATATATATATATATATAGATAGATAGATAGATAGATAGATAGATAGATAGATAGATAGTGATAGATGTGTGTGTGTGTGTGTGTGTGTGTGTGGCCTACAGGCACTAGGATAGAGTGCATTGAATAAATTTGAATATATATAACGTAGTTTTCAATTTTAAGACACCGTGTAAATCTCATGAAAAGTACAATTACTGATTAGCAATCAGGAGATTCTTTCGGTAAAATGGTGGAGTTAAAAGGAAAATGATGACACATCTACATAAAAACTGAGAGGCTATGACAGTCACTCATATTACCATACATTGAGGATATATTAGGTGAAATGCAGCATAGATACAAATAAATTAAACATTTGGAACATAATGAATTATTTAACACTTTAGTTTATTAAATGGATGCATTTTAAGTTTCTGTTCGATATGATTTTTAAATTTTATGTTGCTCAAAGCGTTATATAACTTTAGGGACGACTTTTTTGGGAGAGCATTGCAAATTTTTTCAAGTAATTTTCAATACGTCACAAGACAAAATATCTATTTTTAATCTTTTCAGGACAGATCATTATTATTGTTTTGTTTTTTGCCTATGTGATCAAGATTGTAGTATAACGTGGCAGATCTAGACATGTTCAAGGGATTAACACAAATTTATACTATTCAAAACTCGGTTACTGCGCATGAAATTAATTAACACGCATCTTTTATTGGTTTTATCAGCACCCAGAAATAAAAAAAATAATATCTCAGCAAACATAATGGATATGGAATAAATGTTAAGGAGTGTGATCGCAGTAATTTTTTCATTATTATTTTACAAGGCATGAAAGGTTATTTTTGGCTTTCAGACACTAAACCGTGGCATCTTTATTCTTAAAAAATACTCCATTGACAAACTAATTAACTATCAAAACAAAGGGAAATTAAGCAGACATAAACTGAATGCTCCATTATTTCTTTGTGTAACGCATATAGATACATATTGTTTTGTTATATAGGTTTGCCTAAGATTTAACTCCTACAAAGTTGGAAAAGTCAAGAATAAAGTTGGAAAAGCGACTCCTACAAAGTTGGAAAAGTCAAGAATAAAGTTGGAAAAGTGAACTTTAAAGTTGGAAATGCCAAGACAAAAGTTGAAAATTTCGTGAAAAAGGTTGGAAAAGCCAAGAATAAAGTTTGAAAAGCCAACTTCAAAGATGGAAATTCCAAGAAAAAAGTTGGAAAATCCAACTTTAAAGTTGGAAATTCGAACAAAAACGTTGGAAAATCCAACTAAGGTGACTCTATTACGCTTCCGTAATTGTAATATAAATATAGTAAATTTACCTCCTCTCTCTCTCTCTCTCTCTCTCTCTCTCTCTCTCTCTCTCTCTCTCAATGATTCCTCGAAGTTCCAGAAAATGATCATTGAATCAGGTGTCCTAAGTAGCGGGAAACATGATCTACAATTTTAACAGAAACACAGGGCAGGGGTGGATCCAGGATTTTTTGTTAAAGGGGAGGGGGTGAGAATTTTTATTTTTACGAAATACGAGCGCCGAACGTGCGTGCCTTCAGAGGCGAGGGTTCCGGGGCCGTTTTGAATTTTTCAAAGGGGAGGTTCACCCCCTATGTCCGCCAAGGATAATGTGTGTCGTGCAGTCAATCAAGTTAAAACTGAATAATGTGGAGCGCGTAATATATAAATAATAATAATAATAATAATAATAATAATAATAATAATAATAATAATAATGATAATAATAATAATATAACAATTCGTATCTTTCTATATTTGTCACCATTAATCACCAGCCAAAATTCTTCTTTGGGGGATAACGTCATGAATACAGACATTATGGAATCTGTATATTTATTTCAACCAATCTAGAATTCTGTATACATGCTGACAAGGAACTGGAAGTAAAAATGAAGAAGTACCAATTGATAATCGAAACTCGAGTCCATTAGAACACAACAAATTACTCGCCATTTAAGAGCCCTGATGAAAGTAGGCCTCTTAAACAACATTATAAATATCAGTATCAAATACCATTATATAATGAACAGTGGGCCTCTTAAACAACATTATAAATATCAGTATCAAACACCATTATATAATGAACAGTGGGCCTTTAAAACCACTTATCATAAATATCAGTATCAAACACCATTATATACTGAACAGTGGGCCTCTTAAACAACATTATAAATATCAGTATCAAACATTATATACTGAACAGTGGGCCTCTTAAACAACATAAATATCAGTAACAAACACCATTATGTACTGAAAATTGGGCCTCTTAGACAACATTATAAATATCAGTATTAAACACCATTATATAATGAACAGTGGACCTCTTTAACAACATTATAAATATCAGTATCAAACACCATTATATACTGAACAGTGGGCCTCTTAAACAATATAAATATTTGTATCAAACACCATAATATACTGAAAAATGTCCCTCTTAAACATCATTATTAATATTTGTATCAAACACCATTATATACAGAACAATGGGCCTCTTAAACAACCTATTATAAATAGCAGTATCAAACAGCACTATATACTTAATGGTAGGCCTCTAAAACAACCTATTATAAATATCAGTATCAAACACCATTATATACTTAACGGAAGGCCTCTAAAACAATTTATCATAAACCTTAGCCAATGGAGCACTAACAATATTCCTCTCATTCCTCTAACTCCCATTTTACAATTTTTTTGTAAATGGTCTCAACATGAAAATAATTGCGAATCTCAAACGGGATAGGACCAGGTGTCTGGAAGGAGTCAGCGTCCCATGCTGGCATACAACACCCGTTGCAAATGTTCCATGGAAACCTTTCTAGTATAATGGAAAAGTCAAAGTCGGTGAAAACGACAAGTTCGGTGAAGAAATCAAGCTTGGTAATATACAGCGGTCTGTACAGGAACAACTACTGCGAATCCCAAACGGGATAGGGCCAGGTGTCCGGAGGGAGTCAGCGTCCCCTGCTGGCATACCACACCCATCGCAATTGTTCCATGAAAACATTTCTATTTCGATGAAAAGGTCTAATTCAGTGAAAAGGTCAAGTTCGGTGATTAGCGATTAGCGGAAGGGAGTCACTGTTTGCAGTCGTGTTCCAGAATCCTACTTAATATTCCTGAGAGAGAGGACTTCATATTGTTTAACAAGATCCCCGTATCGATAATAAAACTTCATTTCAAATGTTTAACAACGTAACCTTGTGTAAGTAGTTTATTTGCGAGTCGTTTTGCTCCCAGAATAAAACATTTATAAGACGAGCATGCCTTAGCATAACGTATAAGTTGTGAAATGAACATGTCATAGGCAGGAGATGGAATATTTCTATTTAGAAATAGAAGTTCGTGATACGGAAATTGAAATCGTTGCGTTTGTTATAACGGGAGGTGTGAAGTTGACCGTCCTTGAGTACATCTAGGTAAGAAGCAGATATGTTGCTCTCTGTTGTCTCATCGATTTCAAGCTTAAAAGGATACATCTGGCCGAGGTAATTAAAAAATTCTGAATTATTTATAGACAGGATGTCGTTGATATATCTGTAAGTAAAACTGAACCGAGATGCTAACTGTTTATTACCTTTGGAGAGCAGAGACTGTATACATTCCGCTGCATATGAATACAAATATATGTCGGCCAAGAGAGGTGCACAATTGGTACCCATTGTAATGCAGACAATTTGTTGGAAAACTTTTCCCACAAAAACCCCAGCATTTTGATGATATCGTCTTCAGTGTACTTGTTATTGGAATCAGAGTGTTCCTTCACAAAGTAAGGTTCTTCATAACCTAACATTAAATATATATATCTGTGATTTCCATTTTGTATACAAAGGAGTTTTGTATAACTGGTGTTAATCATTTTTCGAGTTTTTGATGAGGAATTATAACATGAAATTAATTAAACATGCTGGTGGCATTGCGGTACAGCAGATGATTACAATGATCTCGATGTAGTGTTTTATCAATTAAGTACATTTGAGAGGATAAATTTATGCCGTGAGGGAATAGCTGAAATACCAAATGTCTCCTGATATGTATAATTGTATATTTTCCTGGAAAGGACAGCCCGGGACCCCTTGCATTTGTTATTTCTATCAATGGGTTATGTATGCTGGAATTTACAAAGCGAGAGGAAGTGCTCCGTTTTCCGAGTGGTTAGAGCATCGCGCTTTAAACCATGATGTCTCTTATTCCTAGTCAGCGTTGGTTCGAACGTCACTGGAACCATAGAAAAATGTCTCCTCCCGGGTAAATTGTAATTAAGCTCTGTCATCCACCATTAAAAACTGGACACCATCATAGATCTATTTATAACTGAAACAATGTTGACTTCAGTTTTATCTCGTAATAATGACATTTATTTTTACGTGGTTTAATTTTACCTCATCCGGCTATTTTTTAAACATCAGCCTATTGTGATCGATATATCTCACCATGATCTATGAGTCTGTGCCTTATCAAACGATATATAGCGTGTAAGCCTACACACAAAAAGCCCCATGGTCATACAAAGTCAATTTATCCATTCTCAAAAAGTAACACTTAAGGCATATTTATACAGTAGCAGCCCTGAAAATAGATCTACATAATCTACATAAACTTCAAAGTCTGAGATCTTTAGATTTAGTTTGTACACAATAGTTATAGCTATTAAAACTTTGAATTATTTTAGGAGGGCTAAAAAGTGAGTTTGGTTTTAGATATATTTATTTATTCATATACATATATATATATATACATGTATTTGTTTATCTATTCATTTTATTCGCCTTTTCTCACAAGCAACTCCGATTATTACCGAATTAGACAACGGTCAACCACAGAAAGCAAACTTTAATACTGTAAGCATTTTGTCCAGCATTAGCTACTACATTAAATAATGCTGTGACGCGAGAAATGAACATCACATTGTGTAAACAAATATGTCCCATCAGAATGGTGTGAGCTTGTCTTAGATGCATGCGTAGTTAATATAGTGTAAATATATTTTTATGTTTTAATTATCTTGTTTATACTCAGTTTTGATTATTTTATATAGTAAGACTACATTAAATGACGTTTAATGGAACCCCTTAGCTAAAGTTGGGTAGTTTAATGAAGCTTTAATGTAGCTTTAATGAACCGAGTCAGTCATTAACTATTGATACAACTGACTTAAATGAGACATAAAATATTCTCAGTTTAATGGAGCTTTAATGAATCATTAAACTTTGATACAATGTTGGAAAAGTGAAGTTTTTGATTTTCCAAAGAGTGTAAACTATAGGATCTTTAAACATGATCTAGAATTAGATACTTATCTGAAAAAATTATCTTTCAGAATTGCAATTGATTTTAGTAAATTTAGAACATGCAATGTATACTTACCAGTAGAAGTGGGAAGATGGAATAATATTCCACGAGAAGAAAATAGTTGTAATTTATGTAATGTTTAGAACCAGGTGATGAATTTCACTTTCTGTCTATATTTTTATATGTAAATATAACACTGTTAAACTTTACGGATGTACAATTATTTATCATATTTCTTTTGTCATGATCCAAGTATTATGAAATTGGATCTTCTATTTGATATTAAGAACAAGCATAAGTTTCCAGATCTTGCTATATTTATATGTATTATTACAATCTCGTCCCCAGGTTAAGTAGATATCAAATTTTGTGATAAATATAAACCTCATATATCATACATATGTCCCCGAAAGGACGGACGATATTTTAGTTTTCTTTATTGGCAACTTTACGTTGTATCACCCCGTCTCCGAAAGGACGGAGGATATATTAATTTTCTTTGTTGGCAACTTTTCGTTATATCAACCCGTCCCCGAAAGGACGGACGATATTTTAGTTTTCTTTGTTGGCGACTTTTCGTTGTATCACCCGTCCCCGAAAGGACGGACGATATTTTAGTTTTCTTAAATGTTGACCTTTCGTTGTTTCACCCCGTACCCTAAAAGACGGACGATATTTTAGTTTTTTAGTTGGCCACCTTTTGATGTATCACCCCGTCACCGAAAGAACGGATGATATTTTAGTTTTCTTATTTGGCGACCTTTCGTGTTGTATCATCCGTCCCGGAAAGGACGGACGATATTTAAGCTTTCTTGATCGGCTACCTTCCGTTGTATCACCCGTCCCCGGAAGAACGGACGATATTCTAGTTTCTTAGTTGGCGACCTTTCGTTGTTTCGAAGTTTTACAAACGACTATATAGTCAGAACTAATGAAATATAGTTGGGCTTGAGTATCGAGTAAATTTGGTGACTTCGGACACAGATCATGTCAAGTGAAATTTTCATCAGTAAAGGTATTTCCGTAGATTTTTTCCACCAGTGCCATCAAATCGAGTGAAGTTTCCACCATGACATATATAATCAGGAATAAATCAATGAAAGGGGCTTCTCACCTTAAAGTGATGATAATGCATATTACCTTTTTATGGACATTCGAAAAGCATCCGGGTTGGAATTAAGCGGCGGGCTGGTTACGCATGGGTTACCGGTTGTCATTTTATAGTACGGTTCGTCGTAAGCAAATACATGTAATTAATTGTATGATCTGTGATAATACAACACTCTAGATCACCATATCAGTGATTTTATTCTCTGGTAATAAAAAAAAATCAAATGGTATTGAAATGTCTACTGTCTCTGCTTGCATTACTGCATTCGTTATGTACATGATATTGAAGTTGTTTTTATAAACAATATCCATTGATTTCATTTCACTTATTTCCTTACTATTTACTGATTATCATTATCTGTTAGACAGAAGTCGGGTATTTATTTCAGGTTTTTTGAAAACTTTTATCCATATCCCCACAATAACATGCACAAAATTTCTTAATAAGAAATGTAAATCTTCACATAACATCCGACTGTCTATTTTCATGCACATCAATAATGACGCACAACAAATAAATATTTTTGTTCGAAATCTAATATGGAAATTTAGAGATACAGTTCGACTTTGTAAAGTGACAGGTTTGCTTTGTAGAGTTCAGGATGACGAAATGGGTGCTATAGTTTTATAACCACCTTGGTTCGAGTGTAATATATTATGTTTTGATATATAAAAGTTGTTTTAGACATATTTGTTATGTCTGTCTATGATTTTAAAGGCATGCAAGCTGTGAAAATGGATTTTTTGTATCAAAAATTTTAAATATTCAACGTTTTACACTCGTACATGTTTAAGGTGAAAATGAAGAAGTACTAATGAATAATCGGTATTCCATTTGAACACGACAAATTGGATAACTATTATACAAACGGTCTCAACATGCAGAACAATTGCGAATCCCAAACGAGATGGGACTAGTTGTCAGGATGGGGTCAGCGTCCACTGTGAGCATATGTTCTATTGAAACCTCTTGAGTTCGGTGAAAAGGCCAAGGTCGGTGAAAAGGTAGATATTACAACTACCTCAACACGAACAACAATTGCAAATCCCAAACGTGATGGGACCAGGCGTTTGTAAGGAGCCAGCGTCGTCCCTGTCAGCACAATACACCCGCCGCAAATGTCTAACAGAAACATCTCGAGTTTATTGAAATGGTCAAGGTCAATGAAAGGTCAAGCTAAGTGAAAAGGTATATACATGTATAACAAAGAACCCCGGGTTTAAAAAATGTTGTATTTGTGAAAAGAAATAGAATGTGAATAATGGGCGAGTAAATATTTGTATTCTTATGTGGGTATCAGGAATATCAATTATCGGTGTAATTCATTCATTCTAGGCATATGCATAGTTTGTTAAAATTCTCTACGAAAATATATCTTTCTAGCTTGTTTTATTAAAAGTCCTCTGGCTCAGTCAGTAGCGCGCTCGACTCTGGATCGTGAGGTCGTGAGTTCGAGTCCCGCCGGCGACAGGTTGGTTTCCTGTCCTTCGGATGAGACAGTAAAACTCGAGGTCCCGTGTCACAGTAGGTGTTGGCACGTTTAAGAACCCTCACTGCTCAATGGCCGTAAGTGCCGAGCATAGGCCAAAATTTGAAGCCCTTCACCGGCAATTGGTGACGTCTCCATATGAGTGAAATATTCTTGAGTGGAACGTTAAACAACAATAAACAAACAAACAAATTAAAAGTCCCTGTCTAACAGTGGGCTTTATTTTTACCAATAAGATGTCTGTATGTCTTTACCGAAAGCTCTTATTACGCACCTGTTACATTTACTAGTTCATTTTAACATTGATGCAGCCACCTAAGTGTATATTGGAATCTAACATTTATGATTCTATAGCCATTCCGTTTAAATATACATGGTACAATACAATTTTCCCGTAGTCTCGTACTTAATGCGAATTAATTGGAAATATATATCTACTCCATCTACAATATGTCATCTGTAATCTTTGAGCATGGGGAGACTATATATAAAGCACAAATATCACTACAGCATTGAACATTTACTTTGGACCTTGGATCACAATTGATGCTATTTGTGTAAATAAATCATACATAAAGTACAAATACAGACAGAACGAGGCACAAGCAAACTCACCATGCCCCGGCTGGGGTTTAAACTATCGACCTACGGCACCAATCCAGCCGGGGCATGTTAAGTTTGTAGATGCTTTTTTATTTCTGTATTTGTGATATTTTTATATATATATATATATATATAGTATTTCTATATAGCTAAATGGTATAAACATGAAAACGAAATGGCTATGAATTAAAAAGTTTCGTGACATTTAACACTTCATCAAGATCTTTTGACAAACTTCATATGATTAACAAACATGGAGTTAAACACGTTTTCAGGAAAATGTATTCACTGATCATATCTGTATACACATCAACGTTATTGGGAATATTTATCAAAACTCACTCGTCGGATTATAACACATCTTGCGCCTAATTCTCAACTGACATGTACTCCGACCACAGGTAAAGCTGTTTATAATGATCAATGTTGCGTAACAGGTTCATCTCAAACAACATTTCTTTATAAGAGAGAGATTGGGATATTTCTTTAGAATTACATTACGGTTCATTCATACACCCTAGCTTAAATATCCAAAATGTAGAAGAAAAAACATCACAGGTGGGTTTTTTTCATCTTTTCATTACCAATCAATAGTTTCCATAATATTATGAAGTAAAAATGGTATGTCGCCATACTTCCAACATAAATAATGGTGTATAGAGTAGACACATTGACCCCTGGGCACTTAATTCTTACAAGATCTAGACAACTTCAAATACAACATTGCAATTCTTTTTAAAAAATACAGACATTGTATTAATGAATTGCAATAGAATTACATTTGAGAGGTTTCAGTTGTCCAGATAAAAGCCCAGCCCCTAAAACAAACTTACATTGGAGAAGTTTCAGTTCTTCAGATAAAAGACCAGTCCGCAAAACAAACTAACATCCGAGAGGTTTCAGTTGTCCAGATAAAAGCCCAGCCCCTAAAACAAACTATCATTGGAGAGGCTTCAGTTGTTACTTTGGTATACTTTGGTATCTGAGATTTTTTATATTGTTCAGATAAAAGTCCAGTTCCCAAAACAAACTTACATTTGAGAGGTTTCAGTTGTTCAGATAAAAGTCCATCCCCCAAAACAAACTTACATTTGAGAGGTTTCAGTTGTCCAGATAAAAGCCCAGTCCCTAAAACAAACTATCATTGGAGAGGTTTTAGTTGTCCAGATAAAAGCCCAGTCCCCAAAACCAACTTACAATTGAGGGGTTTTAGTTGTCCAGATAAAAGGTTCCTAAAACAAACCATCATTGGAGAGGTTTCAGTTCAGATAAAAGCCCATCCCTAAAACAAACTATCATTGGAAACTTACAGTTGTTCAGATGAAAGCCCAGTTCCTTAAACAAACTAACATTGTCCAGATAAAAGTTGCCCAGATAAAAGCCCAGTGCAAAAAAAAAAAAAACTATAATTGGAGAGGTTTCAGTTGTCCAGATAAAAGTCCACCCCCTAAAGCAAACTATCATTACAGACGTTTCAGTTGTTCAGATAAAAACCCATTCCCTAGAACAACTATCATTGCATAGGTTTCAGTTCTTCAGATAAAAGCCCAGCCCCTAAAGCAAACTATCATTGGAGAAGTTTCAGTTGTTCAGATAAAAGCCCAGCCCCCCAGATAAAAGGTTCAGTTGTTCCTAAAAAACAAACAAACTATCATAGGAGAAGTTTCAGTTGTTCAGATAAAAACCCAGTCCCTATAAAAACATTAACTGTGGAGATGTTTCAGTTGTTCAGATAAAAGTCCAGCGCCAATGAGGAATATCATTCCACTCAGTTCCCACAGAGAAACTCAAAACCTTGCTGGTGATAGTGCCATTTAATGATGTCCAAAACACATGGTTGAGTACACGGGTTCACCAACAGGCCGAACCCGATGTGTTAAACAATGATAACTAACAATACATTCATAGGATTGGTGAGGTCCCTTAAGCAATTAACATTAGAGGGGTTTCAGTGGTTCAGATAAAAGCCCAAACCCAAACTATCCCCAGGTTTCAAGATAAAAGCCCAGTCCCTAAAACAAACTATAGGAGAGGTTTCAGTTGTTCAGATTCCAGTGCCAAAAACAAACTATGAAAGTTCAGTCCACCCCTAAAACAAACTATCATAGGAGAGGTTTCAGTTGTTCAGATGAAAGCCCAGTCCCTAAAACAAACTATCATAGGAGAGGTTTCAGTTGTTCAGATGAAAGCCCAGTCCCTAAAACAAACTATCATAGGAGAGGTTTCAGTTGTTCAGATAAAAACCTAGTCATGTGGAGATGTGTTCAGTTGATGAAAGCGCCATGTCCACTCAAAACACAGAAACTCAAATCTACCGTTGGGATAGTGTTTCATGTTGTTCATGGTTGAGTAACGGGTTCACCAACAGGCCGAACCCTTAAACAATGATAACTAAACAATACATTTGTATACATGAGGTTTCCCTAAAGCAATCTAACATTAGAGGGTTTCAGTGGTTCAAATAAAAGATAACCCTAAACAAACTATCATAGGAGAGGTTTCAGTTGCAGATAAAAAAAAATAAACTATCATTGGAAGGTTTCAGTTGTTATAAAAGCCCAGTTCCTTAAACAAACTAAAATTGCAGGGTTTCAGTTGTTCAGATAAAAATCCAGTGCCAAAAAACAAACTAATAGGTTTCAGTTGTTCAGTCCACCCCCTAAAGCAAACTATCATCGCAGACGTTTCAGTTGTTCAGATAAAAACCCAGTCCCTAAAACAAAACATAGGAGAAGTTTCAGTTGTTCAGATAAAAGGCCCCCTAAGCAAAACTATCATTGCTGAGGTTTGTTAAAAGATAAAACAAACTATCATAGGCCCAGCAGTTGTTAAAGCAAACTAGTCCCTATAAAAAATTTGGAGAAGTTTCAGTTGTTCAGATAAAAAGCGCCAATGTAGGAATATCATTCCACTCAGTCTACTGTAAGAACTCAAAACCTACCGTGCATAGTGCCATTTAATGATGTCCAAAACACATGGTTGAGTACAGTTGTTCAGAACAAAAACCCGATGGGTTTATAACAATGATAACTAAAAACATAACACTATACATGATATGGATTGGTGCAAACAAATTAAAAGACAGTGGGCTTTATTTTTCAATAAGATGTTGTATTCAGAAAGCTCTTAAAACTGTTACAGTCCCTAGTTCAAAAATTGATTAAGTGTATATTGGAATCTAACATTTTATGATTCTATAGCCATTCCGTTGTTCATGGTACAATAACAATTTTCCCGTAGTCTCGTACTTAATGCGTATTGGAAATATATATCATCCATCTACAATACTCATCATTCTTTGAGCATGCGGAGACCACATAAAGCACAACTCACTACAAAACCTACCGTGCTGATCACAATTGATGCTATTTGTGTAAATAAATTACATAAAGTACAAATACAGACCGAGGCACAAGCAAACTCACCATGCCCCGGTTGGGGTTTTTAAACTATCGACCTACGGCACCAACAGGGCCATGTTAAGTTTGTAGATGCTTTTTTATTTCTGTATAATATATATTATATATATAGTATATATACTAAACAATACTATTTATTACATGTATACGAAATGGCTATGAATAAAAAGTTTGGTGACATTTAACCTTCTTCAAGATCTTTTGACAAACTTCATATGATTAACAAACATGGATTACGTTTTCAGGAAAATGGGTTTCAACGTTATTGGGAATATTTATCAAAACTCAATACACATCTTGCGCCTAATTCTCAACTGACATGTACTCCGACCACAGGTATAAAGCTGATCAATGTTGCGTAACAAACTCAAACAACATTTCATAAGAGAGAGATTGGGATATTTCTTTAGAATTACATTCGGTTTTCATACACCCAGCTTAAATATCCAAAATGTAAAGAAAAAACATCACAGGTGGGTTTTTTTCATCTTTTCATTACCAAAAAGTTTCCATAATATTATGAAGTAAAAATGGTATGTCGCCTATCCAACATAAATAATGGTGTATAGAGTAGTTGACCCCTGGGCAGTCTTACAAGTTCTAGACAACTTCAAATAAACATGCAATTCTTTTTAAAAAAATACAGACATTGTATTAAAAACAAATTACATTTTGAGAGGTTTCAGTGTGATAAAAGCCCAGTCTAAAACAAACTTACATTGGAGAAGTTTCAGTTCTTCAGATAAAAAAGTCCGCAAATCCGAGAGGTTTCAGTTGTCCAGATAAAAGCCCAGCCCCTAAAACAAACTATCATTGGAGAGGCTTCAGTTGTTACTTTGGTATACTTTGGTATCTGAGATTTTTTATATTGTTCAGATAAAAGTCCAGTTCCCAAAACAAACTTACATTTGAGAGGTTTCAGTTGTTCAGATAAAAGTCCATCCCCCAAAACAAACTTACATTTGAGAGGTTTCAGTTGTCCAGATAAAAGCCCAGTCCCTAAAACAAACTATCATTGGAGAGGTTTTAGTTGTCCAGATAAAAGCCCAGTCCCCAAAACCAACTTACAATTGAGGGGTTTTAGTTGTCCAGATAAAAGTCAAGCTCCTAAAACAAACCATCATTGGAGAGGTTTCAGTTGTTCAGATAAAAGCCCAGTCCCTAAAACAAACTATCATTGGAGAGGTTTCAGTTGTTCAGATGAAAGCCCAGTTCCTTAAACAAACTAACATTGCAGAGGTTTCAGTTGTTCAGATAAAAGCCCAGTGCAAAAAAAAAAAAAACTATAATTGGAGAGGTTTCAGTTGTCCAGATAAAAGTCCACCCCCTAAAGCAAACTATCATTACAGACGTTTCAGTTGTTCAGATAAAAACCCATTCCCTAGAACAACTATCATTGCATAGGTTTCAGCGTTCCAGATAAAAGCCCAGCCCCTAAAGCAAACTATCATTGGAGAAGTTTCAGTTGTTCAGATAAAAGCCCAGCCCCCTAAGCAAACTATCATTACAGAGGTTTCAGTTGTTCAGATAAAAACCCAGCCCCTAAAACCACATAGGAGAACTCAGATAAAAACCTAGTCCCTATAAAAAATTAACGAGATGTTTCAGTGGTCAGATAAAAGTCCAGCGCCATGTAGGAATATCATTCCACTCATTCTACTGTGTCACAGAGAACTCAAAACTACCGTGCTGGTGATAGGCCATTTAATGAGTCCAAAACACGTTGGTTACACGGGTTCACCAACAGGCCGAACCCGATGTGTTATAACAATGATAACTAACAATACATTACATGTATACATGATATGGATTGGTGCAGTCCCTTAAGCAATCTAACATTAGAGGGGTTTCAGTGGTTCAAATAAAAGCCCAGAACCTAAAACAAACTATCATAGGAGAGGTTTCAGTTGTCAGATAAAAGCCCAGTCCCTAAAACAAACTATCATTGGAGAGGTTTCAGTTGTTCAGATAAAAATCCAGTGCCAAAAACAAACTAATTGGAGAGGTTTCAGTTGTTCAGTCCACCCCCTAAAGCAAACTATCATCGCAGAGGTTTCAGTTGTTCAGATAAAAGCCCAGTCCCTAAAACAAACTATCATAGGAGAAGTTTCAGTTGTTCAGATAAAAGCCAAGCCCCCTAAGCAAACTATCATTGCTGAGGTTTCAGATAAAAGCCCAGCCCCTAAAACAAACTATCATAGGAGAAGTTTCAGTTGTTCAGATAAAAACCTAGTCCCTATAAAAAATTAACTGTGGAGATGTTTCAGTTGTTCAGATAAAAGCCCAGCGCCAATGTAGGAATATCATTCCACTCAGTCTACTGTCCCACAGAGAACTCAAAACCTACCGTGCTGGTGATAGTGCCATTTAATGATGTCCAAAACACATGGTTGAGTACACGGGTTCACCAACAGGCTGAACCCGATGGGTTATAACAATGATAACTAACAATACATTACATGTATACATGATATGGATTGGCGCAGTCCCTAAAGCAATCTAACATTAGAGGGGTTTCAGTGGTTCAAATAAAAGCCCAGAACATAAAACAAACCCATAGGAGAACATAAAAGCCCAGTCCCTAAAATAAACTATCATTGGAGAGGTTTCAGTTGTTCAGATAAAAGCCCAGTCTTAAACAAACTAAAATTAAGGTTTTCAGTTGTTCAGATAAAAATCCAGTGCCAAAAACAAACTAATTGGAGAGGTTTCAGTTGTTCAGTCCACCCCCTAAAGCAAAATCATCGCAGAGGTTTCCAGATAAAAGCCCTTAAAACAAAATCACTAAAGTTTCAGTTGTTCAGATGCCCAGAGCAAACTATCATTGCAGGTTCAGATAAAAGCCCAGCCCCTAAAAACAAACTATCATAGGAAAGTTTCAGTGTTCAGATAAAAACCTAGTCCCTAAAAAAATTTGTGAGAGATGTTTCAGTTGTTCAGATAAAAGTCCACTCAGTCTACCCTACAGAGAACTCAAAAACCGTGCTGGTGATAGTGCATTTAATGATGTCCAAAAAACACATGGTTTGTTCACGGGATCACCAACAGCCCGAGTTATAACAATGATAACTACAACTTACATGTATATCATGATAGGATTTGGTGCAGTCCCTAAAGCAATTAACATTAGAGGGGTTTCAGTGTTCAAATAAAAGCCCAGAAACATAAAACAAACTATCATAGGAGAGGTTTCAGTTGTCAGATAAAAGCCCAGCCCCCTAAAGCAAACTATCATTGGAGAGGTTTCAGTTGTTCAGATAAAAGCCCAGTTCCTTAAACAAACTAAAATTGCAAGGTTTCAGTTGTTCTAAAAATCCATCAAATAATTGGAGAAGTTTCAGTTGTTCAGTTCAGAAAAAAACCTATCATCGCAGAGTTTCAGTTGTTCAGATAAAAATCCCTAACTGTGGAGATGTTTCAGTTGTTCAGATAAAAGATAAAAACTATCATTGCTGAGGTTTCAGATAAAAGCCAATAAAACAAACTATCATAGGAGAAGTTTCAGTTGTTCAGATAAAAATAGTCCCCACTGTGGAGATGTTTCAGTTGTTCAGATACTGTCCCACTCACTACTGTCCCACAGAGAACTCAAAACCTACCGTGCTGGTGATAGTGCCATTTAATGATGTCCAAAACACATGGTTGAGTACACGGGTTCACCAACAGGCTGAACCCGATGGGTTATAACAATGATAACTAACAATACATTACATGTATACATGATATGGATTGGCGCAGTCCCTAAAGCAATCTAACATTAGAGGGGTTTCAGTGGTTCAAATAAAAGTGGTTCAAATCATAGGAGGTTTCAGTTGTCCAGATAAAAGCCCAGTCCCTAAAACAAACTATCATTGGAGAGGTTTTAGTTGTCCAGATAAAGCCCAGTTCCTTAAACAAACCAGAGGTTTCAGTTGTTCAGATAAAAACAAAAAAACACTAATTGGAGAGGTTTCAGTTGTTCAGTCCACCCCCTAAAGCAAATATCATTGGAAGGTTTCAGTTGTTCCTTAAAGCCCAGTTCCTTAAAAACTAAAATTGCAGAGGTTTCAGTTGTTCAGATAAAAATCCAGTGCCAAAAACAAACTAATTGAGAGGGTTTCAGTTGTTCAGTCCACCCCCTAAAAACAAACTATCATAGGAGAAGTTTCAGTTGCAGATAAAAGGCCCCCTAAGCAAACTTCATTGCTGTTGTTTCAGATAAAAGCCCAGTCCCTAAAACAAACTATCATTGGAGAGGTTTTAAGTTGTTCAGATAAAAAAGTCCCTATAAAAAAATTAACTGTGGAGATGTTTCAGTTTCAGATAAAAGCCCAGCGCCAAAGGAATATCATTCCACTCAGTCTACTGTCCCACAGAGAACTCAAACTACCGTGCTGGTGATAGTGCCATTTAATGATGTCCAAAACACATGGTTAAAACGGGTTCACCAACAGCCCCCGATGGGTTATAACAATGATAACAAATACATTACATGTATACATGATATGGAGCGAGTCCCTAAAAGCAATCTTCATTAGAGGGGTTTCAGTGGTTAAAAGCCCAGAACATAAAAAAACTATCATAGGAGAGTCAGTTGTCAGATAAAAGCTAGTCCCTAAAAAAATTATCATTAGGTTTCAGTTGTTCAGATAAAAGCCCAGTTTCCTTAAACAAACTAAAATTGCAGAGGTTTCAGTTGTTCAGATAAAAAAGTGCCAAAAACGCTAATTGGAGAGGTTTCAGTTGTTCAGTCCATAAATCAAACTATCATCGCAGAGGTTTCAGTTGTTCAGATAAAAGCCCAGTCCCTAAAACAAACTATCATAGGAGAAGTTTCAGTTGTTCAGATAAAAAGCCCCCTACAAACTATCATTGCTGAGGTGATCAGATAAAAGCCCAGCCCCTAAAACACTATCATTAAGTTTGTTGTTCAGATAAAAAACCTAGTCCTATAAAAAATTAACTGTGGAGATGTTTCAGTTGAGATAAAACCCAGCGGTAGGAATATCATTCCACTCAGGCTACTGAGAGAACTCAAAATACCGTGCTGGTGATAGTGCCATTTAATATGTCCAAAACAATGTTGATACACGGGTTAACAACCCGATGGGTTATTACAATGATATAACAATACATTACATGTATACATGATATGGATTGGCGCAGTCCCTAAAGCAATCTAACATTAGAGGGGTTTCAGTGGTTCAAATAAAAGCCCAGAACCTAAAACAAACTATCATAGGAGAGGTTTCAGTTGTCAGATAAAAGCCCAGTCCCTAAAACAAACTATCATTGGAGAGGTTTCAGTTGTTCAGATAAAAGCCCAGTTCCTTAAACAAACTAAAATTGCAGAGGTTTCAGTTGTTCAGATAAAAATCCAGTGCCAAAAACAAACTAATTGGAGAGGTTTCAGTTGTTCAGTCCACCCCCTAAAGCAAACTATCATCACAGAGGTTTCAGTTGTTCAGATAAAAGCCCAGTCCCTAAAACAAACTATCATAGGAGAAGTTTCAGTTGTTCAGATAAAAGCCCAGCCCCCTAAGCAAACTATCATTGCTGAGGTTTCAGTTGTTCAGATAAAAGCCCAGCCCCTAAAACAAACTATCATAGGAGAAGTTTCAGTTGTTCAGATAAAAACCTAGTCCCTATAAAAAATTAACTGTGGAGATGTTTCAGTTGTTCAGATAAAAGCCCAGCGCCAATGTAGGAATATCATTCCACTCATTCTACTGTCCCACAGAGAACTCAAAACCTACCGTGCTGGTGATAGTGCCATTTAATGATGTCCAAAACACATGGTTGAGTACACGGGTTCACCAACAGGCCGAACCCGATGGGTTATAACAATGATAACTAACAATACATTACATGTATACATGATATGGATTGGCGCAGTCCCTAAAGCAATCTAACATTAGAGGGGTTTCAGTGGTTCAAATAAAAGCCCAGAACCTAAAACAAACTATCATAGGAGAGGTTTCAGTTGTCAGATAAAAGCCCAGTCCCTAAAACAAAATCATTGGAGAGGTTTCAGTTGTTTAAAAGCCCAGAGAGAAGGTTTCAGTTGTTCAGATAAAAAGCCCAGTTCCCAAAAACAAACTAATTGGAGAGGTTTCAGTTGTTCAGTCCACCCCCTAAAGCAAACTATCATCGCAGAGGTTTCAGTTGTTCAGATAAAAGCCCAGTCCCTAAAACAAACTATCATAGGAGAAGTTTCAGTTGTTCAGATAAAAATCCAGCCCCCTAAGCAAACTATCATTGCTGAGGTTTCAGTTGTTCAGATAAAAGCCCAGCCCCTAAAACAAACTATCATAGGAGAAGTTTCAGTTGTTCAGATAAAAACCTAGTCCCTATAAAAAAATTAACTGTGGAGATGTTTCAGTTGTTCAGATAAAAGTCCAGCGCCAATGTAGGAATATCATTCCACTCATTCTACTGTCCCACAGAGAACTCAAAACCTACCGTGCTGGTGATAGTGCCATTTAATGATGTCCAAAACACATGGTTGAGTACACGGGTTCACCAACAGGCCGAACCCGATGGGTTATAACAATGATAACTAACAATACATTACATGTATACATGATATGGATTGGCGCAGTCCCTAAAGCAAACTAACATTAGAGGGTTTCAGTGGTTCAGATAAAAGCCCAGAACCTAAAACAAACTATCATAGGAGAGGTTTCAGTTGTTCAGATAAAAGCCCAGCCCCTAAAACAAACTATCATAGGAGAAATTTCAGTTGTTCAGATAAAGGCCCAGCACCAATGTAGGAATACCATTCCACTCAGTCTACTGTCCCACAGAGAACTCAAAACCTACCACCCTTGTGATAGTGTCATTAAATGATGTCCAAAACACATGGTTGAGTACATGGGTTCACCAACAAGCCAAACCTGATGTGTTAAAACAATAAATAACTAACAATACATTACATGTATGCATGATATGGATTGGCGCAGTCCCTAAAGCAAACTAACATCAGAGAGGTTTCAGTGGTTCAGATAAAAACCTAGCCCCTAAAACAAACTATCATTGGAGATATTTCAGTTGCTCAGATAAAAGCCCAGCCCCTAAAACAAACTATCATAGGAGAGGAGAGGTTTCAGTTGTTCAGATAAAAGCCCAGCCCCTAAAATATAAAAAATTTCAGATACCAAAGTATGAATCAATAGAATGTCCAGGACAGATACAAATCCGGTAAAAATGGACAAACACAGACCTCTGGAAACAAAGGGGTGGGATCAGGTGCCATGGAGGAGTAAGCATCCCCTGTCGACCGGTCACACCCGCCGTGAGTCCACAGTCAAGTCCAATGAAACACGTGAGGAGTGTATCCTCGTCACAATTGGTACAGACGTCTTAACAACCGCCAACGAAAAGGCAACTCAACATTTCACTTAGTTAAACAGAGTAGTCGCAAACAAGACTATTATACCGACTGTAAAATTTGCGGAACATTGACATTAAACACGGTTTTCGATATCCCTGTGTCAATAATTTGTCAGCGAGTAGTTTACCTCTGTATATGAAATCTTCATATGTTGTACACGCCCTGGCATATCGGATCATTTGTGAAATATAAACTCCATATGCGGGTGACTGAGGGATAATACTACTTAAATGTGGAAAATTTACGATGGGAAAGCTGAAATCGTCGCGTTTGTCGTATAGCTTAGTTGCTAATTTCCTGTCTGTGTTTATATTAAGTAAAATGTCTAAGTATGAAGCGTGTGTGCTTTATTATCATTGGAGAAGTTTCAGTTGTTCAGACAAAAGCCCAGTCTCTAAAACAAACTATCATGGAGAGGTTTCAGTTGTTTCTAATTCAAGTGTTTTTTTAAGTCTGGTTCAGTGCTAAATCAATTTGATTCATTTAGCAAGAAGCAAATTATATGCAATATTCATGTTTTTTGACATGGAAACATTATTTCAAAATACCCATCAGTTTTCAATGGTAAAATAAAATCCAGCGTCAATATGCCTTCAAGTCCTCTATAACTACTTTCTCTTCTATTGAGGAAAAAATGTTGATTTCTCTATACACACACAAAGCTCAGGAATACCATTTGTGCTGACCACCTTACATTTGTTGTCTCTTCCTTATAAAGCCATATAAAGGGTTGGTATAATTTTGTCCACCAAACGAAGTTTTGGAGACCTGTTGTGTTTGCTCAATTTCTTATTGTTGTTCTTCTTCTACCATTCCGTGATGAATTTGTCACGTTTTCTCAGAAACCACTTAACAGATTCTAATGAAATTTCATATGAGATTTCAATATGATGGCATCTTTCGTTGCCAGGCTTCTAAGGCAAACCGACTTTTATGAAATTTGGAATTTATATGGTCGATTGAAATTTAAACATTGTCCAATTTGAATGAAATTTTGCATATAAGGGTATCAAAGGAATATGCTTTCAATGGTATGGGTTTCATTGTCGTCTATGGCAAACCAAGGCTTCTGATTAGTCGAAATGTCAACATTGTCTGATTTTAATGAAATTTGAAATTTACTGATATCATCAATTGCAATTTCAGCCTTATGGCTTTTATTCCTCAAAACCTGTGAAGAACAACTGCAGTTTTGTATGTAATAAATGCTGGTTAATATCAACACGACTTGTTTCACTGTTTGGGGGACATCATGTAACAGTATCCTGTTACAATTAGCCCTTGTTGTACATTCTGTTTTGTATTCTTGTTTTACACCACACTCAAGTTTTTCAGTTCAAATGCAGTAGTAGGTTTTTAACAGAGTAAACCTAATACAATGCACCCATGAAAAAAAACTCCCATATGTAACTTGACAACCCTCCCCACAAAATCAGCGAAGGTTCCAGTGAGGTTCAACCATGTGCCGACTAGAAGTGACAGACTGCATGCATTAAAGCTTAAACATGCTCTAACGTAAATCACACAGCCACAATGGCCCCGAAACTAGAACAGTGAAACCTGTCTTTAGAATCCTCCCCATTTGCCAATGAAATGTAATCTCCCAAGACAAGGTCTCTTAAGGCAGGTTTTACTGTAACATAGAACAGCGATATAAGAAATTAAGAGACAATTTGATTTATTGATTTCCTACATAAATTTCAATACAAGTTCAAAAAACAATAACAAACATATCCAAAAATTAAACAAAGACAAAATGGCATTATAAGAAAGTAAGAGAGATAATTTGATTCATTCATTTTCTACAAATTCTTCACTAATGAAATACAAGATTCAAAAACAAAAAGAACTGTATCCAAAAATAAACAAAAAAATATAAAAAATGAATAAACTCCAAAAAATGACCATTTGGGTATTGAGGTAAGATTGAACAAAATTTTTATCGACTAGAATTACAACTTACATGTAATGGAACAATGCTGAAAGTTGTGTCGTAAAAATGGTCATAATGTATGAGATATTAAAAGTAAAATAATAAAAAATTACAAAATTTGGTCCCATCTCTGACAAAATCTGAAGTATAAAGTTGTGATCAGTTACTTGTCCATAGTTCTAAATCCAACTGAAGCCTTTTTGAATTTTAAGTCATTATTCTAGTTTAAAACTGTCCACAGTCAGCTATGACCACTTTTGACTTTGTTTTTCCACTATCACTACCAACAGCTTCCATCTTTTTCACTACATCCATTCCTTCAGCTACTTTACCGAACACGACATGTTTGCCATCCAGCCATGATGTTATTGCTGTGCAGATAAAGAACTGACTACCATTGGTATTTGGTCCTGCATTGGCCATGGACAAAGTTCCTGAAAATAAAGTCAAAATTATGTTTGTTGAAAATTCCTCAAATCATATTTTAGGGTTGTCGTTGAATTGTTATAATTGATACATTTGTTTAGTAACGATACATTTCATAAGAATTTCACATCATGAATTTTCTGTTACAATTTCCAAAAATTTCTATTTTACTTCACATGATTGAAATATGTTATATTTTAAAATCTTCTGATAGTAAAATACACAATAAAACAGCGAAATATTATATTGAATCTATCTACTTTGAATGCATTTTATATAAGTACCAAATTATTTGATATATCAATATTTTTTACTTATAGATAAATCGATATAGAATTTCTCATCAATGACAGCCCTATCACATTTATATCTATAAATTACATCTGTTCCATGGATCTTTTCATCCTAGTTTAACAGACGGCACTTTTACTAGAATTATCGAGATTTGGGGAAATTTAAAATGTGAAAAATTAACAAAACAAAGCAGGGCTTCTAGTGGCTTTTAAATCTGGACACCAGTGGGGCCCCTTTTGATAAAATTCTAAGCTAAAAATGAAAAATATAAACACTTTAAATAAAATCTGACGAACAAGATCAAGTTTTTGTGTTCACATACATATTGATTGCATAATGGATTATAAGGATTAGAAGTCATTAAAACAAATAAACAATCAATTTGCCATTTTTTGTTGCTTTTCAATTCAACACCATCACTGTAACAGGCCAATAACTAACCATTTCAGTGATGGATATATCCGTCAACAATAAGTAATATCACCAGTCAATGCTAATTTCATTGACACATCCTTCTGTCTATCTTATATTCGTTACTCTAACTATCTTAGATTCCTCCATCTTTTTATCATACCATAATTATCTATAATTGTCAATCTGAGAAACTTTAATCTCTTTGGCATCTACCTTGAGGCAAATTACATTATGTCACTTTGAATAACCTTATTAAGACCAGTCAGAACATCTTTGATAAAACTTGTAAGTGTTAATCCAATATATAAAATACTTTTACATTTAAGATGTTTATCTAAAAGCATTAATGAACTATTGTTCATGTCACTTTCTAAAACTTGTCAACACTATGTACTTCTTTGCTCAAGCTTAGGACACCTTTCCTACATGTACAATAGGACAATTACTTCAAGAGGATGCCCTAATGGACTCATCCAAAAACTGTCAAAACTTTTGATTGGCTAACTTTTGAAAATATATATAGATAATAATTTTTAGATAGAGGAGATGTTTTTGTTTGGATATAGAGTGATCAAGATGTATGACATTTCTTTGATATAGAGAGAGTACAGACAAGACTATAAGAGATTGTACTACTATACTTGGACTTTTATTCACCTGTGATTTATTTTATCAACTAATGACAACTGTTGTAAAATCATAACTTTCTTCATTTGATAAATATGGTGACTTAGACCTTCAATGCTGTGAATTACTTTTATTTGTACATATGTTGAACTTCAATACAATATAAACTTTATTTATGGAGTGGTGTTATTCTTGATATTGATGCTGACAAAAAAATCAACACATGAAAGCTAATTCCCCTTAATGACTTAATGTGACCACTCTTACAGTGGTGCCACAAAAGCAGTGTAACTTAACAGTAAGTGCATGGCAGGTGTAAGAGGTGATCAGGCCACAATCCCAAGGTCACAGATACACTAGGGCCCAGATTGGACTATCGGTCACAGTAAACCAGAGTCCAGAATATTGGTGTTAAAAACTAGCAACAACGTGTCAAAATGTACCTAAAAAAACCTTAGTTACGCAACGTCATAAGGATAATGCTGTTGCGTCATAATATGCACTGAAATGGTTAATGACTATTAATCAAAGTCAGTGTCAACCTAAGTAGCTAATGCTTGACCTCATGCAATTTTGATCCAACAGGAATTTTCATACCTCCTATAGTCTGGGTCCAAGGTCAGAAAAGTTTGGAAATTAGGTAACATTTAAATAAAACTGAAAAACTTGATTTGAGACATTTGTTTGAAAAATACTGTAGTTTATTCTTTATTTTGTTTATATTTAGGGAAAATACAAGTCATTGCTGCATTGGGAATGGTTCCTGTAACCAGACCCAAAGATGGCCTTGGGAAATACCTGTCTAATCATGATCTATACGTCAGGGCTTGATATTCGCCTTTTTCAGTTTTTGTAATAACTTGCTAAGCCAGGCAAGTGTTAAGTTGTTAAGTTGCCTGCTATATGAAAATCTGGTTGCCGGCAAATAAAAAAATTAAAGGGGCAGTAGCTGTGTTTACCATACAAAAATATTTCGACATTTACTACCTGTACTTGATATACAATATACATTTACTGTCCTGGTTGTAGGGAGATGGGAGGATTTGTTTACCCAAGGCAAGTCATATTTAATGAGGACGAAGCCTGAGTGGAATATGACTGACGCTGGTAAACAAATCCACATGTTTTCTTACTATCAGGGCAATAAATTGTTTATTATACCAAATACAGAATCAATAAAGACTATCAGGGCAATAAATTGTTTATTATACCAAATACAGAATCAATAAAGACTGTCGAATAAGCTGCAAGGGTTTTCACATGGGGGAACACATGACACACGCCAGGGTGACATGAAGTGTAGTCTCCCTGGCATGTGACAGCTCTCAACCAATCCCTGACAGTGTTTTATTAATAATAACTAATAAGAGCTATATACAGGCATAAGACATCTTATCAGTTATATTCCTGTATATTGTGTGAAAATAAGGTCAGATCTATGGTGGTATTCATATAAAATTAAACAGAAAGGTTGTGTTAAACAATGCAATTAAAAAAGTGCCAAACCAGGGATTCTCAATCCATTTTCACAAAATATACAGGATTTAAGAATTTGTATGCACGTGTATATCGCTTTTGTTGTTGTATCAATTTAAGTTGAAAAAGGAAAACACCCTTTTGAAAAAAAAAGCACAGCTCAGGGTTCTCAATAAGTTTAAGAGTAGGAGGTGAATTTGATGAAAGTAGGAGGCTCCAATGCTATGGGCATTACTGGGACACTTTAGGCATCCGAAGACTAGGGGGGGGTCTCTAGCCCCCCCCACCCCCCCCCCCTCCCCCCACCCCACCCCCCCCCTCCCCCCCCCCTCCCTCCCCCCCCCCCCACCCACCCCACCCCCCCCCCCCCCCCCCCCCCCCCCCCACCCTGCCCCCCCCCCCCCCCCCCCCCCCCCCCCCACCCCCACCCCCCCCCCCCCCCCCCCCCCCCCCCCCCCCCCCCCCCCCCCCCCCCCCCCCCCCCCCAATGAAAATTTTGAGTTTTGGATGCCCTAAAACGTAATTTCCTTCATTCTGGATTGAAAATAAGACAGCCTGAAATTCAAAATTTAATGTCTAAATAATATAAAGCAAATTTCAAAAGAAGTTTTTTTATATATAACATTTAATTCTAAGAGAGAGTCAATTTTAATTCTTTAAAAAATGTCACTATACACTGTTGGCTACTTCACAATTAAATATTTTAATGAAAAGTTTAGTTTTAAATACAGTAGATCTATTTGATAGAACACAAATAAACTCATTTATATGATTATTGTGTGATTCCCAGCTCTTTTCTTCTTAAAAAAATTGGCCCATATATTCAGCCTCCAAACTAGCATCCATTTTATGTCGCTTCATATTTTCCGTACCGTCGACAATTTCAGCATTTATAATCATCAAAACTCGGGATTTATTGACCTTTTAGAATGTTTCTCAACTATTCATTTGCTAGCTTTTGGTATCATTGTGGCAAGATGAAAATTTCATGAAAGAATGATTGATTTAGAGACCGAAGCGATGTATTTATATCACAGATAAAACAAACTTTATTGTTTATATTTGATTTGTTTGTTTGTTTTTTGTTGTTCAAAGTCCCACTCAAGAATATTTCACTCATATGGAGACGTCACCAAATGCCGGTGAAGGGCTTCAAATTTTGGCCTATGCTCGGCACTTACGGCCATTGAGCAGTGAGGGTTCTTTAACGTGCCGACACCTACTGTGACACGGGACAACGGTTTTTACTGTCTCATCCGACAGACAGGAAACCAACCTGCCGCCCGCTGGACTCGAACTCACGACCTCACGATCAAGAGTCGAGCGCGCTACCGACTGAGCCAGGCCGGCTCTTGTTTATATTTGAAGGAGTCTTGCTTTAACATACCTACTTCCTAGTATATATGCCAGGCCAAAAAGCAAGCCCTATCGTGACGTTGAAAAATAGAATTTTCTTAGCCTGCTCTGTTACGTACAATGTAGGTCTATCGATCAGCCTAAGTAAGAAACGTGTACTGTAATTTTTATATTCCATGTTTCTCTGTTAAGAACATTTGAAATTTATTTTTTAAGTTTTATAAACCTATTCACAGCCGCGAACTGCAGCGATAAATTTTTACATCGCAAACTGCGGCGATGATTTTTTACATCACAAACTGCGGTGACCCGCATTAAGCTCAATAGCTCGATTGGGGATTTGGGGCAAATTTATTAAGTAAGATTTACGTGACCACCGTGATGACGTGACTTTTGCAGAATCCACGTGGCCCGTATTGTGCATGTTTCTGGCTGAATAATGAAATGAAATTTTGAATGAAGAAAATATACTTGTTTTAAATAATTCCAAGTCGCCAAGGTTTTCCTTTTGATAATTTACCTTGTTCAAGACGGAAATCAGAAAACAAAGCAATACGGGCAAAATTAAAATCTGAATTTTCAATGGCTGATAAAATTATTTTTTTAATGACGTAGGGATCATATCTATTTTAGTTCTAAAAAGAGATCCCATAGGGATCTTGGCGCCCACCATGAAATGTTCTATGTCTAATCTATGACAAACTCTTCTTTTCTCTTATTGTGTCTCAACATTGAATTTGAACTTAAATCCATATTTCTGTGAAATACTTTTTTCACAAGATTATAGCGAAAATGAACTTGAACTGAACATATTACATTTTGAGAGAGAATGGAATTCAACATGGCTGACAGGTGTCCATCTTGGATTATGATCTCTCTAAAAATGTAATATACACATTTAGACTTCAGGGGTAAACTCCATAATCAATTTTGAAAAGATTCCTTCAGTACATTCTGAAAAATACATACTTCCATTGTCAAAATCCAAGATGGCCACCTGTCAGCCATGTTGAAATATAATCTCTCTTAAAATTTTATATGCACAACTAGATCTCTAGGGGAACCTTCATGTCAAATTTCAAGGAAATCCCTTCAGTCCATTCTGAGAAATAGCAGTAACAAACATCCTTTGGTCAAAATCCAAGATGGCCGCTTGTCAGCCATGTTGGATTCCGATCTCTCTGAAAATGTAATATGCGCAACAAGACCTCAAGGCGAACCTTCATGTCAAATATCAAGTAGATCCCTTCAGTACTTTCTTAGAAGTAGCGATAACAATCTTCAGTTGGTCAAAATCCAAGATGGCCACCTGTTGGCCATGTTGGATTCCAATCTCTTTGAAAATGTAATATGCACAACTAGACATCAAGGGGAACCTTCATGTCAAATTTCAAGGAGATCACTTCAGTCCTTTCTGAGAAATAGTGGTAACAAGAATTGTTCAGGATGGATAGACGACGGATGGACCATGGATGCAGGGCCAAGTGAATAGATGGTGGGCTAAAAATGCAGTGATGGGTTTTCCTGGTGCCGCGAAGCTAAGAAACATCAGGTATTGACCACATTCGAACTGAAATGCCATAATTCATATAAGAAAATTTACAGTCAGTAATAAAAAAAAAGTTCATGCATGTATTTATTTAAATATTTGTTTAACTTGCCCACGGTTAATACGATTTTTCAAAATCAACTTTCCCGTTTCGAATATTGACTTGCCATGGGTGAAGGGAGATGGGAATCCTAGAACACTGTTAGATGCAACCCATTTGCTAAAATGTGGTCGCAAATGCTAAGTTTTGGTTGCCAATTGGAGCCCTGCAAAGGACAGATGAAAATATCCAATATACCTGGTTCTGTGTGCTTCAACTTGAAATTTTCATCTTGAAACTTTTCTCCGTAGATGCTTTTTCCACCAGTGCCATTACCTTTATCAAAGTCTCCACCTTGACACATAAATCCTGGAATAATTCGGTGAAAGGAACTACCCTTGAATCCAAAACCTTTCTCACCTTGAATAAAAGAAAATAATGCAGATGTGTATCATTGATGATTTGGAAGAAGCTGGACACCTACATGTACATTAATGTACAGTCTACTTCAATACTAAGGCGGCAACGATGCAATGTAATGACAATACCACACATACTGCGATTCGTACCTGACGATACGATACATTTACAATACACAGGAATAAAACAACTACATGTAAGTTGGAAATTCAAACATTTAATGACATCATTGCATTTCTGTGCACTTGCTTTTAAAAATAAAGTTTTTTTTTGGTCACATACATGTATGTTTGTTCTGTTTACTGTTCATGTCAACTACATTTAAATGAGATATATCCTGTTATATAAATTTGTGACTACATTTGCGGAGAAATATGTTCCAGAAGGAATATCATATTTTGGCTTTAAAACGCTAATCAAATTTTCTGAAACCATCACATTCCACTACACTGAAAGGTCATAAATCAGTCACAAGAAACTGAGCTTTTGCTTTTTAAATAGCCTTGGCCCTAGGCAAATTTATTGACAACTTTGTGTTCATTGATTGTTGCAAGCCCATGTGAATTTACGAATTTTAAAATTATTTATGCTTAGATTCATAATTAATTTTATGTTTCAATTCATAATTTACAGTTTATAATTTACGTTTGGGTGAAGTCGTTTCATGTGAAACAACACGTTCATGGTATTACCAGTTTTATAGGTATATCTGTGTTACAAAAACAACAAGTGATGCAAGTTTTTAAAACTTCGATTGAGCCTCCTGGCATTTTAAGTGAGTGAGCCCATATTGACATCGGTGAGGGCACAAGTACGTCAAAAGCAACAACAGCAAAAGAGACATTCCCAAAAACTAAACAAGAGGCCCAATTGTCCTAAATGGTCACCTGAGAAAAATATTGAGTCAGGTTTTGCTAAACTGGTTACCACCTGTTTTTTCCTATGATTGTACCTCTTACCATAATTATTGCACATGTACACATATTCTGATTGAAGCTACCGTTTCCTTGTACTATTATAAGGTATGCATCAAATTTTTTGGCATGGTGCACTTAATTATAATGTTGAAAATAGCAAAGTATTGTTTTCTGTATACACCAGCCAGTCATTGACAGTTAGTCAGAAAGTGGTCTTTCTTTTGACACCAGAGACAATGTTGTTACAAAATGATGTCTATACTGTTCTTTTGACCCCTTTAATAACAGTGTATGTACTGATGGTCCAGGTTGTGCCGAGTGTTGTTCCGATGAACTGATTGAACTTGTGCTACTGCTAGCATCCACTGAGGCTACTGCTGATGCACTTTTATTGACACAAAATTTCTTTTTGGCCCAGTCGTGTAAAGAACCAGATTTGATGTGTCTAGATACATTGCTCTTATGAATATATCTAACGCCATCCACATAGCTCAGGAGAGACTGCAGCGATTGGTCGGTAATTCCTCTTAATTTCGCCTCCTGTCTAATTTTAACCACATTGTTTGTGCAGATTTTGCACTGTAAATATGTCAGTCTGTTATTGTCATCAACTTCGTAATGGAATTCATCATGAAAACTCCATGACAGGAAAGTTTTAGCGTAACAAATTCGCTGGTATATTTGACTTTTCCTTACTCATTTTCGTATTTAGCCATTTTCCCGGGATTTGTCAGCTGAGTGATGTGTGTTAATTCCTTCACACAAGAGAGTTCCAAATGTTTACTTTGTATACTATTACAAGTGGGGACAGATTTACAATCTTCAAAAAATAATTTATGTCTTGTCCAACACCATTTTACATCACCAATGCCAATGATTTCTGTGTATCATGTGTAAAATGTACATATAAATTATTATCAAGGTACAAATATATCATTACAGGTACTTTATTATTATTTTTTTTTTAACGAAAATAAAGAGCCGGCCTGGCTCAGTCAGTAGCGCGCTCGACTCTGGATCATGAGATCGAGTCCCGCCGGTGACAGGTTGGTTTCCTGTCTTTCGGATGAGACAGTAAAAGCTGGAGGCACGTTAAAGAACCCTCACTGCTCAATGGCCATAAGCGCCGAGCATAGGCCAAAATTTGAAGCCCTTCACCGGCATTTGGTGACGTCTCCATATGAGTGAAATATTCTTGAGTGGGACGTTAAACAACAATAAACAAACAAACGAAAATAAAAATCATCGGGACTTAGGACATAACTGGGATATATGTCCCCGATTAGATTTACACTGTCCCTTACACATGGAATTCTTATATGTTGAAGCTACTGATTGCAAACGAACTCATGTTAAAATTTAGATGTTTTATTTGTGCAAATATTGAATTTCAGTAGAGACTGACAACATAATCACGATTACAAACATGAACATATTATTATTAACAGCTGTTTGAAAACAGCGAACGATCCATCGTTTGCCCAAAAATAAAACTTGGTAACCCATGCATAACCTGAACGATCGTTTGCCGCTTAATTCCCACCCTGGATCAGTGGATGTTTAAACGCTTTATGTGTCACTTTATGCTCAAGTATATTACTTATACACAATTAATACCACGGTGTGTACATGCTGACAAGGTGGTCAACTTTCGAGAAAGTTTCGTGATTTCTTTGAATCCTAGTTAGGTCAGCACATGGTGAAATCTGCACTTAGTTCATGCAAATCGATACCTAATTATTTCAGCACTTGTTTCTTTTATAATTGTATTTTTGGCAGTTGCTTGCAATTTATTTTGATATTGGCACTCGGGCCTAATCAATAGGTATTTTCACCCGTTCAACATTATCGCCTTAATTATACAACCATTTGTCCCTCTGAGTCATTTGGACACAGAATGTCACAAACGTTTGAATGCAATAATGATATTCAAGCTTTGCCACGAAACAGCACGATCGTACGGCAATGGCGGACACATCTCTGCCGTTTCTAGTGAGCTCCATAAAAGATGGGAGTCGCCAAAAAAGAATGTCAGGTGTATGCATTTTAATGGTGTCACAACACAATCAACAAAAGGATGCAACTATGCATTTTATACAATGTGTCGTACAGACATAACTATTTGGCAAGGTGGTTTCAACGACATTCAAAAACACAAATACTGGGAAGCACAAAAATGCTGCTGTGTTAATAGATGGAAGTCATCGGTTAAACAGTCATTTTTTTTTTCTACAAGTGTTGATGAGGTTTTATGACGTAACGAGAGCTGAAACTTTATTTTCAGAGTTTATAATTGAAGGACATTGTTGTTGTATCTGTTACATAGTCAGGATAGTCTGCATATTCTTCAATCTTTATGCAGAATGAAACAAGAATTAGGAACTGAAATATTGAAGTCATGAGCATGCTTTGTATTCTCAGAAATGCTCTATCAAAAGTGTCTTCAAAAAAGCTGAATAGCAAGATTTTCCGGGAGCTTTGCCCCCTGGTACCCCAGTGGGGCTTTGCCCCTGCACCATATTAGGGACCTGCAGCCCCCCACCCCACCCTATTGTTCCACTTTTCAGTTACTCAAAGTTGGCAGGTATGACGAGACAACAAACCTCACCTAAATGGGTGCAAATTATCACAAGAATGACACATAATTATCTGTTTTGCTGGTCCGTACTTTGATATTCAATGTAGCAAAGTTACATACAGTATCAGTAAGTGATGTGAATATATTTCACATTATAAGTTAAAATATATATTCCAGGAGGTGGAGCAGGTCCCCTATGTGCACTACTAAATTTGTCTCCCCATAACAGTTAATAATATATATATTGTATGGTGGGGTGGGGCTGTGAATGGTTTTTAAGTTATAAGTAATAATATATATTTCAGGGGGTTGGGCAGGACCCCCTAGGACCCTATCCTTCACCAAGAAATGTATCTACAAATAACAAACAAGAATATATATGGTTTAGGATAGGCATGTGAATAGTTTTCAAGAAATACATAAAAGAATAAATTTAAGGGGGTGGGGCATATACCCCAAAAGCACATCAATTAGCACTGATGTTCTACACTAATGGAACCTCCATCCAAATCACCAGTGTTCTAACACTATCATAAACCAAGAACCAAAATCCTAATGAAAACTTAACATCTGAACACAGCAAATTTTTACAAGAAACTAACTCCAAAAAAAAATCACAAAATATGTCAATTTGAATTTATTCCAAAAAAGTTTCAGATTTAACTTCTCCAATTAATACTTTACCACCAAAGAGTCCTTCATACCAAATAATAGCCTCCTACTACACATACTGAATGATTAATAGTACTTTCCAAAACTTGCCCAAAAACTTAAACCTTTCTCATGAATAAAAGTTACTTTAAACTATAAAACATGTCAAAATTTGCATTCCAAAAAAGTTTCAGATTTCACTCCACTGAAAATTTACCCCCAAAGAGTCCCTAATACAAAATAACAGCCTCCTACTACACATATTGAATGATAAATAGTACTTTCCAACACTTTTTTTGCAAATATAGACATAGGACATAGACGTTTCTGGCGTGTGTATGTGTTTTAAGTTGGTTTAGCCCCCCCACTTTCAATTTGCTTCCGACGCTGATGTACATATATATATATATACATATATATATATACAGTGTATATATACATACATAGGCGTTGGAAGCAAATTGAAAGTGGGGGCTAAACCAACTTAAGAAACACACACGCCAGAAACTTCTGGGGGCTAAGCCCAAATTGTGAACACCTATGTCTATTTTTGCAAAAAAGTGGGGGCTAAGCCCTCCCCCCCCCCCCCCCCCCCAGTTCCGACGCCTATGATATATATATATATCATACCTGTCAAGTCTACCGATTTCAGCGGTAGTCTACCGATTTTTCTATTCATCTACCGCTTGTCTACCGCCGAGAAAAAATCTACCGATTTTTCTAATTTTCAACCAATTTCCCTATATTTCTACCACTTCTTGTCCATTTTCCGGCGATCGGTAGACATTTTTGTCAAGATTAAATGTTCTAAATCGTAATTTTCAGTCTATTAATTGGCGACAAAAAAAAGCTTGAAATGTCTGGCGCCTCCATATCATTGAAGTATTAAGACATCTGTTCTAGGTTATATAAGTCCCCTATATCTTCCAAATAGTCATGAAGAACAAGGACTAATAACCCTGCTTATTAATTAATGTTATTAGACCATACAGAGGTGTCATTATCGGACGTGTGCCGACGGTAATTTACACAATGACCTGTACTGTGGACAGGTACCTCATAATCATATACAGCTTGATTACCTGTATATCTAAAGACTAAACATCCACACCTATAATCACTATCCATATGTTCTGTCCTATATACAATTATCAAAGATTAACATCATTGATGTTATATTAATTTCATGCAGCTTCTGCATCAATCCTCAATGATTTTACTTTAAAAATATAGCTGAGAAATATCGAAGCGAGATCGTGGTGTCTTCTATGATGTCCACACTCCACATACTATACAGTGTTATACATGTATCTTAAATTTGTGATGATTTCAATACAAAAACGATGTTTTATTTCATTTACATAATATTTTATACAAAGATAATAATATCTTCTTGTAACACATTGAATTGAATTTAATAAAATGTCAGTAATGACAGTAAACACATTTATATAACCTCAATAATCTTTTTTTTTTCTTTTTAAAAGCAGATTTGATTTTTCTTTATCAAATCTCATTTGTTTTAGTGAACTATTCAGTCATCATTTGTTGTTTTTATCTTATCAATTAATGAAAAAGGTACAATATGAAGATAAAAACTTTCAGATAAATATTTGGGTATGCAAATATTTTGGTAATAAATGTTCAAATCTCCAAAAATAAATAAATAAATAAATCAAGCCTTTGACTTTAAGAATTATCATACTTTCAAGTATTTAGCAATCAAACCGAGATTATATTTCTTCCAGGTAAGTCTAGTTATTTATTTTCTGCATTCCAAATCCAACTGTTATATTAGAATATTCAGAATTTAGTATATTTTTAAATTTGTTATAACAAATTAAGAAATACTAAATTTTAAACATTCTAATATAACACAATGACCATAACATCATTTTGAGTCTCCCAAGTTGTGTGTGTACATGTATATATTGCATGTATTAAAACTTCAAAATAAAGCCTATGTCTATTCCTTATAAATTTCAAAGTCGACTAGAAAATTAAAAGAAATGTGATATATAATATCATCAATATTATTGACAATAATTCCCTTTTAGATTCATAAAATGGCAGATATTGAAGTTTGAAATTACAATTTTTTCTTGTTATTTCGGAAGGGGGACACCCCCTCCCCTTTCACTTATTTCAACGCAACTGGTGCACTCATATATATCAGAATGACAACGCATTTGTAAAAAGTTCGACCGTTGTACGCATTTTATACCCCAGACAAATTTCCTAATGTTGACAGGTATGATACATGTGTGTGTGTGTGTGTGCTCTTCCATATCTTTAACTGTCTGATTAGTTGTGTTTATGTGTTCACACAGCCCCTGGTCAGTATTTTGTTGAAATTAAATTTTAAAACACTCACATTGGCCATAATTATTCATTTATTAGATCTATTGTCTTTCTATTAGTTTTACAGTTGGGCATTAATTACTGGTAACCGTACTTTAATATCTTTATAGAGTATAGTTCAAATAATAATAATTTAACAAAAATTCCTATAGATCTCCAAGTAACCGTGCACGAGGTAGGTAAAGCGCGCGTTTACCTTGCACGGTTACTAGTCACGTGGTTCTACAACGTCCCTATTGTCGTACTGTAATGGACATTAAAAAACCAACCTGTACACAATGCCCGGAAATTTTCAGCTGTTTTTGGAACTACATCATTGCGCAGTTCGAAAATAACCCTTCCTGCCGCTTTTCCACCAATAGTGATATCAAAGAAGACTTTCGACATCGTAACAAGTCTGTCGATCTACTGTCAAGAGAGGGCCTAGATCTATCCACTTAGACTGTTGTCTGTAAAAAGAGGGCTATACAATAACCGGCGCAGCTTAATAAATGGAAAATTCCCGGCGAATTGACCTGACACGGAAGTAGAAGATATCGTAATAATCTAAAAAATGTGGAGGTCGAAGCCGAACATGTTTTGTTTGTGTTGTAACCCTTCAAGATTAGATTATTTTTTTATTGAAAAATGAGATGTCATCAGATTTAGGTGAAGTGCCACAAGTTTTGACCTGTGATTGGCTCCAATATATGTAATATTCCAAAATCACTTAAATATACAGGCACTTCCAAAATTAATTTAATTTTTAGAATACATTTCATGTAAAACCACCGATTTAAAAAAAAAATCGTGAAGCCATTTCTTATCGCATTTGAATAGAATTTTCATTGTTAAACAGAGAACGTTTCCAAGTTTCATTGTTTATTTGGATGTAATTTTCTAATTAATAATTTTAAAAATTTGACAAAAAGTAAAAATTAGATATAATCACAATTTTACTTACACATAGAAGGAATTTTCATCACAAAAATTTGATCTACACTTTGTGTTTAGATTGACGAATTTTTCAATTTCTGATTCGGAAAATTAAATAAAAATTTATAGTGAAACTGTATCCAATTCTTTGTTTATCAGTGAAAATCTTATTGAAATGCGATGAGAATTGACTTCATAATATCAAAGATATATAGCTATACATGCATATCGATATTATGATTTTTTTAAAGGATATATGGTTTTACACGAAATATATAGTAAAAATGATCATGTCTATAAACTTTTGGCAAGTATCTATTTCGATTACCATATACATATGCAGAGCAGCCAAAGTGGTATTTACCACCCCCTCCGTTATTTATTGTTAAATGGTGTGATTTCTACATACGTATGTATCGAATAACTTTCACAGCAACGTTCCTAAATAATAGTAATATTAGAAATTTCTCTTGTAAATTAGTTTCCGCCTCTTCTGGATATATTCAAAACAAAACAACCCCCCCCCCCCCCCAAAAAAAAAAAAAACCCCAAACAAAATAAAAAACAGATTCAGTATATCACGTATAAGCAGGCAAAAGCCTTGAATACAATTTTGGCAATTTACTATTAATTTACGAGTTATTTTTACAGAAAAATAAAACGTTTTATGCTTGTTGCCAGTTTTAGCGGGCGAACACCTGTTTCGCCCGTTTTAATCCCCCCCCCCCCTGAAAAATGTTACGTCTACAATAGATGCTTTGGTCCATACTGCCTGTAGGTAAATACATGCGAAATAAATTGACAAATATCACCTACATATTTTGTGTAATTTACGGATGTCATTTTACACTTCAAGCTCGAAATCTTTCACTGTGTTGATTATCGACAGAGTTGTTTTTACAAACAACAACAACAGCAACACTCCTTGGTTCCCGGCCCAATCTTACTTCGTCGATAGCATCAGTGAGCCAGGATCCCAGGCTACATTTGGGATCCAGGGTTAGATATAGTGGCCGATTCGGGACATCGTAATCTCGCTTGTATTACGATATTACCATACGAAATGACGATTTTTTCAATCTTGGTCTTGGTTACAAACAAATATGTTTGTTACAACACAATTTTCTAAAATCAATTTGAAACATTACACAGACCTGACCCTCTACTAAACGAACTCATGGTTAAATAATTATTAATTTACAAGTTCGTTAGTGTGGAGATTGTCGGCAATTCTCAACCTGTGTTTCGATTTACGAACCAGGATTTAAAAAAAAAAAAGGGGGGGGGGTGAGTATTAACTTCTACAATAGCAGCGGGAGCAACGGCTCTACAGGACCAGATAGTAACGACATTTGTTATAAAATATTAACGCAGTGTCATAGGAAGCAAATTCAAATTGTGCGAGGGCATTTTTTATGACAAGAGGCCTTGACGGTCACCTGAGGTAAGCATAAATATATACAAGAGTTTTCAGGGGAAGCAGTTTTTATTGTCGTGAAAGGAAATTCATGATTTTAAACAATACAGGATTAAAAAATTAGACTTTCACAAAATTCTTGCATAAAATTATTCCTTCACCAAATTACTGGTAAAACACATGAAATGAATGTATCGCAGTGAATACAAGGGGGATAATCAAAGAAATCACACAAAAATGAATTAAAATGACAAAGTCTGAAAGGACCTCAAATGTGTAAAAAAATAATATTCCGATTTCTATGAAAATTGCAAACTTGAATCATACATCCATGTAGATCATTCAGAAACAATCTGTTTTTCAATTCATGCAGAGGTTCTGGAGAAGAAGATTTTTAAAGAGGGGTACCTTCTGAGACCTATAATGCCCACCCTGGATCCACCTCCGGACCAAACTGGCTGAGAAGTCTAAACTTGGTCAAATACCTTAAGCACTTGCTGCCTGTGAATTTTCGTCAAAATCCCTGTATTGGTTTCAGAGGAGAAGTCGAAAATATGAAAAGTTTACGGACGGATGACGGACGGGGAGTGATCACAATAGCTCACTCGAGCCTTCGGCTTAGGTGAGCTAAATATTGTATATGAAAAAGTGGGGGCCCTCTGCCCAAAGTTCCTATGCCTATATTGTGTGTCAATCAATCAATAGCTCTCTCTCTCTCTCTCTCTCTCTCTCTCTCTCTCTCTCTCTCTCTCTCTCTCTCTCTCTCTCTCTCTCTCTCTCTCTCTCTCTCTCTCTCTCTCTCTCTCTCTCTCTCTCTCTCTTTTCAAAGGGGCAATCCCATAACCCCCTCGAATCCACCAGTTGAAACATTACTGCCAGCTTGCGATTTCACTTTTGGATGTTTTCAAATTCAAAATCAGATAATTTAAAAAAAAAACAATCTAATATGCTTCGCAACTCTACATTTGGAAAATTCCTTACAGCACGGAAAAGTGCTTAAAGTAATTAATTTGTATAATCCAAATTTGGGGGTACAGTGTGTTTGCAATGACTATGACTAAGATACGATAATGAAAGGTGCTACAAAAAAAGCAATGTACAGAGCCCGGACAAAAGTATTCGTAAGCTATGATTTTTTACTACATATTTAAAACCACATTTTGTCGAAAAAATACTGTGAAGCCATTTCCAAACACATTTCAATAGAATTTTCACCATTAAACAGAAAATGTTTCCAGTTTTCATTGATTATTTGGATATAATTTTCTAATTTGTAATTTCAAAGATTCAACTAAATAATTTAAACAAAAAGTAAAAAAAAAAAAAAAATAGACGTCACAATTTTACTTACCCACATAGGTAGTTGTCATCACAAAATATAAAATGTTTCTGTTTAAATAAATAGTTTTTGGATTTCTTATTTAGAAATCAATAATCAAAATATGTAATGAAATTGGGTTTAATTCTTTGTTTAACGATGAAAATGCTATTGAAATGCGATCAGGAATGGCTTCACAATATATATATTTTTAAATGTGGTTTTATATGAAATATATAGTAAAAACGATAGTGTGCTAATACTTTTGTCCGGGCTCTGTATATGTATACAGAACGATTACCAGGTGATGTAAATTGGCGATATAATAAAACGATGTATATAGAACGACTCCCAGGTGATGTAAATTGGTGATATAAGAAAGCGATGTATATGAGAACGACTCCCAGGTGATGTAAATTGGTGATATAAGAAATCGATGTATATAGAACGACTCCCAGGTGATGTAAATTGGTGATATAAGAAAGCGATGTATATAGAACGACTCCCAGGTGATGTAAATTGGCGATATAAGATAGCGATGTATATAGAACGACTCCCAGGTGATGTAAATTGGCGATATAAGAAAGCGATGTATATAGAACGACTTCCAGGTGATGTAAATTGGTGATATAAGAAAGCGATGTATATTGAACGATTACCAGGTGATGTAAATTGGTGATATAAGAAAGTGATGTATATAGAACGACTTCCAGGTGATGTAAATTAGCGATATAAGAAAGCGATGTATATAGAACGACTTCCAGGTGATGTAAATTGGCGATATAAGAAAGCGATGTAGGGCCTAGATTGGACGATTACCAGGTTATGTTAATTAGCGATAAAAGAAAGCAATGTATAAAGGACGATTACCGGGTGATGTACATTGGTGATATAAAAATTGCTGTATATAGAACGATTACCAGGTGATGTAAACTAGCGATATAATTTAAGAAAGCAATGTCTATATAGAACGACTACAAGGTGATGTTAATCGTCGATATAAGAAAACGATGCATATAGGACGATTACCACGTGATGTAAATTGGCGATATAAGAAAGCGATGGATATAGGACGATTACCAGGTGATGTAAATTGGCGATATAAGAAAGCAATGTCTATATAGAACGACTACCAGGTGATGTAATTCGGCGATATAAGAAAACGATGTATATGGGATGATTACCAGGTGATGTAAATTGGCGATATAAGAAAGCGATGTATATAGGACGATTACCAGGTGATATAAATTGGCGATATAAGAAAGCGATGTATATGGGATGATTACCAGGTGATGTAAATTGGCGATATAAGAAAGCAATGTATATAGGACGATTACCAGGTGATGTAAATTGGCAATATAAGAAAGCGATGTATATGGGATGATTACCAGGTGATGTAAATTGGCGATATAAGAAAGCAATGTATATAGGACGATTACCAGGTGATGTAAATTGGCGATATAAGAAAGCAATGTATATAGGACGATTACCAGGTGATGTAAATTGCCAATATAAGAAAGCGATGTAGGGTCTATAGATAGGACGATTGCCAGGTTATGTTAATTAACAATTCTAAATAATGAGGAAATTATTGCCCATTTGAAGAAAATTTAAGAAACATAAAAATTGTTTGAAAACTCGAGCAGTTTTATATATTTCTGACTCAAGTAGAATCTTTTTTTTAACAGGAAAATCATTAGTGTGATACGAAATTTTTATGTGTATATTGAAACTAAATTAATAATTGTTTTTATCCCATTCAGTCAAACCCTAGACCTGCAGCAAATTTGGTGATTTAGTCCATGGCTTTTTTATCATGTGTAATATAAATTTTCCCCATAATAATTATTATAATTTTAACGAGTTTAACATTGCTGGATCGGGTTCTGTTAAACCTTACAAACGACAAAGAACTTACTGCGATCTCTACCGAAATTTGTCGGAGTTTATCGAATGATTTCTACTTCCTGTATGACCCGCCCTCTATGCGGAAGCGAAATTGCCGGTGAAGATACATTGTAGAAGTTTAATAGAACTTTTTTGTGAGTATCATCATTTGGATAGTTCTCTGATGTAAACAGTTTTTATGATTGAAATTATTGTTTTCGACGAGTATATTTCATATTTACATAAAGCATAGCAACTGAAACGTCTGTGAATAAACGAAAATCACAGAAGTTGTTTAAAAGTCTACCCCCCTCCAATTTCCAAACTCCAGGCTGATGATTCATCCGCTTTCAAATATTATATTTGCACTTTTCCTCATCGCACCAGTGTGTAAGAACAAAGGATCGACTTTAAAACGATTCCTGAACTTCCTCATTTCTGCTTCAAAAACGTATGGAGCCCTGAATAAAAGTAGAACGTTTTACTTATCTTGGTGACAATGTTGTAATGGGGAGTGTTCAATTTTATCTATATTACTGTCAGTCCAACTCCAAGCACAGGCGTCTGATGTTTTATCTATGTAAATGGTATATAAGGCCCTTTGGTAGGTAGATCACTTAAAAAAACAAAAGGAAAGTATCATCTTTTTCTGGACCTCAACTTAGCCTGGGTTCCTGGCCCAATCTTACTTCGTTGACAGGGCCAGGTGTAATACAATCCACGTGACCAAGTTATCAGTGCAAAGCAAGACTGAAAATTATCACGTGACCAAGATACCGGTTATAGAAATGCGCATGCCCATATTAGTAAACAGAGAAAATGGTGGTATCCGTCTTGATATTCAAACGGGCAATCACATCAGATTCTTGCAAATGTAGTTAACAATCTACTTGTTTATGTCCGTGGAATCTTTATTGTGTATTTCTACAACGATTGAGTGCATACAGCATGTATAATATACTGGAAAACCTGGTGTCACATCGACTGAGTATAGGGGCACCAGGTTTGTTATGATTTGATGATATCCCACAATTCAGTGCAGCGGAAAAGGTAATCTTGTCCAATCAGATAATGGAGGTGATTGTATTCCACCTGGCTATACTGACAGCCTTTAGCATCAGTGAGCAAGGATCCCAGGCTTGGCCTCAACTGAAACCTAAGTTTAAGAGCCCATCATTTTCTTCTTCTTTAGTAAGTGGCTTCCTCAGATGTAACTGAGTATACTTGCACTGAATTTAAAAGCACACTCATGACACACAGGGCATTCTATTTGCAAAATAATAAAAATTTATAAACGGTTAAATTAGGTTGACTGCATACAGGTGGTCTATGGAAATACTGAAAACATAAAAAACAATAACAATTTACCGAATACACCAGAAAAAGCACCGAAAACACCAATATGAATTAGACAAACAACTAAATTATTAAATGTATTTATATTTGGCTCCCTAATGTAAAGTTAAGATAATTTTGATGCATTTAATAGAAGTTATTACCATATTATTTCCAATACACAAGAGACACATGTGAGCTCCGGTTTTACATCCTGATTGACATCTAGATGTGTATTTGACTTGAATTATGTAAACCCTTTTAATTAATTTGCATTTTTATTAAAAAAATACAAGAAGTCTTTGTGTTAATATACCAGTACATGCAGTATGCATCTAACACAAGTGTAGTTGAATACAAAATGTATGAAGTTATGTTTATAAATATAAATAATACCTCTTCTGGGAGACCACCTGTCTTAAGAGGCCACATTCTGAAAACCACTCAGTTAAATATCTATAACTACAGTGCAATCTCACTGTTAAGACCACCTACCTCACTGACTCAAAGTGGTCTGATTAGTCAGGTGGTCTCTTAAGTGAGGTTTTGTACCTATTAAAGACGTATCAAGAGACTGATAACTTGTGGTCTGAAATATGAGGTAGTCTTCTAAGTGAGGTGGTCTTAAGACAAGGTTCTACTGTAATACCTCTTTTCGGAAACCACCTGTCTTGAGAGACCATATTTCAATGGCAGATTGGGTGACCTATCAAGACAGGTATCACAAAATAGAAAACATCGCAGGAAAATTGATATCTGAATTTACTTACTGGTAGCCAGGAAGAGCTGATTAAGGTTGACATCAATTTCTTCCTTATACACAGACCATCACTATAATGCATACTCAATGGATTATAATCCGTTACATCACATACATGTAGATACAATTGTTCTTATCCTATGCTAAGGATATGATTGTGTAAAGTTGAAAATCCACTATACATACCGGTACTAGAAGCTGTATGTGTACAAATATGTATATGATAACTGCATCAGCCTGTATTTACTATATGTATTAACATGACACAGAATTTTTAGGTCAGTCATAATCAGCTGACCTTAATTATAGTGCGTTTGGTTACATATAGGACAAGGTTTTTTGTGATTTTCTCAAAGGCATTTATATCTGTAACCATTATCTTATGTAAAATTAATTAATTTGTACAATATGTAACTGCACAGAATTTACTACATAAATCCATCCAAAAGATTGAGCCCTGTATTCTTAGAAAATCTTCAAAATTTTTGTCAATTCATGATGATGGTTTAAAACAATCAGCAGCACAGCCTATATTACCTACTTTTTTGTCGTGTGAACACAAGTGACCAATCAACTGAAAGTAAACATGTTTACCTTTGTCACGTGGTTAAAGAGGTCAACATAAAATAAAATTTGAAGGGGTTGTGTCAAAGATTAATATTGAATTGAGCGGAAATGTTTCATTCTTTCGGAGAGGAATGCTAACAGGGCCAAGAGCCGTTTTTGTAGCGCATTGTAGCATCTTGGGAATAAGGAAACTGTTGGACAGAATGTAAGTGTTAAATGTCAATGAATATAATATAATGTCAATGCGATTTACGTCTGAATATATGCATTTTATCTGGGAAAAGTCTAGTTTCCGAGATTTGTGGTGTTGAAAGTGCCATTTTTGACATTTTGATAAAATTTTGTGTTTATTCCGTAAAGAAAAAATAGAAAATAGATCTAGGGTGCAACTTCCTGTTCCATATAAATGGTGTTTAATTATTTTTCAAAGGTTTAAAATCAAACCATATAATCGGTTCTAAAATGAGGGCTTATGTAGGACAATTCCCAAGGGCACCAGACACTTGCTTGATTGATTGGTGACCTCACCTTTTCGGTTTCATTTGCAAACTGGTTTATGCCACAGGAAAACATACATAAATCAATGTTACAATAAATATGATATTCAGTTTTATTCATTTATTTATTTATGTTCATAGCCGGTGTTGCGAAGTAGTCACATTATCATCTTACTTGGAGCATCTATGAAAACAGTCGGTACTTCACAAATTACGGTATAATTGTGTCTTTTAGGTATTTTTTGCATATCATATAAAGCGATATGAGCTGTCGTAGGTAAAAAAATTTACATGCCCATTTTATGTAATATTCTATCTCATATATATTCCAAAGAGACCATCTGTAGTTAGAATAACAAATGCATGTGTAAAATTGCAACAATCTTGCCAAACGTTACCCGTAATATCAGTTATTTTTTGTCCACCATACTTTGAGCATTGGTAATTTTTTCAAAGATTATCGAGTGACCAATAAACACATGCTATTTGCAGTTAATACACATTCTGTTCTTATTACCCTTTGCATTTATTTTCGTACATCATCATTTCATACCTAAATCGGTCTTTTTTCGTCGTTTCAAAACATTCATTTCATAATTGTCCACGTGTCGGGTATATCGGGTGATCTCAACCCATTTTTAACTCATACCATCGCATTCTCGGCTTTATCATTCTTGACACATATGATCATGAACTGCCCAACTTCACCAAACATGGCAGCACGATTGTTAAACGTGAGGTACGCAGACTTTTCACAGTTATATTGTTTTGATTTTTGTCAATATCAGCATTCAGGATAACATTAAAGATCAGAAAAATTTCTTTTAGTGACCAAATATATTTACTCATATATTCATCTGATTTTCTTTAGGTATTTAAAATAGCATTGAAAAGCATATATTTTACATAATACTTGCACTTTCCAAAAAAAAAATAATGTCCTGTATTTTAAAAATGAATATAAAACATAAAAATCCACTGACTTTAACATAATCTGAGCACGTAAAGGACCGAGATCCCCTGACCGAATTACGAAGTACATTTGATATGGCGAAAGAGTTTATCTGAAAGGTCATTGCATACGGAAATACAGCTGGATTTTTTAAGGTACAGGAAATGTACAATGTACAATGTTTACATGTTTGACAATGTATTTGAACACACATTTTATCATATTTTCGACTATATGTCAGGGGACAAAAATGATCATCGTGACAGCTTATATCACTTTAAAAGATCAGATTTTAAAAATATTATCAACACATCTGGAATCCAGAAAAGGGCTTCCCAGGGCTTTTAAAAAAATTCTGGACTCCCTCATCATGATCATGCATTTGTGTTGGCTGAAACTTAATTTGTGTAAGTGATAAGTCTGTCAATTTGATGCAATATTTGACTGGGATAAAAATGTTGCAATGTGATAATTAACTCTCTGCGCTTTTAAAATTACGGGTAAACATTTCTGGGAAGCATATCCTTGACCACAGGAAAACCCTGATTTTGTGTCTGGAAGCTAGATAATAGCTCATTAATCTATATCAATGAAATATTTTGAACATGAAAGAGGTCATATATAATTCAATGAGGATACTAGGCCGAAATTCTGCCCCGATTTTAAGTAACGTTTTTGCTGATCCAACTCTCTTTTGAGAAGGATAATCAGTCTGATTTATTAGCAGATTGCCAGGAATATTTTCGCGTCTGGACGCAGAAAAATGCGTCTATGGGATTCCAAATTTCAGAAATTATCTGAAAGATGAGTAAAACCTTACTCCCCCCTATGAAATTTTGCTTCACAATCCAACACTTAGAAATACAGTGTATGTGCAGTGACCAGGGAGAACGTGCCTTCGAAAATTGATAATATGAGTGTAAAACCTTTAATTTTTCTATAAAAAGTCAGAAAAATAAATAACAAATTTCCCCAAAATACTTTCAATTTCCACTCCTCCAACTTTAAATACCTCCGACTTTAAACACCCACTCTGCTTTTGATGAGGTATGCATAGCAAAGCAGTTTTAAAAGTCTAATTTTATGTCACCAGGCTGGGACCCATCCCTTTTAACATTTTCTAGATCTGCCAGTGTTGTATATATTTATTGCATAAAGCATTTTGAAAACATTTTTTTTATCGGGCAAAACATTTTTATATTAAGAAAAATTGGCTCTCCACTTATGATTTATATGTATTTTTAAAAATAGCATAAAGTCCACAATAAAAATTATGAAATTGTTATCCATGTAGCAGGGATCAAGGATCTTTGGGGGGGATCCATTTATCTACATGTAGTATGATGTACAATGTACATTTTATACTAGGATATACACTGTACCTGTTTTGTCTGGGTCAAGGATCTGTGGGGGGGTTCCATTTATCTTAACATGTAGTATGATGTACAATGTACATTTTATGCTAGGATATACACTGTACCTGTTTTGTCTGTTTAACTCCTACAGAATTATAATTTTGGGGGCGAAATTTCATTATTAGTTCGTACATGTACAATGTTCATGTACTTATATACATATAGGGTACCTGCTTTGTCTGTGTACATGTACATGTAGCTCCAAGCATCCAATAGTTTAGTAATTTTGGGGTTGAAATTAGTTGGCATATAGCTATTTTGTCAGTATAACTCATCCAACAGAATTGTAATTTTTGGTGGACGAAATTTCAGTATGAGTAGCTATAGGCCTTTAGGCAGGGAAAATTTGAGTTAGCCCAGATTACCACTATGATCCTTCATTTAGTCTCGCCTTCTCAATTTTGTTCCAAATGTGTATCTCTGGTTTTTATATTTACCTTTGAAACGTATGCAGCATATACATGTATGGAATATCCTTATGCTTTAATGCATTAAAGTTTTTGTGTGTAAAGAAATCCAAGGGACTCTTAAAAATTACCACAGTGGGTTATTTAGTTGAATGCCAAATGTAGCAGATGGAGAAAAATGTGTGGACAGATCGGGAATCAAACCCATGACCTTCCAAACACTTGCATGACACTCTAACCAACTGCACTATCAGGGCTATCTGTATATACAAAATGTAACTGAAACCAGAAAAATTTTAAGGAACTTTTTTCACAATTCAGATAACTTGTGCGACAAAATGCAGTAAAATACCAGTAATATAATCTGATCTAATGTGAAAGGCTGTTGGGTACAATCCCTACATGTACCTGTTTTGTCTTTGTATCTCCTCCATGCAATACTATACCATGTGCATGTGTAGCTATGATATTTTTGTGTAGAAAAGCCTACCACCCCTGTCATGATTTAGTTTAGTCTTGTTGTGTTTGTACATACATGTAGACATGTGGCAATTGAATAATTAGCCTAATGGAACTATATACATGAACTGTCACACTTACATGACATACAGTCATGGGACATGAATATTCATCACTTATGTTGTTTTTTTCTTTGGTTTATATAAAACTAGCAAATTTTTAAATCTAAATGCTCACAGAATCCACAAATTTAAGCAGTATTTTAAACAAAGAAGAAAATAACATTACTGGGGAATATTTATGCCCCACGACTGTACATTGTTCTTTGATCCCATCATTAAAATTTGGAAAAAAAAAGAAATCCACTTTGCCTTATCAGTGATCACTTGTATTGTCATCCAAGACCAGTCCATTTTGCAGACCTGTGGACAAGTGATTGTCTGGTACCAGTCCATTTTGCAGACCTGTGGACAAGTGATTGTCTGGTACCAGTCCATTTTGCAGACCTGTGGACAAGTGATTGTCTGGTACCAATCCATTTTGCAGACCTGTAGACAAGTGATTGTCTGGTACCAGTGCATTTTGCAGTTGGACAATTGATTGACCAGCACCAGTCCAGTTTGTAGTTGGACAAGTGATTGACCAGCACCATTTAGGTTTACAGTTGGACAAGTGATTGTCCAGCACCAGTTTGGTTTGCAGTTGGACAAGTGATTGACCAGCACCGTTTAGGTTTACAGTTGGACAAGTGATTGTCTAGCACCAGTCCAGTTTGCAGTTGGATAAGCGAAAGTTACCAGTTTGATAAATATATGTACAGTGTTTCTTTTTGTGTGGTTCCCTCAGATTATTGATACAGTGTTGTTATACTGTCAGAAACAAAGTTTTCCAGGCCACATGTAAGTATAAGTAGAATTTTATGAACAAATGAGACCTCTTGCGGTGGTCTAGTGGTGGAGTGTTTGACTCTCAAGTAGAAGGTACTGGGTTTGATTCCAAGTACCAGGTCATCATTTGAAGACTTTTTAAAAATGGTAGTGGCTGTGCCATGGCTAAACACTTGACATACTGAGTGAAAATTGTGGCTCTTTTGGATAATACTTAAAGATGTGGCACATAAAAAAAAAAAACATGGCATCAGTCCATAGCACAGGTCAAAATTTGTAACAGTTCACACAGAACTGGTGACATCTCGAATCTTGATATAAGTGAAAGATTCATGGCAGGATGTAAAACAACGAACAAACAAGAAACAAAACAAAAATGAACCACATGACATGACATGTACATGTACTTGTATTACTCAATGACTGATGATCTACTGTCAAATCACAGATAAACAGATGCACTATATGTACTAAAATGTACTAACGATAATCAGTTTGTAGTAGAAGGATGTAAACAATCTGCTACATTAATTATGTACAAATGTAATTATTGGTTAATCAAAAATACATCATTTTACTTGTACATGTACATACATGTGAGGGATTTTCCTTGAACTAATTTTGGTCCAATTACAGCACCCTTCCAAATGCAAAAATGGCTTGTATATTTCCCAAAATATGTAAAAATTCACAATTTGGAATTTCAAAATAAAAATAAAATATTTTCAAACAAATTCCTCAAATTAAATTGTCCGTTTTTAGCAAAAATGTTGTACATGTATATTTTCCCAATTTTCTGGACCCTGGATGCAGAATTTTGGAGGAAGGAAAACCCTCTATTTACATGTAAAGGTACAATGAAAGCTTTTCATTACAAATACAAATTTTGTATTTTTGCATTTATCTGGAACTACATTGTATAAATGGTTGGAAGATTTATCCTTTGTCCCAAATCATGCCTGCATCATAACATACCCCTTTAATTACCTCGCTGGGGCGAAAGTCTGGAGAGCTAATGCCATACCCCTGGCGGCAGCATCATCAGTGACACCCGTAGACAAAACTTTAACCTGGCCTATAACTTTTTAACCGCAATGGACAGGGCTCTGATATTTCACATATATATATTTCTTATGATCAGAGCCTTCATTTAGTACCTTGACTTTTGACCTTGTGAACTTGACCTACATGTAGGATTTGACCTACTTTTCAAAACTTTTAACCTGAGCTAAAGGAATAAAAATGTGTCTCATGCTATAGGTGATGTGTCTCATGCTATAGGTGATGTCTCATGCTATAGGTGATGTGTCACATACTTAAGGTGATGTGTCACAAGCTATTGGTGATGTGTCACATTTATAAGTGATGTGTCTCAAGCTATAGGTTAATGTGTCGAAGCTATTTGATATTTATTTGGTTTGTTTATTTAATCATTGTTTTACATCCTGTTTAGAAATTTTCACTAATATGCCAATGCCACATGTTACAGGTGCTTTTTATGAAGCTGAAGTTGAAATGTCACATGCTATAGGTGATGTGTCTTATGCAATAGGTGATGTGTCACATACTATAGGTGATGCATCACAAGCTAAAGGTGATTTGTCACAAGCTATAGGTGATGTGTCTCAAGCTATAGGTGATGTGTCACAAGGTATAGGTGATGTGTCACAAGCTATAGGTGATGTGTCATAAGATATAGGTGATGTGTCACAAGGTATAGGTGATGTATCACAAGATAAAGGTGATGTGTCACATGCTATAGGTGATGTGTCACAAGCTATAGGTGATGTATCACATGCTATAGGTGATGTGTCTCATGCTATTAGTGATGTGTCTCATGCTATAGGTGATGTGTCACAAGCTATAGGTGATGTGTCTCAAGCTATAGGTGTTGTGTTACATGCTATAGGTGATGTGTCACAAGCTATAGGTGATGTGTCACAAGCTACATGTGTAGGTGATGTGTCTCATGCTATAGGTGATGTGTCACAAGCTATAGGTGATGTGTCACAAGCTATAGGTGATGTGACACAAGCTACATGTGTAGGTGATGTGTCTCATGCTATAGGTGATGTGTCACAAGCTATAGGTGATGTGTCACAAGCTATAGGTGTTGTGTTACATGCTATAGGTGATGTGTCACAAGCTATAGGTGATGTGTCACAAGCTATAGGTGATGTGTCACAAGCTATAGGTGATGTGTCACAAGCTATAGGTGATGTGTCACAAGCTACATGTGTAGGTGATGTGTCACAAGCTATAGGTGATGTGTCACAAGCTATAGGTGATGTGTCACAAGCTATAGGTGTTGTGTTACATGCTATAGGTGATGTGTCACAAGCTATAGGTGATGTGTCACAAGCTATAGGTGATGTGTCACAAGCTACATGTGTAGGTGATGTGTCACAAGCTATAGGTGTTGTGTTACATGCTATAGGTGATGTGTCACAAGCTATAGGTGATGTGTCACAAGCTATAGGTGATGTGTCACAAGCTACATGTGTAGGTGATGTGTCTCAAGCTATAGGTGTTGTGCTACATGTGTAGGTGATGTGTCTCAAACCATGCAAATCATCTCTAGTTAGTGCAGGTTTAAGCCTCAATAGAACCAAAACTGATTTTGTGAGAAAGTTTGCTGGTTTACCTGCAGGAGGTAGGAGATCTATATTACCAGGTACATTGTACAGCGTAAGTAGGTTCTCTCCTCTGTCACCCAAAGCTAGCTGCCACCATATCACGGTTTTCAATAATTCTGCAATTAAGAGGCCAATTACAAATTGAAAGAGGCCTTCTACTGTCAGAGATCCACACATTTAATACAATCTTACAGATTTCTAGGCTGCCAAATTTTGGTTATAAGCAGTCACTTTGGCCTCCAGCCGCCTTTTATTGAAAACACTGCATATATTAGTGTAAAATTGTTTAGGATGGCGTTGATCACCATTCATACAAACAAATAAACTCAACTAACTCAATTTCTTGCATTGTTTCAACTAGTTGATACAGTTGTAACTTCCTGTTTTGATGAAGATTGGTGTATCATCGAGACTGGGAATTGAACTCAGGACTTCCTGTTTGTTAAATAAAATCACTTATTAAATATTTTTTATATATATATATATTATATATATATATATATATATATATATATATATATATATATATATATATATATATATTTAAATAATATTGCCTCATACACATAACTTTGCATGGCAGAGTAACCTGTAGATTATTATAATGTATAGTATGGATGGTTCTACTCACTTTTTAGGACAGATAATGTATTTTACATGTATTACACTGAGTAGTCTTATGGAATGGTTACAAGCTGGAACAATTATTGTCAGTGTTGTTAAGCTGCATTACCTACCGGTAATATTTGAACTTGTCCGGGTCAAGAATGAGTTTTCAAGAGTCCACCCTGTTAGGTTATATGGAATGGCCTGTATGCCTAACATTTAAACTGGTCCAGGTCAGTAAAGGGTTCACAGGAGTCCACCCCATCAGGTTATATGGAAAGGACTACATATAAAGATGTATACCTACTGTAAATTGGGGTATTTTGGCTTTAGTTTTGGCCAATTTTGCCACCCTATTAAAATGGCCAAACCATCCAAAATATATATACATTTGGCAACTGGAAAATCTGGATCTTTTTATAATTACATTGATGACCTTACATCTTACACATTACATTCTCATATCACGACTGGTATACATGGTATATCCATACCTGGTTTACTATCTACTTAGATAGCAGGATATCTCCTTGAAACTATATATATATATACCTGTTTATATATATGTATTTATGTGAGTGACACCCTCGTCAGTTTGATCTAGCATAAAAATATTTTTATGTGATAACAGTTTTATCTGTAAAACATGGCTAACACCCTTCAACCCATTAACACTTTAGATGTATAGGTACATACAAATGACTTTGTACATGTAGAAAACTAAAGAATCTTCACACCAAAGAAAAGAAAGAAGAATGCTGCACCTAGAGTTTACCTGTATCTTTAGGCCAATAGGCGAGACATTAAGTCTATAAAGAGTTATTGGTGATAGGAAAATGAGCCTCAGCGGGTATATTTACTTGAAAGTTTTTCATTTACATTGGTAAGCACATTGAAATTTTAGCAAAGTGAAATATATGTGTAGTGCTTTCAGGCCAGCACCACAAGAGAAGAACCACTTGAACATCTATGTGGACCTATGACACGGCATTACTGGCACTGGTACCAGTATATCATAATGTAAATGTATTATAAACCGTACACACAACCTCTTCGTGGGTTGACCATTACTTACATTTTTTTGTCAAATGGATGAATTGAATCAAAATTCCTAGTTCAATAAACTGTAATAAAAGTTCAATCTATGGCTGGGACAAGATGACGTGTGATTACAGGTAACTTCCATCAATCACAACACCTGTGTACGTAATCCTGAGTGACTTACCTTTAGAGGTGCATATGTATATATCTCTCTCTCAGATGGATATATGTGAAATACCTGTAGCCAATTACAGGTGTAACATCAACACATTTTCATTTCCACGGACATATCGTTGTTACCATATTTTATAGCCAGTTCAAATTTTGAAATTCTGGATATAGGATACATTTATCAGTGTTCTGTGTTACAGATAATTGACTCATTTCACTAGTGACTGAGATTAATCAGGATCAGCGATTATTTTGTTGGTGTTTACACATTTTTATACCTACAAATGTATATATGTGAAGATTTGGATTACACACACACCTCATAATTCAGTATCGGACATTTTATGTATGGGGAAAGGCAAGGGTGTTATTATGTTATTAATTTACAGTACTGAAAAAAGTATTGCCGTTTCTTTCATGGTGTTACCATAAAAGACGACTACATGTATACATATATTTTGGGGTACAATAAAAAATCCACAAGTGCATAAGGGTCATTTGCTGTTGATTTATTCTCTGTCCCATAGAAGAAGCTAACGCTATACATGTATATCTGCGTGTAAAATGTACATGTTATCACCATAAAGACTAACTGCTACACATCACAGATGCATGTAATTTTTTCAAGCTGACCTTATATTCTCAACAGATGTCTTGGTTCTTTGGAGGGAAAAATGAAACTGGATGAATGTGAAATGTACAGTATAGATATGTAAATAAAGGGAGAAGTTATTGATCAAGAAAATATCTTTGTTGTGTACCATTCACAGGTGGTTAATAAATAAATGCCGGTGCAAAAATAGGAAAGAAACGTGTGCTGATGATGAAAAGAAGGGATAAAGATGTACATGTGTGTATATATATCGACAGAAATCGTAGAATGCCGTGTTTATGTATGAGATCTACTATGACGTATCATAACTGGCATCGTTTCACGTGTACCATCGTTAGGTTTCTGTGTGATGAGGAAAAAATGTTGTGTTGAGGCCTTGTGCATTATAATCGGTTTATCTTAAGTGCAATATCTTTCTACATTTCTTATCATTACTCTTGTTAATAATCTCCAACATTTGCTAGTTAAGACAGGCGGTATTTTTAGGATTAATTATTCTTGAAAAATGTTGTGTTGTCGTAAATCAGGATCTGACTCTGATGATGACAAATCATTTCAGGAAAAACATAACAGTCGGATATCAACCGATCAGACTGCTAAAGATCAAACTGCTAAAGACGGCACAGGACAGGAAGAGATTAATCTTCCAAAACAGGACGAAACCACTGGACCAGACTCATTAATAGTAAATAATAGTGAGGCTCATAAGGGGCATTCTGAAGTTGAACAAATACCTAAGGGGCCAGAAAAGGAAACAAAGGAGCAGAATAATTCATTTGTTGATAAAAGTGAAACAGAAGACAACATGTCATCGGAAGCTCTCGCAACATGTGTCGGAAGACTAGAGGCAGTGGCCTCCAGATTGGAGGAATTGGCTAAGACTGGAAGTGTGGGGTCATCAAGGTCATCTTCTGGAGAGCCAGGTGAGCTAATATTATTTTGACTTATTTCATATGACTATTTATATTTGTTGGTATACATTTTTGTGCTAACTTTCTTCCTTTTAGCTTTCTTTTTTTATTTAGTTTCTTCCTGTTTGTTATGTAGAATATATATTTTAGAAGTGTGTTTACATTTTGTGTTGTATTGTGTACAAAATGTGTATGTTAGAAGTGTGTGTACATTTTGTATTGTATGTGTACAAAATGTATGTTAGAAGTGTGTGTACAAATGTATGTGTATGTGTGTGTGATTGTGTATGATGATGATGATGATATATGTGTGCATGTCCTATGTGTGTGTGTGTGTGTGTGTGTGTGATTGTGTATAATGATGATGATGATGATGCATGTGTACATGTCCTGTATATATGTGTGTGTGTGTGTGTGTGTGTGATTGTGTATGATGATGTATGTGTACATGTCCTCTGTGCGTGTGTGTGTCTGTGTGCTTGTTATGTTCGATGATGATGTATGAATAGTTTTGTTTGTATGTAGACTTTGACTAAGTGATGTAGGTTATTTCATGTAAATAAATGTTTATGCCCTAGCTTAAGGGTATGCAATAAAGGAGAAGAAATTCACATATTTGTATATATATATATATACACCACAGTATGTAAGTATTGTATATAACAGTTAGGATAAGTTTTCTTTGTGATGAAGTTCAGTTTGTAGATTTGATGTTATTTTCTCTCTCTCTCTCTCTCTCTCTCTCTCTCTCTCTCTCTCTCTCTATCTCTCTCTCTCTCTCTCTCTCTCTCTCTCTCTCTCTCTCTCTCTCTCTCTCTCTCTCTCTTCTCTCTCTCCATCTCTCTCTTTCTCTCTCTCTCTCTCATCTCTCTCTCTCTCTCTCTCTCTCTCTCTCTCTCTCTCTCTCTCTCTCTCTCTCTCTCTCTCTCTTCCTCCTCTCTGTCTTTCTCTTTCCATGTCTATCTGTCTGTCCTCTCTCTCCATGTCTACCTATTTGTGTCTGTCCTCTCTGTCAATGTCTGTCTGTCTCTGTCTCCCAAGCCAGTCTGGCTCAGTCAGTGTTCTAGGATTCTCATCTCCCATCACCCATGGCAAGTCAATATTCGAAACGGGAAAGTCAATTTTCAAACTTGTATTACCCATGGGCAAGTTAAACAAATAATAAATAAATACATGCATGAATTTGTTTTTTTGTTACTGACTTTAAATTAGTTTTTCTTATATGAAATAAGTCAGCATTTTAGAACAAATGCGGTCAATACCTGATGTTTCTTTGCTTCACAGCACCAGGAAATCCTATCACTGCATTTTTAGAACTAAAGTAGATATGATCCCTACATCATAAAAAATAATTTTATCATCCAGTGAAAATTCAGATTTTAATTTTGCCCATTTTGCTCTTCATTTTTCAATTTTCGTCTTGAACAAGGTAAACTATAAAAAGGAAAACTTCGGCGACTTGGAAATAGAGGACGATTTTGAAAACTAAAGAATAAAAAGTGATCACTTGTATTTAAAACAAGTGTATTTTCTTCATTCAAAACTTCATATCAATATTCAGTTGGAAACGTGTATCCATTTGAAACAAAAACATGATGACTGGAACTTGGGAGAAAGTCTGTCATTTTGACATGAACATCAAGGCAACGGAATCATAGCACCGGTTAGCTTTGTAAATGTATATTAGGCTTACATTATGCTGTAAATTATAATTCCCATTAATTAAACATTGATAGATCTATTGAAATCTTTCAAAGTATTTAGAAAAATGTATACATGTAAAATTTAATCCATTTCAGTCTATTGCTATAAATTATTACACTCGGGTGTAATGTATGTAAACAAGTTTCTGGGTGAAAAGTAATTTTAACATAAACATCAGCTGTTTTACAGCTCTGTCGTATAGTCATTCTCTAGCGTATTGTTTTGAGGTCTGCTGTTTTAGCATGTTGTGAGAATCAAAGTACATACATGTACATCACTTGCTTCATCAATTCATATTTAGAATTCAATTGATATTAAAAGAGCTTTTGAGCAACTCAAAAAAGTTAATTTAATTTGGGAAATAGAGTGCTAGATTTACTTGTCTTTTAGGCTATTCAGTTTGACTGCTGTTGGTGCCATTTGGCCCCTGTTGCTGTTCAACTGAATGATGAATAACTTTCAACAAATCAAAAAAGAATTTGATGTTCTATTGGGGTAGTTATTTAAGCTTTTGAATAACAAGTAACATATTTATGATGTTAGTTAAAAATCAGCCTGCTTGGCAGTTAATTACGCTTTTTGGGGAAGGGCGTTAAAATTCAGAAAATGACGAGCATCAGCTTACAGTATTTTATGATCGGTAGATGTTATACAAAATCCATACACAATTCACAACACAGACACAAATCATAAAGTATGTACACTGAAACCTTGGCTTTTTCCATTTGAATTCTTGTAAGTGGGTGTTCAATTGTGGTGCGACAATCGCAGTCAAGGAAGACAAACATGAACAACACTTTACTATAAATATTTTTTAAAGAAGTGCAAGTTTTTGACATGCATTTCCTTTATATTTTTTCATTTTTAAAGGATTATATGAAATTTTTTCCTATGACTTTTAATCATTACAAGTTATAATACCAATATATAAATTCAAAGAGCAATTATGTGAAACTTCATGTACAAAATAAGTCAGGGAAAGTTATATTGGGTTGTGGGAAAGTCATTTTCCAGTATGAACTTTCCCTTGTAAAGTTGAAAATGCAGGAAAATCTTAGAACACTGCTCAGTCGGTAGTGGGCTCGACTCTTGATTGTGAGGTTGTGAGTTTGAGTTGAGCTGGTGGCAGGTTGGTTTCCTGTCCTTTGGATGAGACAGTAAAAACCGAGGTCATGTGTCACATTAGGTGTCGGCATGTTAAAGAACCCTCACTGCTCAATGGCTGTAAGTGACCAGCATAGGCCAAAATTTGAAACCCATCAACGGCATTTGGTGACGTCTCCATATGAGTGAAAGATTCTTGAGTGGGACGTTAAACAGCAACAAACAAAAACTATGTCTCTCTGTCTCTCTGTAACTGTCTCTGTCCTCTCTTATCATTAGTGTAACTGTCTCTGCCCTCTCTTATCGTTAGTATATCTGTCTCTGTCCTCTCTCAATCAATGTCTGCCTATCTGTGTCTGTCCTATCTCTTTTCATGTCTGTCTTTCTGTCTCTGTCCTGCCTTTCTATCCATTTCTGTCTTTCTGTCTGTCCTGTCTTTCTCTTCATGTCTGTCTATCTGTCCCTGTCCTCTCTCCTTCCATGTCTTTCTATCTCTTTCCCTCCCTCTCCCTATTTCTGTATGCTAAGATATATTATACTGTGATTTATAAACACATACATTTATACAATGGACAACACAGGGACAATAGGACATTAACCTATTTAGATGCCTTACAGAGTTAACTCACAGCTGTACATGTACAGGATTAGTTTATAAGTATATTTACTTACTATTGACGCTGCCTCATTGTAGTTTATAGTCATTGTAGTATCCGTGTGACAATAATAGTAAATAAGTCAAACATATAGTTTATTATCAGGTAAAGTGCTGGATTGATTTAAGGATTGTTTTTCATTTTTTGGACTGCATTGAGTATAAATGCAATGGATTATGGAAAAAAATTCTGTGCAGCACGAAGTGCTGCACATTGAATTTTTTTCCATAATCCATTGCATTTATACTCGATGCAGTCCAAAAAATGAAAAACAATCCTTATATTTATATATATTACCATTTTCTGTTAATCTGTAGTCAGCTGGTTACGAAATTCATTCTATTTAATGGGCTTTGCGGTAGGAGTTTTTTCATATGACGTAACAGCTAAACAGCTGTGTGAGACAAGAAGTAGTTCCCCTTTTCTGTCCGGAAATACTAAATGGAATTAAGGTTTATTCTCTTATTTTCATATCATTTTGAAAGAAACTAGTGATATGGAAAATTCTGAATAAGAGTCAGATTTGTTTTTAAGTTATTTTAGAATATTCGTCTGCTTGGTAACCAGAAGGTTAAATGTGTCAGAAGAGAATTGAAAATGCAAATGGCCGCGCCCATGAGTATGCTGTATAATGTATTTACAACGAATTTGCGTTTGAATTCTGATATATTATTAATGGGATATACTATAGAAAGTTTGAGTGTGACTTACAAGAAGTGAGACAGCTAATATTCATTCATGACAACTGAAAGTACATGTAGCCATTTTATTTGACATTTTTACCAAGCAGCTAGGAATCACAATGACTGATTGGTACGTAACCAACGTAAGTAGGCCTATTTCATACGACCTGATTTCACACGATGCGGGTGACGAATTGTTTCTGATAGACATATCCAGTGAAGGCAAACAAATCGACTTGTTTATCAAGAGATGCTTGAAAAAGTTGCACTAGGCCTTACTCTCTTTTTTCTGTTGTAACTATGAAGCGAACTTTCATTTCTGTGCCAGACGGTGGTTTGTGGTTCTGGTCATAACATGACCTAGATATATCGCGATATGGGCCTGTAGGCTGTACAATGTGCTACAGATGTAGTCTCGTGTTTCCGATTTCTTTCTGTGATTTTTATTTGTTTTGTGGCAGGCCTAATGTATGGCTTTTAAGATTAAATATATAAGAAATAAACATGTGATATTCTATTCTTTATTGATTCCTTCATATATTCTTACGCTGAAAAGTAAAGCAGTTAATACTCGGCGCACGCGACTGCATTTACCGGAATATACAATATATCGCTCTATATACTTGCAATGAATGGAATTGCAGTCGGTATGTAAATATTATTTGATAAAGTGTTTGATTATCTAATAGAATGTTGGTTTGATTATCTGATAGAGTACTGGTTTAATAATTTGGTAGAAAGCTGGTTTGATTATCTTATAGAGTATTGATTTTACTATCTGGTAGAAAACTGGTTTGATAATATGGTAGAAAACTGGTTTGATAATCTGGTATAGAGCTGGCTTGGTAATCTGGTAGAGAGCTGGCTAGATAATCTGGTCAGGCTGTTTGACTGTCTGGTACAGAGCTGGTTTGATGATCTGTTACATAGCTGGTTTGACTACCTGGTACAGAGCTGGTTTGATTATCTGGTAGACAGCTGGTTTGATTATCTGGTAGAGAGCTGGTTTGACTATCTGATACAGAGCTGGTTTGACAATCTGATAAAAAGCTGGTTTGATAATCTGGTAGAGAGCTGGTATGACTGTCCGGTACAGGGCTAGTTTGATTATCTGGTAGACAGCTGGTTTGATTATCTGGTAGAGAGCTGGTTTGACTATCTGGTACAGAGCTGGTTTGACAATCTGATAGAAAGCTGGTAGAGAGCTGGTATGACTATCCGGTACAGAGCTGGTTTGATAATCTGGTAGAGAGCTGGTATGACTATCCGGTACAGAGCTGGTTTGATAATCTGGTAGAGAGCTGGTTTATCTGGTAGAGAGCTGGTTTGATAATCTGGTAGAGAGCTGGTTTGAATATCTGATAGAGAGCTGGTTTGACTATCTGTTACAGAGCTGGTTTGACTTTCTGTAACAGAGCTGGTTTGACAATCTGATAGAAAGCTGGTTTGATAATCTAGTAGAGAGCTGGTTTGACTATTTGGGGCAGAGATGGTTTGACCTTCTGGTAGAGAGTTGGTTTGATAATCTGGTAGAGATGTTTGACTATCTGGTAGAGAGTTGGTTTGACTATCTGGTGAAAAAGTTGATTTGACTATCTGATAGAAATCTGGTTTGGTTAACTTGTAAAGATTTGGTTTGATTATCTGATAGAAAGCTGGTTTGGTAATCTGCTAAAGAGCTGGTTTGAATACATTTACCTGTTAGAAAGCTGGTTTGATTATCTGATAGGAAGCTAGTTTGATTATCACTTGAAGAACTGATTTGATTAATTGGTAGAGAGCTTGTTTGATATTCTGGTTGAGCTGGTTAGACTATCTGGTAAAGAGCTGGTGTGATAATATGATAGAAAACTGGTTTGATTATCTGGAAAAGAGCTGGTTTGATTACTTTGTATCTCATAGAGAGTTGTTTGATTGTCTGGTAAAGAACTGGTTTGATTATCTGATAGAAATCTGGTATTGTTATCTTATAGAGAGCTGGTTTGACTATCTGGTAGAAAGCTGGTTTTATTATCTTGTAGAGAGCTGGTTTAACTATCTGGTAGGGAGCTGGTTTTATTATCTTTTAGAGAGCTGGTTTGACTATCTGGTAGAAAGTTGGTTTATTATCTTGTAGAGAGCTGGTTTGACTTTCTTGTAGAAAGCTGGTTGTGACTGTCTGATAGAGAGCTGGTTTGATTATCTGGTACAGAGTTTCATTCGTTAAGTGTATAAAGTTTTGTTATTCGTGTGTATGATTTCTGGTAATATATGAATAAATTTTGATTGGTAATTACTTTTAATTTTGGTTTGTTACATATTGCATTTCTGATACTTTGTAAGTGAAGGTATTTATTTATATTTGAATTTATTTATTTTTGGTGTATTTTCTTTGACTGCAAATATAGTGAAGTTAAATCCCCTGGAATAAATGCAGCTATACAGTATCTGGTAGAAAGCTGTTTTGATAATCTGGAAGAGAGCTGGCTTGATAATATGGTAGAGAGCTGGATTGATTATCTGGTAGAAAGATGGTTTGATAACATGTATATAACAGCTGGTTTGATTATCTGGTAGAAAGCTGGTTTAACTATCTGGTACATGTAGGTACAAACTAAATTGATGGCAGGTTTTGCTCTGTAATAATAGTAAAACGGAACTCTCTTGTGTTTAACCATTGGTGGATTTAGAGAGGTGTAGGAGCACACCCCCTTTTAAACTGACTTTTTAAAGGAGGAAATAAAGTTTTAGTGTCTGGAAGCCATAAAATGAACTCTCTGAAATTTGTAAATTAAAAATTTTACATCATATATTGCTCTTGCAACTGTTCAATTTTTGTTGGAATCAATTCAATTAAATGCGTTGAAGATAAAGATGGGTTCCTTTTAATGTCTGGAAGCTATATAATTGCCTCTTTGAACTTGCAAACTGATTAATTCTTCGGAATCCAGGGAAACATATTTGGATGTGTGGCCGAAATCTAGAAAATGCCTCTTTTGGGTTTCAAGTTTTAAAATTTCCAAAACAGAGGAGCATACTCCTGAACCCTGTTTTCTGGACCCCCTCATGCTTTTCTCTTGAAAAATTTGTGTTTGCCGAAACAATTTAGTTTTGTATATACATTTAATAAGTCTGTCAATAACACCGCACTGGAAACTAGAGAATACCTCTTAAGTCTTCCGAAATGGATAATTCCAAAATTTATGGGTAAAAAAAGTTGATAAAATAAGTGGAAAACCTTTAATTATTTCTATCAAAAGTAGCAATTTAATTAATAACAAATTTCCCAGAAATATTATTTCCTTGCTCCGCACTGCGAAAATATTCTTATTGTTTGTATCAACCCTATAATCTTTTTGTAACAAGAAACAAGAACGAGTTGGTTGGATTGAAAATAAATGACTTCATCTATTCAATTTTGCAAATATAAAATTAAATGATCCACCGATAGTTCTATTTTTGTAGGTAGATGAATATTTTAAAAATATTTTTTAAGTACGTGTTCACAAATATTAAATTATTTGTGAATTTCTCGGACCTTATTTCTGTACATGTGATGACTATTCCAATGAGGTTTATTTGTAGCCTGTATATAGAAAAATAACTTTTTATATACGAAAATTGTCTTCATATCCTTTGTATGGTCCAGCTTGTACAATATCATTAATGAAATATAGAATGAACTAAAAGAAATGAATCCTCGAATAAATTTGGCAATAGCAGCCTGATATTTTTTCTTTAAAAAATCAGTAAAATTTTCCTTTTTAGCATAATAATGATTCTGATTAAAACCCCTGAATTCAGGATTTCCTGGGTCTAATTAAATTGCATCCAAAATTCCAAAGTGTTACGCTACGATCAAGATACAACTGGGTATAGCTGTAGTAAGTTACGCCAGAATTGACATTTTATTTAAGATCATCGTAACTTATGACAGCTTTGTGAAACAGTTGTAAAACCTAAGATCTATTTACGGTAGAGGTATGACGGCATGTAGTCTTAAGAGGGCTTTGTGAAATGGTGCCCTGGTTTGATTATATGGTAACGAGCTGATATCATTATCTTGTAGAAAGCTGGTTTTAGTATCTGGTAGAAAGTTAGTTTAACTATCCGGTATAGAGCTGGTTTTAGTATCTGGTAGAAAGTTAGTTTAACTATCTGGTATAGAGCTGGTTTTAGTATCTGGTAGAAAGTTAGTTTAACTATTCGGTATAGAGCTGGTTTGAGTATCTGGTAGAAAGTTAGTTTAACTATCCGGTATAGAGCTGGTTTGAGTATCTGGTAGAAAGTTAGTTTAACTATCCGGTATAGAGCTGGTTTGAGTATCTGGTAGAAAGTTACTTTAACTATCCGGTATAGAGCTGGTTTGAGTATCTGGTAGAAAGTTACTTTAACTATCCGGTATAGAGCTGGTTTGAGTATCTGGTAGAAAGTTAGTTTAACTATCCGGTATAGAGCTGGTTTGAGTATCTGGTAGAAAGTTACTTTAACTATCCGGTATAGAGCTGGTTTGAGTATCTGGTAGAAAGTTACTTTAACTATCCGGTATAGAGCTGGTTTGAGTATCTGGTAGAAAGTTACTTTAACTATCCGGTATAGAGCTGGTTTGACTATCTGATAAAGAGCTTGTCATAAGTCAGTTTATACATGTCACATGACTATTATGGGTCATCTCATAGGTCAGTTTATACATGTCACATGACTATCATGGGTCATGTCATAAGTCAGTTTATACATGTCACATGACTATCATGGATCATCTCATGGGTCAGTTTATACATGTCACATGACTATCATGGGTCATCTCATAGGTCAGTTTATACATGTCACATGACTATTATGGGTCATCTCATAGGTCAGTTTATACATGTCATAGTTGTGTTGTATGTGATGGCTTAGTTATTTGGCATATAAACTAAATAAATCTTATCATTATTTTTCAATTCAATTTCTTAGTATTAATATCCGTAATAAATTGGTCATCTGTCAAAGTATTTCATCAGTGAACAGTGAAGGTAATAGCATATCTTCTTCAATGTAGGATAGAATTCTTAAAAAAGACTTGCATCTACTCATAATTTTATTTGCATACATGTCATATTTTTCAGAATTCATTCTGGGATTTTTTCTGGGACAAATATCATAAAATTGTGGGACACTTTCTGGGACATTTTTAAATTCACTTTTCAGGTGTTAAATAAATACAAAATTGTTTTCAATTCTTTATTTTACATGTTGCAAGCTTTTTTGCAGTGACTATTACACTTTTTGGAACATGAACTGGTACCATATTCCTGTAATGTTACATTTACATGACATTATGTCATGACCATGTATAATATCATTGTTGAGTCTTCTGAGGCAGTCTTTTTACATGTGTATTAAGGCATACATGTGACAGAAATTAGTTCAACTGCTATGCCACAACCGGAGATTTTTAATTTTTTAGCTGGAGATTTTTAATCAAACCTTTTATAACTTTTGAATGTTTTCCTTGTTTTGTTTAATTACTTAGCCAACTGCATGCCTTTTTAATATATATTGTATGCATTTTGCATGTTTATACACATACCAGTTGAATAATACATTACAACTTTGTTTATGATTTAAAAAAAATTAAGTTTCCATAATTTAAATACCAATCCGGTCTGGTCCGGTCTGGTTACGTGTGCTTTGTGACATTTCAGACCTTGAGGTAATTGCCTTGCATGTTTGATTATAAATAAAATAATAATTCTTTGGTTATTTTGTTGTTGTTGAAGTACATTATAAATGTCTTTTGAGACCGTAAGATGTTGTAATAACTATTTGTGATGGCTGGTATCATGCTTCAAATCATCGATGATCCAAGCCTATGTTGTGACACACATGCTCTCATAGACTTAGCCTAGCCTAGTCTTATCACCAATCAACTGCCAATCAGTGGACGAGATGACGTTATATAATCATTAACACCCTCAATAATTAATATGCCCATAGGCTCTTTACCTGTAAATGTGTCAACCATTTGATAATAGGACATTTGCTAATTAGTAATTATGAGTACTTTGAGACTTCATGTGGGCAAAATTGCGGAACATTTGGAATCTGGGACAGAATCGAATTTTACGGGAAAATCAGTGTCCCAGCGGGACATGTTTTAGGAGGTTGATTTTCCGGGAAGTATGGCATGTATGTATTTGTGGGATCATGGTCACTTTGATGCTTTTTTATATACAGTGGATTCCTCCTAATTGCACAGCCAAAACGTCAGAGAAAGTTATGCAAATAACAGGAATATGCAATTTATTGGAATAGTGTATTTCATTAAACAATGATGATTCATAATTATCTAGTCCATTTATTTATATATAATACTATTATAAACATCCTAGGTACACTAGTAATGGATTCTCAGCAAGCATTAGGGCCGAATTTTCATAAAACAGAGTTTGGTATGTTCTTATTTCTATCAAAATAGTATTTTCACATACAATGTTTTATCATAATCAGTACATTTTCCCCATTTTGGGGAATATTTTATGAAATTAACAGGAATTCTTGGTTTAACCTATGCAATTAAAAGGATTATTTAACATATAAGATATAGGAAATGGTTTTGTGTTTTGAGTTCTTATGCAATTAACAGGAATATGCAGTTTTCAGGTATGTAGTTAAGTGGAATCAACTGTATTGTTAATATTTTTTATTTTCATACTTTTTTTTATTAATTTTTATTTTATTTTATTTATTAATTGATATTATTTGTTAAGTGTTAAATGGAGGGCTTCATAAATGTATCTTTAGGTTTGAAACTGGATCAGAATTTGTAGCACAGTTATTGGTCATTTCTGAAAGCTGTCATCAAGAGACATTGTACTCTAAAAGAAGTCATAATAGATTTGAAACATCTCTAGTTTCTGCCAGTGACAGACATATCTATTAAATGTTTTCAATTGAAATGCATGTAAGCTGACAGGGATGTTATAAATGCTGGTATCATAGAGGGGCTGCAGGGCGAGAAAAATGTACTCGTCCACTTATCCTGGGTGAGTGAAAGTGGCTTGAGGATGAGTAGTTAGGGGTGTGTACTCACCCCCGGGGACATGTAAGTTTTCATCTAGTTCTATAACATCTTACTTTTTAGCCTCAAAAACTTACCTTGAACACGACGCTATTAAGATCCTTTACTGCCTTTTTGATTAATTATAAGTCCCATATCAAAGAAATAGTTAGTCTAAAGGTTCCGTGAAAGTTAGTGAAAAATTGGAGCAAGTTGAAAGTGTCTAGGGACAAGTGGTTTTCAACATCACTCGTCCCATAGGAGGACGAGTGATTTTTCAAACTTTTTTCTCACCCTGGGCCTTCATTTCACAACCGTACATCCAAAGGGAAACAAAAGAAAGATAATATGTAATCAAATCATCACTGGCAATGTCCTATAGGTCAAAGTTTATTCGATCACGGGGAGAAGGAACAATGGAGACATTGTTTCAATTGTAGTTCATTTGTTTGCTTGTAAGTCTGTAACATTTTTGTTTCTGTCAATTAAGAGTTTTTTTCTGAAATTTTATCTTTATATCATTAAGATATGGAGGAGATCTGTCGTGGCTCTGCGGTAGAGTGCAGAATTTGAAACAGGATGGTTGCAAGTTCAAGTCTTTTCTTGTCCTTTGGATGAGACAGTAAAAGCAGAGGTCCCGTGTCACAGTATGTGTTGGCAGTAGAACCTTCACTGCTCAATGGCTGCAAGTGTCGAGCGTCGACCAAGATTTGAAGCCCTTCACCAGCATTTGGTGACCTCTCCATATAAGTGAAAGATTCTTGAGTGAGACATAAAACAACAATACGAGCAGTAATAACATAAGGAGTAAGATTATAGCCAACATTCAGCAATATTTACCAGAGTTATGGGCCTTTAAATTCTTCATGAATTACTTAATTCCCGGGGGCATACTGTTCCCATACATATCTTGTTTATATTTCATCTCTAATCAGACCATTGTTAGTCTGTTAGGTGGTCTGGATAGTAAAGTTCCACTGTATTTCCTGTACAGTCAGTATAACCTTAATACAGTGTTGCATCCCAAAACCAATTCTCATTCAGATCGGTAATTTTGTTTGTTTCTGGACGGTTTGGTTCTTGGAAGTTGACCATTAGTCAAAGACTCTGATCTGTTCTGGTTCTAAACAGCTCATGTATAAATTTACAATAACACAGACCGGTCTGGTTTTTAGCTCACCTGAGCCAAAGGCTCAAGTGAGCTAATGTGATCACTCCCCATCCGTCGTCCAGCATCCGTCTGTAAACTTTTCACATTTTCGACTTCTTCTGTGAACCTACTAAAGGGATTTTAGCGAAACTTGACATGAAACAAGTGCCCGAGTTCCTTTACCAAGTTTGTGGTTTTTAGCCAGATTGGGGTGGATCGAGGGTTGGGCAGAATAGGTCCCAACAGTTACCCCTCTTAAAAAATCTTCTTCTCCAGAATCGCTGCATGAATTGAAAAACGGATTGTTTCTGAGTAATCTACATGGATATATGATTCAAGTTTGTATTTTTTATAACAATTGGAATATTAATATTTGACACGTTTTTGAGATCTTTTCAGACTTTGTCATTTTTGCATGATTTCCTCAGTTATCTCCCTTTGAATTCACTTTGACGCTTTCATTTAATGTGTTTTACTTGTAGTTAGGTGAAGAAATTTTGCTGAAATTTGATTTCTAGAATTTTTGATGAATTTCTGAAAACAGCAATATTTATGTTTCTTGGCCAGATCAGCCTACATGTACATATTCCTCTTGGTCTTTTTTCCACATTTGTAGATGGTTCTCAGGTGAGCAATGGAGGCCCTCTTGGACCTCATGTTATGTTATGGTAATTGTTTACTCATCCTTACTTACTTTTTATTATATTTTTTTTTCCAAAATTAAATTCTGTTAATTATTGGTATTTGAAGTATATATGTAGTTTGACAAAATCACAAAATAACATGGCAGCGACCATTCAGGTTTGCATGGAGGCTACGAGAAATACAAATCATGTAATCTCCTTTACGTTCACAATGATATTTTGGTTTTAATAGAATTTTATATATTTTTAGGTCTTCATTATTGCTATCGTAAACTGTAGGTCATTCCTTTTAGCATAACCAGTGAATGGGTTACAACGATTTCTGCTATTTTGTGGCCTGCAAATTGCCAGTTGACATTGTTTTTTGGAAGCTATTTTAAGTACATAACCATGTTTTCATCTTGAAAATTGGTTCGGTGTGTGGATTTTAGAAGGATCAGAATTCAGAAGTCATTTTGTACTTAAAAAAAGAAAATCCTGACTTTGTTAACATGATCGTGATCTGTATTAGGAAGTTTTAAGTTTTCAGAAGAATTTGTTTTTGGAAGTTGCCCTGTACATGTGATCATACTGTAGAATGTCTTGAAGAACAACTCTCATAAAAGACCAGCTGTCTTTTAAGACCACATTAATAACCACATAATAATTTCAAATAATCCTTGTCTTGAAACCAGATAAAATACCTTTCATGAAAGACCACCTGTCTTCTGAGACCACATTCTGAAAAGTAACTCTGTTAAATATCTTCAGAGACCACATTTCAGTGAGAGACCAGATTTCAGTGGCAGATGGGGTGGTCTCACAAACAGGTTCCACTTTATTTTTAACCATAACAATCTCAGATTAACAGGTAACATTGTAATGATATCATTTCTAACACATTTTTACAAGTCTAAATGTGAAATGACAGTTACTGTGTGTTATGTCAATTTCCTATATGAATGTCAGTTGCAAGTTAATGTTGGAGGTAAGATTCCTGATTACATGCATTCTTGTAATCAAACATTTCTGGGGCTCTTTACCTGACTTACATTGTACTTGTTTCTTCTATAGTTGTATAGAAACCTTTCAATAGAAGCCTTACAAACAGCAAATAATGTCGGCCGCTATTTTCATGAAAAGTAGTGCAAGTTGTCCCTAGTACTTACGGAAGTATGGAAGGGACTAGTGGAAAAATTATTTTTATCTCGTGCACATGACTAAATATTTTTTTCCTAAAAAAATTGTCATGCACACGACTTAAGATTTCTTTTTTTTTTCATTTTTTATGTCGTGCGCACGACTTAATAATTTTTTTCATATTTTTTTCTGTCTTGTGCACGACAATCAACATTAAGTCGTTTGCATGAGATAGTTTTCTTGTGCATACATGATACATTTGTAGTTATGTTGTGCGCATGACTTAATTGGCCAATAGCAAACGTCTCCCATCGACACCCGTCTTACAGTTAAACTAAAATTTGAGACATAATGTGAATACTACAAATAATATTCTTAGATGTAAGACAGATGTTGATGAAATTTAAAGGATAATTGAAATGATTAATAACATTTATGCTGACTATAAGACAGCAAATTTACTTGAAAGGGGGGTAGCAGCTATGAAAAACCAAAAACTAGTCTACATGTAATACCGCTTCGTGAACACTTTGTTATACACATATTTTGTATTATTGCGTACATTGTATATGATCCATGAGTACTGTATAACACTGAAAAGCAATTATAAAAATTTGTGAAAGCTTTAGCATCATATTTTTTAGTTTCAACAAAATTATTCGTGGTAACTAAAGCACCCTAATCCCTAATTCTATGGGAACTCTTGCTAAATCAGATATTTATTCTGCAAGTTCTCTGATGTAGCAAGAGTTCCCATAGGAATTACCTAGTCCCCCACCCTGCCCCGCCCCTGGTTCTGCCATTCCTGATATGTCAAGGGGCATTTTTTTAAACCATGAAGGGTATCAATAACCTTTATTAAACACCAATAATCTCTGGGAGATGTTTGCTATTGGCTAATTAAGTTGTGCACACAACATAACTCTCTCGTGCACATAATTTGATATGTCATCCGCCAACATAAAAGAATAGGGAAAAAAATTATTAAGTCGTGCGCATGACATAAAAAATGAGAGACAAAAAAATATTAAGTCGTGTGCACAACATAATTTTTTAGGGAAAAAATATTAAATTGTGCGCACAAGATACAATAAATTTTCCACATGTCCCTTCCATACTTCTGTATCTACTCTGTTCTGTTCTGAAAAAAAATTGCTGATTTCTATCTACACACAAAGGTTACCAATACCTTTTTGCTGGGTACTATATTTACATACAATGTAACTTGTTTCCTATTCAAGGAAGGCCTGGTATATATCTTCTAAAACACTTGCAGTTGTCTTGTGGTAGGGTATTTTCTAGAACACTTGCAGTTGTCTTGTGGTAGGGTATTTTCTAGAACACTTGCAGTTGTCTTGTGGTAGGGTATTTTCTAGAACACTTGCAGTTGTCTTGTGGTAGGGTATTTTCTAAAACACTTGCAGTTGTCTTGTGGTAGGGTATTTTCTAGAACACTTGCAGTTGTCTTGTGGTAGGGTATTTTCTTGAACACACTTGTCTTGTGGTAGGGTATTTTCTTGTCTGTCTTGGTAGGGTATTTTCTAGAACACTTGCAGTTGTCTTGTGGTAGGGTATTTTCTTGAACACACAGTTGCAGTGGTAGGGTATTTTCTGGTAGGGCAGTTTTCTTGAACACATGCAGTTGTCTTGTGGTAGGTATTTTTCTAAACACTTGCATTTTGTCTTGTGGTAGGGTATTTTCTAGAACACTTGCAGTTGTCTTGTGGTAGGGTATTTTCTAGAACACTTGCAGTTGTCTTGTGGTAGGGTATTTTCTTGAACACTTGCAGTTGTCTTGTGGTAGGGTATTTTCTTGAACACATGCAGTTGTTTTGTAGTAGGGTATTTGACCTGCAAGCAGAAAGGTTTGCTTCCTTATTATTTTATATTAAGTCATACCAAAGACTTTTAAAAAGGTAGTGGCTGTTCCTTAGCCAATCATAACAAGTGAAAGTTATGTGCCTTTTGGATGTTGATGGAGGTCCAGTTTCATGGAAGGCGTGGCATGTTAAAGAAATTTCACTGCACTGGCATCAGCCTATTGAATAGGTCAAAATTTGTTGCACTTCACCTAAATCTGGTGACATCTCCATATAACGTAAGTGATAAGTTCTTGATGGGATGTAACCCAAGTGATCCACTCACTATGATTACCTCTTTAATACTAAGTACTGAATGTCTGATAATTTTATTCCTGTTTGATTTTCACCATTTCAACCTTAGATAGGAGGGTCAAATTTAAAACTATAGGGAAACTTTCTAGCTAAATACATGAAGCTTGGACATAGGGTGAAACTTTCCAGGTTTCTTTAAATGTCTGCAATATTTATTATGTTCAATTTGGGTAAATTGACCTATCACCAAGTGTCTGACACATGGCTGTCCATGAGTTTTTTTGATGTCATTCGATTGTGATGTCATAATCACACAAGCATTTGATAGGCCATTGAATTGTAACATCATAATTGAAAAGTTTGCAAAAATGTGCCATGTCAGGCATTTGGCGATAGGTCAGTAGACACACCAGTACATGTTCATACTTTCCTGCAGGCCTGTATTACATCTTATGTGCAAGTGTTGACCTGTTCATACTTTCCTGCAGGCCTGTATTACATCTTATGTGCAAGTGTTGACCTGTTCATACTTTCCTGCAGGCATGTATTACATCTTATGTGCAAGTGTTGACCTGTTCATACTTTCCTGCAGGCCTGTATTACATCTTATGTGCAAGTGTTGACCTGTTCATACTTTCCTGCAGGCCTGTATTACATCTTATGTGCAAGTGTTGACCTGTTCATACTTTCCTGCAGGCCTGTATTACATCTTATGTGCAAGTGTTGACCTGTTCATACTTTCCTGCAGGCCTGTATTACATCTTATGTGCAAGTGTTGACCTGTTCATACTTTCCTGCAGGCCTGTATTACATCTTATGTGCAAGTGTTGACCTGTTCATAATTTCCTGCAGGGACCTCCGTGGCCGAGTGGTTAGAGCATTGTGCTTTAAATCACAAGGCCTCTCACCTCTGGTTCGAATCCCGCTAGGGTCATTTCGAATTAAGTGGGAAAATTTTGCCAGTTTTCTTGCGGAAGGTCGGTGGTCTTTACCCGGGTAACCGGGTTTCTCCTCCACCAATAAAAACTGGACGCCATCATATGACTGAAAGATTGTTGAGTATGGCGTAAAACAAAAAAAATCAAATCAAATCAAATCACAATTTCCTGCAGGCCTGTATTACATCTTTTGTGCCAGTGTTGACCTGTTCAGCATCATCTTGACAATCAGAAAATAAGTACCAAACAAAGGCTTGAATGTCTTGCATATAGTACACATTGTCATGTACATATAGTCAGCAAGGGTTGCAACCATCCTTAACTCATTCACCCCTGAAGACACATTTGGACTTGCCTAAGCCATTGATATATAGAAGAGTTCATTGTTTCCCAGGGGTTGGTGAGTTAAAACTAAGCTGATCATGTGGGAAATGTTTGCTTGTGGAAGACTCAATTTTCTATGCTACATTGTCATGTGATTTTCTGTTCCCTCACTTTTACCGCAAAGTTTGCAGGGAATGGGTCCAGTGTCCTTATATTTTGTCCCGTTGTAGCCATTTGCGTCCAGTTTAAAAGGGTTGTGGAGGTCAGGTTTTATGTGTTTCTACTGCTACTTCATTTATCACATCAGTTTAGAACTTCAATATGCACGGAATTAGTAACCAGGCAAAATGTTTTACCTGGCCTGTACACCCCATGTTTGGAAAAAAGATAAATGTAGTATTATTTTAGTGTATGACAGAAACTGGATGTGCCACTAAATATGTTTGGTAGACCTGTACTTTTATCATTTGAAGATGATAAAAGTGGTTCAAGGGAGGGAACTCTTTCCCCAATAATGAACATGACAGAATCGATACATATACTAGTATACAATGTTGCTTGAAATATTTGTTTTTGAAATAATTCTGGGAAATTTATTTAAGTTGCTGGAATCATCAATCATCCAAATTTTCGTTTGTCCTTTGAAGCAAAATTTCTGGAAATTTACTTGTCCTAATGCAAAAATGATTTGTCTAAAATTGACTGACTTATGTACATTTATTGTTGTATCTGTATTTGTTTAACTAAAAACAGATTTAAAAAGTTTGAAAACTTGATACTTATCACAAGTTTTCCTTAGAAATAATATTCAAGGATCAATTGGACCTCTTTTAAATTGAAAGTGATTGGCATTTGGATGTTTTGGAGGTCAGTTTTTCTTAAAATAGCAAAATATATATACAGTAGATCTTGCTATAGCGGCCACCTCTATGTAAGGATTACCTGTTTATAAAGGCCAAATTTTTAAAGTCCTTTGACTGAATACTTCAACTTAATCAAACTTGTGTATAAGGGTCACCTGCACATAAAGGTAATTATTTTCTGGTCCCTTGGGTGGCCCCTATATACAGGTTTCACTATACATGTACACGTATGTTTTTAGGGATTTTCCATATTCTTTTGGGAATCTGGCTTGTGCCTTTTTGAATTGGGAATTTTAGCAATATTTTATTGGAATTGGGAAATCTAGAAATACACAAAACTGTGCATATAGTTCATATTCAATTCATTTGACTTAAAGGGGCATTAACTGTGTTTACCGATACAAATCACAAGGTATTTTTTTTTTTTTTCTACTTTTAGTACATGTACTTGTACTTGATGTACAATTACAAATAAGAGCTATACACTTGTATAAAAAAATCTTATATTCCTATTGGTGAAATGTGGTCAGGTCCAGTCTGGTATTTATATACAAATAGTAAGGTTGAGTAAAAAAGTGCCGAACCTAGGTTTCTTGAGCAATATACACATAATAGATGGGGATCTTAGAATTTTTACGCCCGGTTATACATGTATCTCTTTTTTATTATTTTATATCAATCTAAGTAGTGAAAAGGGGAAAAAAATACAGGTAATGCCCCTTTAAATTAGGAAATTTTGACTGCAGATTGGAGAAAAATGTATTTTTATTTACATTGGAAATTGTGGCTTATTTTGGCCCCCTACGATAGGGTGATAAATCTCCCATTTTCTATATTACATGAATGTGTGATTAATTGTAATCATTTGTGTATTTACATATTAAATTAAAGTTAAGGACACAGTCTGTACTGTAGAAATAATTCATAGCTATTTTCATTCGCATATTCTGACAAACAATGGGGAGTTTATCTTACACCCACTTTGATGGTTCATTCAATATTTTATCAACCTGTAATCAAAGGCCACCTGTCTTATTCAGTCACTTTTTTAATTTCCCTTGAGTGGGTGCTGATTGGCTTCTGATACTTCATAAGTATGTAAGGGATTATATTTGTGCTTATTTAATTTTCGGTATTTTCTGTGACAGTGTAAATAGCCAAATTAAGTCCAGCGCAAATAAAAGCAACTATGCGATAATCAATCACTTAAAAATTTCTCAACAATTATTAAGGAAGCCTTTTAATATTGACTTACTGTATTCAAGAATGATTTTTATTGTTCATCTGAGTTTATCAACATTTTCTCATAATTTTAGGTTACTGAAAATGATCTCAAATTACGAAAAAACTGCAGTACTACCAATGGATACATCATATGGTTGGCGTACATTTGTATATCTGTGTTTTGTAAAAGATATCATATGAGACCACATTTTGAAAATCACTTGGTTGAATAATCCTTTAGATAGAGCTTATTTTGGGAAAACACCTATCTTGTAACAATACAGTGGACCCTATCTCAAAAGACCACACTTTCAGCCACAGAAATGTGGTCCTAAGACAGGTGGTCTCTGAAGATAGGTTTCACTGTGTATGATAGGTTTCAGCAATACACATACATATACACATATCTGTCTCAAGAACAGAACCATTCATTTTAGTATATCAAGAGATAAAATTTCAACCAACTTGTGTGTTTGGCGTTTAAATTGCGGAATTCATAAACAATTGAATGTTCGTTAAGTATCTTTCTTTAATTTCGACTCATTTAATGACTTTGAAAATGTAAATGATGGCAGGAGAAGCGAAAACAGACTTGCTAGATATAAACAAACTTAAACTGTATCCTCATTGTGTTATTATGGGGCAGATAGGTATTTCAAACCAAACAGTTGCCGAGAAAAAAGGAAACTTCATTTTCCAAATGTCGTGCCGGAGTAAAAATTCAAATTAATGAGGAAGGAGATGTAAACAAATTACCTCTTCATCGAAAAAAAATAAAACAATCTTCAAGTATACATGAGAAGAATGGATTGAAATAAGAAAAGCAGATGTGATTGAATTGTTAAATTTACGGCTATTTTGGTGAGGAGATTCAGACTTGCTGTTGAAGTGTGAAATAACAAGGAAAAAGATTTTGATAACTGCAGTCAAAGCCTCATAATTGTTGAATTATTATAAAGTTCACAAAACAAATCTTTGTGTTTTTGTTTTTTTTGGTTTTTTTTTTGTTTTTTTTGCGAAATCTTTAATCACTTGCTGTTAAGCTATTATCTTAGACGAATGATTTTTTAAATAAAAAAGTCTTTTGTGGAGAAACTTGCCAAGTGGCAAATTGTATTTTGACGATCTGCGATGTGAGATTTTGAATATTATTTCATCTCTTCATCCCGTTATCAGCTGATATGCTGTCAAAATTTGACAATATGCATCAGTCAAAATTTCATGTCGATTTCATGTGCTTTGTTGTCTAAAGTACAAATACTGCCGCACCCTTTGCATGTTCCATATTTCTTTCCTCCTTACAAGTTCTGTCTAAGACATAGTCACTGTGACAGAAAGAGTAATAGGAGTTTTTGAGTTATATTATATCTGCAGGATTTCAAAATGACAGATACATGCATATATATTTTAAAATTTGTTCCAGTAATTTTGTGTATCTTAATTTGAAATTTGTTTGTTTTGAGGTTATAAACACCACTCCCAAAGTATCAAATAAATTTATACACAAAATTTTCAATTTATGAACAAAAACAAGATGCCTTATACATGTATCGTCGCATCTGTCATATTTTGGTGATTGAAGATTTGGGATGCTTTGATATAGGTTAATTTATTTATCACTTTGCATGTTCTGGAGGTGAATCTTTTTCATCATTATGTATTTGTATATATGTGTGTGTGGGGAGGGAGGGGAAGAAGGAGAGAGAGAGAGAGAGAGAGATGGGTATGGGACGGTGTGTTAACTGTGTAAGTATATTTAATTACCGAAGTACTTTCCATTAACAACCACCTGTGGTAATGAAGTCTGTGTTGTAAATGTTTTATATCTAACAGAAAAACTTACTAACACTTAAACAATAAATTATCACCACAAATCATATTCATTAAGGGGTGTGTCACTAGGGATGGTGTTTTAAGGGAAATTGAAATAAGTATTGCTCTCTTTGCCATGTCTGAAATATTAAGTGATTTTTTAATTGATGTGTACGTTTTTTTATATGATAAGCGGGTGATAATAAAATTTTAAATAAGAGAGCTTATCCTGTAGATGTACATGTATTTAGATTATATATTTGGTTTAATACCATTGAAATTGATACTCCTATTTTTATCAAGGTAAAGAACTTTAATCTTTTGCAATCTTTTGATCTATGCAAATGCATGTTATACTTAAGCTGAAGTGAAGTACCTACAATGTACATATGGTCTAGGGGAGGTAACTCTTGGAATGGTTTCTTCTTGAGTTTCATTATAGCCAGTGATTATGAAAAAAAAAATCGGCTCATATTTATCACACACACTCTGAACAGACTCTGGATGGCAAATTCTAAAAGAAATTACCCTAATTTTTTCAATCATCATCTTGGGTACTCATGATTCTACATACATACATGATTTAAAATTTTCTGTTTCCAGGCCTTTTTCTGCCAAATTTTGGAAAATGCCATTGTGTCAAATTAGGAAAAATGATTTGCACACATGTATAAAGTAATGTAATGAAATCTCTGTACACCCCCCCTCCCCCAGTCCCCCCATTTGCAATAATTCATTTTGATCATGGTCTGTTCAACAAATTGGTAATTTTTTTCATCAAATTGGTATTTTTCATCGGGTATTGGGCCGAAGATCAGCCCCATGGAAACTACAGATAAAGGTGTGGTTTCTCTACCATTTTATATAAAAAATATTTTTTTTGTGTTTTGTAGAAGTTGTATCAGCTGCTGTCGGAGCCTACAATGAAGCTGTAGATGGGGCGCTGGCCAAGTTCTTGGAGCTCAGTGCAAAGATTGGCGGAGATGTTAAAACAATGGTATGTAAAGATACATGCAGATTTTTCAAATCTTCCTCTGAACTATATTGTCAGGTTGACTGGAACTCCTTAGTTTATGAAATGCAGGTGGTTCTGCTCTCTGTCCTACCTAGGTATTCGGATACAGTGGAACCTGCCCTGTAAGACTTGATCCCATCTGCCACTGAAATGTGGGCTTATAAGATAGATGGTCTTGGTTTAATTTTTTTTATGAAGTGAGTAGATTTGATGGATGTTGTTATATTTTATCAGTCAATGGCGTATTCACCACCAGTGTAGCAGCTGATGGTAGCCTGAAGTTGTGTTGCTGTAGACATGTTATGCTGGCCACGTTGAGAAGTTTGTAAATATTTGTACATATTTATTATAAATATCAGAAAACAACCAAACCAGTGTGGCTGATCAACAGTGAATAATATTTAGACAAATGGTTACAAATTATGGCTATGCTTGATATATATATATATATATATATATATATATATATCTTTTGATGACAAGCGGTAAGATCAAAAGTCCTGTCTGACCCTTGGCCCCCAAGGGTTAATCAAGGTCATATACAGGGCCTCTACTCTGTATGTGTTAATACAAATTATATTTAGGAACAAACTAAGTGTCAGAACAAGTATAATTTTAATGATGATTAGAAGAAAGGCCACTGTATGGTGTAAAAGCTAAATGTCAATCTATTTCTCTTATCCCCTCTGAAAATGAGGTGTCAAATTGACTAGACACAGATGAAAATGAGACACGAAAAGATAATAATCTTACAGCTTAGTAAATCTAAAAATGGAAAATCAACGTTTTAACACCAAAATTCAATTATCAATGAGTCACTTTTTTCTGTTTTTTAACAAAATGTTTGGACGAATTGTTCGTATATATTTATTTGTCTCTTGGGTTTTTTTTTGTGTCGCTATGTCTTGTTTTGCTTTTTTTTGTTTTCATTATTTTCTTGTTGATAAACATCTTATCAACATTACATAGTGTACAGACATATTATTCTAAACTGGTAATGAGACATGACCATTTCTATTCCTGACAAAAATGGAGACAAAATTAAATGGTTCAAAATATGCATTTTACACATGACTAAGCTCACAGTTATTTGATTTACATTGACACGCTATCTTTATATCTGAAACTCGTTAATTGACAAAAACAATGCAGTCAAAATATAATAGGAATCGTCTTTGCAAGGATCGTGAAAAAACATGAAAGGTACCTGGTATAGAATCAATTAGAACCTGTAACAAAGTAAGACATAAAAGGGATAGCACTGACGTGGACCCATGTGACATGTTGCACATAAATCGTTAATCGGTGACGACCAGTGTTAATTACATAGTTTGTTTTAAACTCGTTGACACCCAGACTTTTTGCTGCGTCACAGTCGGGCAGATTGAAATCGCATTTCTTTCACTTGCACTTGTGCGAATAATATTTCGCTACCTCACATCAGATATTCGCTAGAGAACAAAGTCAACAGTCAATATCATATTTTTACATTTTTAAACCATTCATGAGAGAAATTTGATTTGTAACAGATTACGCTATATGACAAAATTTATGTTCCTCCTTGGATTGTTTCTTTAACTTTGTACTTTTAGTGTTGGGAGGTCCTTTGTGTTCTTAGCTAAAGATTTCTAGTGATAATTAATTACGTAAACTTTTCCGCCTTATATTGATGTTGGACTCAGTCAGTGATATTTTGTCCCCCCCCCCCAAAAAAAAAAAAAAACATTGGTCTTGTGAGACCACTGTCATAGAAGACACCTGCCTTGTGAGTCCACTGTCATAGAAGACACCTGTCTTATGAGACCACTGTCATAGAGGACTCCTGTATTGTGAAATCACTGTCTTAGAAGACTACCTGTCTTGTGAGACCATTGTCATAGAGGACTCCTGTATTGTGAAACCACTATCATAGAAGACACCTGCCTTGTGAGTCCACTGTCATAGAAGACACCTGTCTTGTGAAACCACTGTCATAGAGGACACCTGTCTTGTGAAACCACTGTCATAGAGGACTCCTGTCTTGTGAAACCACTATCATAGAAGACACCTGCCTTGTGAGTCCACTGTCATAGAAGACACCTGTCTTGTGAAACCACTATTATAGAAGACTACCTGTCTTGTGAGACCATTGTCATAGAGGACACCTGTCTTGTGAAACCACTGTCATAGAAGACATCTGTCTTGTGAGACCATTGTCATAGAGGACACCTGTCTTGTGAAACCACTGTCATAGAGGACTCCTGTCTTGTGAAACCACTATCATAGAAGACATCTGCCTTATGAGAACCCTGTCATAGAGGACCACCCATCTTGTGGAACCACTGTCATAGAAGACATCTGTCTTGTGAAACCACTGTTATAGAAGCCCACCGATCTTGTGAGACCACTGTCATAGAAGACATCTTTTTTGTAAGACTGCTGTCATAGAAGACCATCTGTCTTGTGAGACCACTGTCATAGAAGACATCTGTCTTATGAGATGACTGTTATAGAAGACACTTGTCTTGTTACACAACTACTGTCATAGAGGACCACCTGTCTTGTGAGACCACTGTCATAGAAGAATATCTGTCTTATGAGACCATTGTCATAGAAGACCAATTGTCATGTGATACCAGTGTCATAGAAAACCACCAGTCTTGTCATAAAAGACCACCTGTCTTGTGAGACCACTGTCATAGAAGACCACCAGTCTTGTCATAAAAGACCACTTGTCTTATGAAGACAAGTGCTGTCTTAGAAAACCACTTGTCTTATGAGAAAACTGTCTTGGAGGACCATCTGCCTTGTGAGACCACATTCTGAAAAGTGCAAAGTTATGCAATCCCTTAAATTAAACCTCTTTTGAGAGACCACTTTATGTATGACTAAGTACAGGAAATCAAACTCAAAATCCTCTGCTTGTGATTTAAACACTAGCTACCACCAGACTACCACAAGTGGTCTTTCAGACCCTGGACATATTGAGTGGATACATAGGCATAAGAAGTGTAATAAAATAAAGTAAAATAGTAACATTGAGCTTTCTGTTTCCTGAACATTTTTATTTCCATATGCTCCAGTAAAAATAAATCTTAGTTAAAATGTAGTTCCCCGTTTGCTTTATACTGTATGTAGTTTATCAGTGTATGTTGTGCAGTCACATTGGAATCTTGTCTAAAGAACATGACCTCAATTAGGACTGACCATCACAGATTTCACACCATAGATATTTAGTTTCTTGAACTGTTTTGATAAATTTTAAATAATCCCTGACCATCACTTAAACCACCTTGCTAATAAGACTAGACTCAGTCAGTCAGTTAGTTGGTCTTAATATTGAGGTTCCACTGTAACACCTCACTAATCAGACCACTTTGAGTCAGTCAGTTAGGTGGTGTTAATAGTGAGATTCCACTGTAACATCTCACTAATCAGACGACTTTGAGTCAGTCAGTTATTTGGTCTTAATAGTGAGGTTCCACTGTAACACCTCACTAATCAGACCACTTTGAGTCAGTCAGTTAGGTGATCTTAATAGTGAGGTTTCACTGTAACACCTAATTAATCAGACCACTTTGAGTCAGTCAGTTAGGTGGTCTTAATAATGAGGTTCCACTATACTTTATTCCATCTCCATGGCAATGAAAATATATCTTTATTGGAACCTGTCTGAAGAGTTTACATTGTCTCTCTCTTAGATTTGGCTCAACAGGACAGGTGGGCTCTCAAAATAAATTTTATTCAAATAAATGTGGTGCTCTGTTAAAATGGCTTCACAAGAGAGTAAATCACTCAAAAGATATTTTTTAGGGAATAGTTAATTTGAAGTTTTTTCCTAAATGTGGTCACACAGGACAGATGGGCTTTCATGGGATTGGTATCTTAAGACACGTTTCACTGTACAATATGCCACCAGAAATAATATTTCACCCAAAAGCTTTATCGTGTTTGTATGTGAAATTAGAAAATAAGAATATTACAAAAATATCCTATTTAGCCAGTTTTTTTTGTTGTTTTTATTATTATTATTATTATTTCTCTCTTTTTGTATTTTTTTATTTTTATTATTTTTATCATCAAGACTATCACTTTCCTTTGTTGGTTACAACTCGAGAATTTTCAACTGAGAGATCATAAAGTGTGTGTTGGTATGTATTTTGCCTGTCACAGATTTTTGGGGTTCACAATAACTTGTCATCACTGTCTGAAAGAACATCTGTCCTTGCAAGAACAATATCATATTTTTACCTGATCTCGCTCAAAGCTGGGTATGATTGTAGACATCTATTTATAGTAACACTTTTCCTTTTATCTGTTTTTATTTGAAGTCCAGATGAAAACTTGAGATAACTTTGTTGCGAAAGTGTTAAACATCACAACACATTCGTTTCGTTTTTCAAATTTTTCGTTTATTGAAAACAGTTCCTATCTGTAGGCTTATCACACCACATGTCCTACCACCTTCTATTTGACATATAAAACTTTCAGTGAACATGATTTATACCTATTTTGTATTTTTGTGCTTTTAAAAACAATTTGTTTATTCAACATTTCTGAATTCTATATTTTTATACACAGGTATATTTTTATACACAGGTATATTTGATTATAAATTGTCCAGATTTTACATCCCTTCCCGCATTTTTTACCACCTGTTTTGTGCAATTATGCAATTGTATAGTATACAGTGGAACCTGTCTTAAGAGACCACTCTTATAAAAGAGCACCTGTCTTGTGAGTCCACATTTTGAAAACCACTTGGTTAAAACATCCTTTAAATAAAACCTCTTTTGAGAGGCCACTTATCTTGAAATACCACTTTTCAGTAACAGATTTGGTGGTCTCTTAAGATAGGTTTCACTGTATCAAGTAAAGACAACATAAGTATCTACAATTACCTGCAAAATCAAATTTTTATTTGTATTTTTCTGCTACTTGGTAGCAATAATTAGCCTCAAGCATGTGTATGTGTGTGTTGTGATTGGGATTCTCAAGACAGGTGCTCCTTCAAAAGAGGTTGTATGTCATTGTTTATTGACAAATTTGTTTTCAGAATTGGTCACAGGAGACATGTGATCTTTCAAGATTGTGATCTCTAAAGACAGGTTACACCATACTTAAAATCTTATCAGTATTGTGAAAGTGATATTAATTCAAAGGAAGATATCTATGAGAAACAATAGGCTCTCTGATTTAAAGTCCCATAACTCTGGCAATTATTGATGAAAGTTGGCCATTATCAAATTCTTCTTATGTTCATTGATGTAAAACTTTGTACCAAATTTGAAGAAAGAAACTCCGACACTCAAAATTTCAACTCTCATAAATGAGGCAAAGAAACAGTCAGACTAACTCACCCATCAGAAACATGCCCAATATTCTCTGATCTTAAGATTCATAAAGATAGACTTTTGAAATAATTGTTTTGCTATATAGAGACAAAATATACAATTGTTAAATCATTGTATTTTTATGTAATTACAGGCAGACAAAGTACAAGACGCTTTCTTAGCCTGCAAAGCTGTTGTTGTCATGGCATCCAAATCGAAGAAGCCATCAGATGTAAGTATCAATGATGAAAACAGAGTGACAATATCGATGTACAGTCAAACTTGTGTATGTGGGCCAAATCAAGGAAACAAGCAAGAGTGGTCGTTATAGACAGGTGGTCTTTAGAAAGTGGTTTATTCATTATAAAATAAATTAACAAAGGTTATATTAGAATGACAGGTGCCCTTTATACAGAGGTGGCCTTTAATGCAAGTTTGGCTGTACTTACTAAATTGCTCACCACCGACTCCTCTGTCTGTTTATTGGTGTTTATGCCATACTCAACAAATTTTGAGTCAAAATGTGGCAGCCAGTTCCTGACGGCGGTGGAAGAAATATAATAGTACATGTATAACAATTGTGCTTGGACTGACAGCTTTCTGAATGTGAACTTTGCTTAGGCCATATTTTTGTTCATTTTATGAAGCAAAATTTTAGAAAATGATTAGTCTATCAGCCGCCCACTTCTGAAACTATTTCTAGGAGCACATTAAGCAAACATTTTCTAAATGATGGCCTATAGAAAAGATTGGATTATTTATTTTTTAAAACATTTGCCAATTTCTGGATTTAAATGACAACATCAAACAGGTAATTTACGCTACATATGTTTAAAGTAAAATGACTGATGTGTTGTAAGTTCTTAGCCAAAGGTGCTAATCTGTAGATCTACCTTAACAATATTTCTCACTTTTTTGGCAGAATTGACCTAAATTCATAAAATAGGAAAATCCTCTCACTTTGATTTCTAAAGCTTTCGATTTACATGAAACTGGGCTGCATGTGTTCTGATATCAAATGTTTATTCTAATCAAGTGCAGAAAGGTAAAAGAAGGATTAGAATGGTGTCAAAATGATTGATAGACAAAAAAATTTGGGAAGTCAATGGATTGAATATTGAAAAACAGAAGTTTGGAAAGAATATGTGAAGTCTGGTGCATGTTGAATTTATTTACGAAGCGAAAGGGATTATGGAATTGAAGCATGTTTTACACTTGGCATGACAGAATAGATAAAACTGATGCACCACAATTTTTTTTTTATTATGATTTTTAAGGGATTTAATTGTCTCCAAAATGCCAACATGGCCGATCTCCTTTGGCAGATGACCCTACATTACAGCTGGTGGTAAAAGCATGTTCAGTTTGCTATGTGTATAATCAACTAATTCAAATTATCTGCAATTTCCACAAATTGAGTAAAATATTTACATTAAATCTCTACACGCTGTCTTGTTTTTTGTCATCTATTAAAAGTTAGTAGCTGGTAATTTGGATATTGAGAATGCAAACATTTTTGACTTTTTTCAAAATAACTTTTCCAACATTGCTTGGCATTTACCAGTTTTCAAATAAAACAACTCCATTAAATTCCTATTTGAAATCAGCAATAGGGTCGACTTCGGGCTGTAAACACATCAATTTTGCAAAGTTTTGCCAATGACACGTACTTACACCCACTCTGTTTCTACTATTTCATTAACGGAAAAAAAAAGACAGTGCGATTATGACACTTGGGAATATGATGTATTTTCAAAGTTCAGTTGAAAATAAAAGTCAAAATGGAGGGTGACATATACAAGCGAAAGAACTGTAAATTTTATATTGATTGTTGAAATGTTGGCACATTTTCACTTTATAAGATGAAAATGTGAACATAAGGATTCAAAAACCTTGGTGATAGATCTGGGGAAAATAGCATCATAAATCACATTAATATTTTTAAAAATCAAGACCTGGTTGTCTTTCAACTTGAAACACATTTTCATTCAACTCAAAGTGAAACAGTAAAGGCTGAGTTTTTCATTTCTGTGATTACCCTCTTTATTATGAAAACATAAACAAGTCACTCAATTTCCGTCAATTTTAATAAAAAATCTACCTGAAATTTGTTCATGTACAAAGTGAAATGATACTTAAATAGGGATTTTTTTATCATTTAAGTATGTACGTAAGAGCCATGTGGTTCCTCATATGACATTGTAGTAATGACTCTGTACTGGAGATGATAATGAATCTAAAGTCGTTAAAGAAAATTAGAAATAAAATGGCACTCGACACTAACATGTATATCTAACTATCACACACAGGTTAACATCAAAATCAGTTACCGAACATCATCAATTGAACATTTTTGTGACACTTGTACGATATCAGTCATGTGTTTATCATCAATCCACTGTAGATGAAATTTGTCGGGAACTACAATGTATAGGTTTTGTCTTACTCCATCAATCCATCCATCTGTCCGTCCGTCAGTCTGTCTGGTTATGGTTTTGATTTCAGTTTTATAATTGCTCAACATTCATTTAATATTGGTTTCACAGGTTGGAGACATGAATTGAACTTTCAGTACACTTAGAACTCTTGTTTTACATGTCTTTAATGCTGCACTGAACAATTTGTATGCCTCCATCCACACGGACACCCCCATCCCCACCCCCTAAATTGTAGACTTGGAAGGGGAGGGGCATATTTTTGTTTGTTTGTCTGTGTTTTTTTTCCCCATTTGTCATTATGTTTTATCCAGTATCAGTATATTGCTTTACATGTATGTGTGTGTATTGATTTGATCTTATATACATTTGTTTGTATATGTACCTGTGGCCAATATGCCTACCGCATACCAGAGATATGGAACTTTGTCACTATGTGAAAGAGGCAGAAATACAAACAAATAAACAAGCAGAAAAGCAGAGCAAGAACATTAAGACCACACCCATCCCACCCCACCCCATTCCCTTGCTATCTTTAAGGCATAATAAATCTTGTGATTTTACCCTTGGAACAATGTAAAAAAAAGGTTTTTCAACCTTATAAAGTGTCTGCCACTTTCTATATGAAAAATTATTAAGTATGTTAAACATGTAAATGACAGTTAAAACAAATAATCCACCCCTGAAAATTTAAGGATCATACATCACATCATAGGGGAAGCGCTCTACCAAACAGAGGGAATAAGGAGACAGCAGATTTTTAAGTTTCCATCAAATTTTGTCCAAAGTTTGATCTAATTTTTACATTTCATTTTCTGCAAATACAGTAAAGTATTTATTGATAATTTTTCCCTTTCAACACTAACAGACCTCAAAGGTAGATTGGTGAAAAACAACAGAAATGTGCATATCATTAGGGGACTTAGGGGTTAAAGGTTAATTATTTATACAAGTATTACATACATGTATGCTTTGAAATAAACAAGTATTGACATTTTTTGTAAACAGATAAATAATCACAGTCAGAAAATTTGAGATATTTTGGCAGAAGGTGTATATATATATATATGCATAAAATTGGCATAAGCTTGAGGAATTTACAGTGCAGTGACAGAAACATTCGTAAATTAGGGTATATACTTCATAGTGTGAACAATAAGAATGTAATCATTGTTTCTTATAAGCTCTGTAATTCATCATTATTTGTTGTTGATAAATTTGATTTGAAATGAAAGAATAGAAAAAATATTGGACTTGGTACGTTGTAAATAGCTACATGTCTTGATTATTTGATAACAAGCTTTATTTTGCAGTGATACTCTAGATAAGTTTGAGGGAAATCACTGAGTTTTAACACTATCACACACAGTCACAGACACATACACACACACACACACACACACACACACACACTCACACACACACACACACAGAGTCACAGACACATACTGACAGACATGCATTATACACACACACACACACACATAGACACAAACACATACACAGACTAACACATAGTCACAGAAACATACACGTACAGGCAAGCAGCACACACTCACACACAAAGTCACAGACACATACTGACAGACATGCATACACACACACATAGACACAGACAGACACACATACACAGACTAACACATAGTCACAGAAACATACACATATAGGCAAACAGACAGACACACACACACTAACACACATGCACAGACTTGTAGTCACACACAGACATCATGCACACACACACACTAACACACACACAGACTTGTAGTCACACACAGACATCATACACACATGCACACACACACACTAACACACACACACACAGACTTGTAGCCACACATAGATATCATGCACACACACACACTAACACACATGCACAGACCTGTAGCCACACACAGACATCATACACACATGCACACACACACACTAACACATGCACAGACTTGTAGCCACACACAGACATCATACACACATGCACACACACACACTAACACACATGCACATACTTGTAGCCACACACATACATCATACACACATGCACACACACACACTAACACATGCACAGACTTGTAGCCACACACAGACATCATACACACATGCACACACACACACTAACACATGCACAGACTTGTAGTCACACAGACACATGAGTACATACACACCCAAATACAGGTGGATTGGTAAATGATCATCAAATTGGCTTGACACCATGTTAACTAATTACAAGGTGGAGTACTTGATGGTTTATATTATGATACTCAAAATACTCATCCAAGGAACTGTCAAATATGACATTAAAACTAGACGTACTACATTTATACAACTAATATTCAGTTTTTTATCTATAGAATTGTTAGTTAAATAAACGATCACTGTCTTTGTTTTTTAATTTCTGGCTGTCTATCCATGGGCCCTACCCCCTCTGTCAGTAAAGTTAAAAACACTTTATTGTTTAATTGACATGTGTCACTTAAAATGACTGACAATTCTATTTCTGTTTCTTACTTTCTATATTTTCACTAGTAGTGAAATTGACAATGACATGATCAGATTTCAAAGGGTTTTCAGGTGCACGATCATAGATACCTGGCCTTTTTTTGAATATTTGGAGTAGTAGTTCATTTTGTACTTTAAGATCTCGCAGATCTCTCGAGACACAATTTTTAACTTTCATCACAGCTTACAGAGAATTCATTAGTCAGAAATTCTTTTATTTTGTTCACCTCCTAAATATTTAAATGGTATGCTCTTTCCCAGTGCCAAGACTAATCTATTATGATCTGTAATGGTGAAAGGGTTGAACAATTCCTATTACTGCTAATTGTGTGAAATTTTAAACACTGCATTTCCATATTGTAAAAATAGCTCATCATTGTTGTAAATACAGAGCTTGAATTTTTTTTTTTTTACAAGAGGCCCACAGGGCCAGTAGCATAGAAAATCTACTAGCCCCATCAAATTTCTACTGGCCCACAAATAACTGAAAGGAAATAATTGTATGATATATTTAGATAAAGAGTAACTGATCATGACATGTGTAGACAAGACAGGATATTTCCATTTTATATCAAATATGAGTCCAATTATTTTGTAAGATTTACATACGCGTAACAATTATTAAAAAAGCACTTATATTCATCTTGATTTCTTTTTCTGGACTATAGGGCCAGTGCAGACTTGGGGTGGGTGGGGGTGGTCTGTCGTCATTTAACTGGTCAGAACATCATGAACAAATAGTCAGGATGAGTTAGTTACATGTATACACATTTTACTTTCTAACACATATACTTTTGCTAGTATAGCATGTTGTATTAAAGTGCCCGGACCCATTCAACTTTCATTCTGCATTCACTTTACCAGCAGAATGTCCCCGGTTCAGTTCCTGGTTCTGGATCATAAACAAAGACATTTAAAAAATCATGGAAGTGACTGTTCTTTGGCCAAGCACCAACCATACAAAGTACAATATCACAACAGATGTACCGTACTTGGCACGTAAAAGAACACTCACTAAAGCTCGTGACATCTCCATATAACTGGAAAAATTCTTTGCGGGATGTGAATAAAAAAAGCAATCAAACTTAACCCTTTCAACCCTTAAGTATCTTGATGGTATGATCTTTTGTATTGTTTAGACCAGTCTATTTTGACCTGTAGGGTTTAAAGGGTTAAAGCATCATTCTCCATGGTGGAGTCTTGGGGACGTCATGCTTTAAACCATGATCTCTATCATCTCTAGTCGGAATCAATCTATCGCCAAATGTCTGACACGTTGCTTTCGATGTTTATTATGTATGTCATTGACAATCCATTGTGACAACATAATCACACAAATGTTTGACAGGCCATGTAATTGTGACATCATAATGGGAAAATCTGCCAAAAGGTGCTGTGTCGCACAATTGTATCATTATTGAATGTTGTACTTTGTATTGTTCTTAGAAATAAAACTTCTTGTAAAAAATATCTCATTTTACTGAAATTGAAACATTTTGTGAGACATACACAGGAGTTCAAAATTCTTTTTTAGATACTCGGATATGGGACTTGGAGAGTAACTTTTTGGCAAGTCCAATTGAGAAATTTCAAAGTCTGCTATATTTTGTTTCTAAGTAATACAGTAAAATTAAATCAATGCAGATGAGGCAAGTCCCTCAGCATTCGGGTATTTCTAAATGCCAAGTCTGAACCAAAATTATCCGAGTCCCGGATTTCAGACTTGGGGAATTTTGAACACGTGTATACATGTAGAGTATTATTGAAAGAGTAATGAAAAAATAAAATGAATAATGTGAATGAATAATTGAATAATTTTTTTTTCTAGGCTGATTTACCGAAGTTATTGAAGCCTTTGCAGGATTGCATTAGTGCAGTTCAGGTGAGTTTTTTTTATGTAATATGAAGATATACATATATTTTATATTTTTTTTGCATTAGCCCTTATTCTGCCACACTATATTGACTGACTCAGTCAGACACTGCTGCATATATATTACAATGTATACACACCACTGCCAGATTAAAATTGTGAAGTTTTATCAATTTGAACTGGTCACTTTAACTTGTAATTGTGTGTCAATTTGTGTAAACTGACCCCTATATCCATATATGATTTTAATAAAAATGATTGCAATTAATGTTTTTGAAGTGTTTTAATTTTTTTAGATCAGGTATTCATTGTTAATTAATAGTTAAAGTTGTAATTTCTGCGACCGTAGTTGCTTTCCATGATTCGGCATGAGTGAAACCGATGCCGCCGATGTCCAACATTGTGGCTTTAGATGCTCACCAAAATTAATTAAATTTGAGACAGTGATTTGTCTCCTAAACAAAAGATTCCCACATTGTTTTTTAAACAATAAATAAGATCTAAAAGATTACCGTTGCCAGGTACATAGCATGCAAGTCCTGGTGTTGCAGTGAACTGAATGTTTACTGGTAGCGAGTCAATATTGGTCTAGTCGTCCTCGTCGATGCACAGAATAATCCTATCGGTCGGTGACTTATCCATAGGAGTTTTCTGAGAACTTGTGTTGAATTTACATCTAAGTCTGCTATTTCAAATCAGAGGAAATCGTATTCCTCCTCCGAGTTGTAACTACTGAAATATAGCTCCAAATTCCATTATTGCGTAGTGAACAAAGTGATGCAGACACCATTTGTAATACTTTCATTTTCTCGGAAGCCAAATTCTAAAGGTCTTTTAAGTCATTCAGTTTTTATTTTAAGTGATAAAAGTGTGTCAGCCAATCAGATTAAAGACTTATCTATGACGTGTCGATATCTTTTTTATATTCACCAATGGTCTTTTACATAGGATTCTGTAGTATTTATAGCGTACTTGAAAATCATATATTGACGTACTTGGCAGCGAGCGCGGGTTTACGAAAATCATATATTGATGTGTTTGGCAGTGGCAGAGGGTATTGTAAAATCGTATATTGATGTGTTTGGCAGTGGCAGAGGGTATTGTAAAATCGTATATTGATGTGTTTGGCAGTGGCAGAGGGTATTGTAAAGTTGTATATTGATGTGTTTGGCAATGGCAGAGGGTATTGTAAAATCGTATATTGATGTGTTTGGCAGGATAAGGGTTAGTATTCATCAAGTTATTAATTTTCGCCAGCAAGCAATAAATATTCATAGACATAGGATAGAAAAAACTCAATATTGATATGTTTTAACTCTTACACCCTTTAAGACACATTTGGACCAGTCTAAGTCTTTGATTTACAGAAGAGTTCATTGTTTTTCAGGGGTTGATGGGTTAATATAGTTTTGGCCATTTAGGTTTATTAAAAACTTTGATATTCACTTATAGCAGTTATGCAGTGTTTTTAGGTCACCTGAGCCAAAGGCTAAAGGTGATGCAATTGTGTTTTGTCTGTTGTCATCCATTGTGCAGTGTTTTTAGGTCACCTGAGCTAAAGACTAAAGGTGATGCAATTGTTTTTTATCTGTTGTCATCCATTGTGCAGTGTTTTTAGGTCACCTGAGCCAAAGACTAAAGGTGATGCAATTGTTTTTTATCTGTTGTCATCCATTGTGCAGTGTTTTTAGGTCACCTGAGCCAAAGACTAAAGGTGATGCAATTGTCTTCCATTGTTGCACCCAGCATTTTTTTGTCTGCTGTCGTCCATTGTGCAGTATTTTTAGGTCACCTGAGCCAAAGACTAAAGGTGATGCAATTGTCTTTTGTCTGTTGTCGTCCATTGTGCAGTGTTTTTAGGTCACCTGAGTCAAAGACTAAAGGTGATGCAATTGTTTTTTATCTGTTGTCGTCCATTGTGCAGTGTTTTTAGGTCACCTGAGCCAAAGACTAAAGGTGATGCAATTGTCTGTTGTCGTCCATTGTGCAGTGTTTTTAGGTCACCTGAGCCAAAGACTAAAGGTGATGCAATTGTTTTTTATCTGTTGTCGTCCATTGTGCAGTGTTTTTAGGTCACCTGAGCCAAAGACTAAAGGTGATGCAATTGTCTTTTGTCTGCTGTCGTCCATTGTGCAGTGTTTTTAGGTCACCTGAGCCAAAGACTAAAGGTGATGCAATTGTCTTTTGTCTGTTGTCGTCCATTGTGCAGTGTTTTTAGGTCACCTGAGTCAAAGACTAAAGGTGATGCAATTGTTTTTTATCTGTTGTCGTCCATTGTGCAGTGTTTTTAGGTCACCTGAGCCAAAGACTAAAGGTGATGCAATTGTCTTTTGTCTGTTGTTGTCCATCGTGCAGTGTTTTTAGGTCACCTGAGTCAAAGACTAAAGGTGATGCAATTGTTTTTTATCTGTTGTTGTCCATTGTGCAGTGTTTTTAGGTCACCTGAGCCAAAGACTAAAGGTGATGCAATTGTATCTGTTGTCGTCCATTGTGCAGTGTTTTTAGGTCACCTGAGCCAAAGACTAAAGGTGATGCAATTGTTTTTTATCTGTTTTTCGTCCATTGTGCAGTGTTTTTAGGTCACAGTGTTTTTAGGTGAGTCAAAGACTAAAGGTGATGCAATTGTCTGTTGTCGTCCATTGTGCAGTGTTTTTAGGTCACCTGAGCCAAAGACTAAAGGTGATGCAATTGTTTTTTATCTGTTGTCGTCCATTGTGCAGTGTTTTTAGGTCACCTGAGTCAAAGGCTAAAGGTGATTCAGTTGTCTTTTGTCTGTTGTGTATTATTAACTTTTACACATTTTCAACTGCTTCTCAAGAACAAATCAATTTTAATCAAACTTTGAAGGCAGTATCCCCATGTAAGGCTGCATAAAATTTGTGAATGAAAAGGGGCTAGTACCACTTGGGCCTCAAAAAAGACTAAAACTTGGTGTGCATTTAAAAATCTTCTTGTCATGAACCAATGGTCAGATGATATTCAAGTTTTGTATGCATGATTGTTAAGTCACTATCTACAAAGTTTGCCAGTGGAAATGAAATCTGTCCATAGACCAGCCACTAGGGTGCACTTTAGTGATTTTTTGGTAAGCTGTTGTCATAAAATATATAACATGAATGAAAATTTGGTAAAAATTAAATAATCTGGGGGTGGGGCCAATTTTGAGATCAGTTTACTTTGGTTCATTTACTTTCAATAAGCATTTTCAAAGGGAAAACAACAGCTGTAATATATATATATATATACTATCCTGAGACCAACTGTCTTGTGATACCACATCCTGAGTACCACTCAGTAAAGTGATCATTTTAACAAAACCTCTTAAGTTATGAAGGGACCACCTGTCTTAAGACACATCTGAGTGGTAGATGGGGTGGTCTCACAGGTTCTACTGTATACTGACATATATATGCATCATTTGCAAACTCAGGTGGTATTCATTGATACAAAAAGCATTTGTAATCGTCAAACACCATAATAAAATAGATATGAAATATATGTGCTACTGTTGTGAACTTCTGACCCAGTCCGTTAACTTTGATATACCCTCTGCCTAGTAATTAAAAGTAAAAGAGAAACACATATACACAAATTATATCTGTGTGGGACTTGTATCAAAAGTGAACTTTTATTCAAGATTTTGATGGCCTTGCTTGCTACGCCTTCCTGTGAGCCTAAGTAGGGGATGTCAGTAATTATTATGACGGAGGTTTATCACTGTAAAATTGTAAAAGAAAACCAATGATACTCATAAATAGCCATTTTGTTGAGAAGTTTTCTGTGTGATCTTAGCTGTATCAATTCTGATCACAGAAATGAATACCTCCCATGATTTGTTTCAGGTTAATTCAATATGTGGTCATTTGGATGTGTTAATTAATTTAGTTAACCATTTCTTTTATACTTATTGAAAAACATATTTTTTACTCTCTCTCTCTCTCTCTCTCTCTCTCTCTCTCTCTCTCTCTCTCTCTCTCTCTCTCTCTCTCTCTCTCTCTACCCTCTCTGTCTCTTTTCTCTCTCTGTCTCTCCTCTCTTTGTCTCCCCTCTCTCTCTCTGTCCCCCTCTCTGTGTCTTTCTTGGCCTCTCCTCTCTCTGTGTCTATCTCTGTTTCTGTCTCCTCTTACTCTGTCTCTCCTCTCTCTGTCTATCTCCTCTCTCTGTCTGCCCCCTCTCTCTGCCTGTCTCTGCCTCCCCTCTCTCTGTCTGTCTCTGTCTCCCATCTCTGTCTCACCTTTTTGCAGGTTATTTTACATAACTTGTCTCCTACTAGAAAAACTAGTTATATAATTAATTCCCTCTCTCATGAAGGAGAACATGTCCTCTCAGACTCCTTTCCTAAAACCACTTGGGTAAATATTTCTTGAAGTTATATCTCTTTTGAGAGGTCACCTGTCTTGATAGATCACATTTCAGTTGAGTTGGTCTTTCAAGACAGGTATCACTATATGTTTTTTATGCCCATGGCCTGAAAGGTCCACCGGGGGCATCTAGTGTTTGGTTTGTCTGTCTGTCTGTTTTTGTGTCTGTTTGTCTCTAATTTCATCCTGTCTGTTTGTTTATCTGTCTGTCTATCTGTCCATAATTCCATCCCGCTAGAAATTTGTTGGGACCTTGGGCATTTGTGTTTAACAAACACTTCTTGTTTTCCCAATAAATCTCTTTTTAGGGGCCATTATTCTTTATATACCTCTCTTTCTTGATGGAAGGGATGGTCTCATTAGGCAGGTTTTACTGTATAAAATATGAAAATGGATCTTGTCAATACAGTAGAACCTATCTCTATCACCTGTCTTTTGAGAACACATTTTGAAAACCATTCGATTAAATGTTTCTATAAATAAAACCTCATCTGAGAGAATACCTGTCTTGAGAGAACATTTTTCAGTAAACGAGAGAGTGGTCTGTCTAGGCAGGTTCCATTTTATGATTAAGTATAGTCAAACTTGACCTACGTAAGAGTTCATTAAGCTCTTGTGACAGAAAACAGAAATTTACTTACGTTTGGGTTTAAATATGTGACAAGGTCGAACTCTGATGCCCGCTCAAAATTACATTTGAAGTTAAATATGAAATAAAGAAATGATTTTTCTGTGAAGCAAAGATGTACTTTAATATGTGCAGGAATAGAATAGCCATGGGGGTTATATGCATACAATTAGTCTTTAATGACTGAATAGGTCATGAGGTTGCACACAGTGGTAGGGTACCAGTCGGCAGGGGAGATAACTGTTTGATGTGGGAATGCTCATTCATCATCCATTACAAAGATTTTTTTTCAATCTTTAAATGAAAAGCTTTTTTCCTGTACAAAATTACCAGGAAATATTTTTCAGTATTTATCCATGTATCATTCCTCATTATCTTGACCATAAGTCATATATCAGAATGCTATCGTCTGGCAAAGTCAAACCCTGTAAAGACCACAGAGCACATTACAGAAATTCTTTGAAACTGTACAGACGCAGTAGTTAATTCCCTGTTTTCTAGTTTCGAGGTATCAATTGTACGTGACAGGTTATAAACAAAAATGGAAGACCCTTTGCCATCATCAGTTTCGGTGTCAGTGTTATTATCACTAGGACAACAGTGATCATCAGCATTATGTCATAGTTTTGTGTGTTAGGGTTATAATTGCTAGGACATTATGTCATAGATTTGTGTGTTAGTGTTATAATAACTAGGACATTATGTCATAGTTTTGTGTTAGTGTTACAATCACTAGGACATTATGTCATAGTTTTGTGTGTTAGTGTTATAATCACTAGGACATTATGTCATAGTTTTGTGTTAGTGTTATAATCGCTAGGACATTATGTCATAGTTTTGTGTTAGTATTATAATCGCTAGGACATTATGTCATATTTTGTGTTAGTGTTATAATCACTAGGACATTATGTCATAGTTTTGTGTTAGTGTTATAATCACTAGGACATTATGTCATAGTTTTGTGTTAGTGTTATAATCGCTAGGACATTATGCCATAGTTTTGTTTGTAAGTGTTATAATCACTAGGACATTATGTCATAGTTTTGTGTGTTAGGGTTATAATCACTAGGACATTATGTCATAGTTTTGTGTTAGTGTTATAATCGCTAGGACATTATGTCATAGTTTTGTGTTAGTGTTATAATCACTAGGACATTATGTCATAGTTTTGTGTTAGTGTTATAATCGCTAGGACATTATGCCATAGTTTTGTGTGTTAGTGTTATAATCGCTAGGACATTATGCCATAGTTTTGTTTGTAAGTGTTATAATCACTAGGACATTATGTCATATTTTTGTGTTAGTGTTATAATCGCTAGGACATTATGCCAGTTTTGTGTGTTTGGGTTATAATCACTAGGACATTATGTCACAGTTTTGTGTTAGTGTTACAATCACTAGGACATTATGTCATAGTTTTGTGTGTTAGTGTTATAATCACTAGGACATTATGCCATAGTTTTGTGTTAGTGTTATAATCACTAGGACATTATGTCATAGTTTTGTGTGTTAGTGTTATAATCGCTAGGACTTTATGTCATAGTTTTGTGTGTTAGTGTTATAATCGCTAGGACATTATGTCATAGTTTTGTGTGTTAGTGTTATAATCGCTAGGACATTATGTCATAGTTTTGTGTGTTAGGGTTATAATCACTAGGACATTATGTCATAGTTTTGTGTGTTAGTGTTATAATCACTAGGACATTATGCCATAGTTTTGTGTGTTAGTGTTATAATCGCTCATATTATGTCATAGTTTTGTGTTAGTGTTTTATAATCGCTAGGACATTATGCCATAGATTTGTTTGTAAGTGTTATAATCACCAAGGACATTTTGTCATAGTTTTGTGTTAGTGTTATAATCGCTAGGACATTATGTCATAGTTTTGTGTGTTAGTGTTATAATCGCTAGGACATTTTAACATAGTTTTGTGTGTTAGTGAATCGCTAGGACATTATGTCATAGTTTTGTGTGTTAGTGTTATAATCGCTAGGACATTATGTCATAGTTTTGTGTGTTAGTGTTATAATCGCTAGGACTTTGTCATAGTTTTGTGTGTTTGTGTTATTATGTCATAGTTTTGTGTGTTAGTGTTATTATGTCATAGTTGTGTGTGTTAGTGTTATTATGTCATAGTTTTGTGTGTTAGTGTTATTATGTCATAGTTTTGTGTGTTAGTGTTATTATGTCATAGTATTTTGTTCAGATTTACTGTTGTTTTACATACCACCAAGTATTTTTCACAAAAAAAGGAGATGTAACCAGCTTTAGGTGATGTGACACAAATTTTAACGTGCGCTATGAACTGAAGCCACAGCAGTGAGGGTTACTATGTGTTCCAATGTGGGCATGAAAGAAAGCTCGGTTTTAAGACTCATGACTTTCACCTCTTATGTTAGGCACTTGCCGAATAAATAGTCATAATGTTGCACGTAAAAAATGCTCACTGCATGGTACATGATACGTGCTTTAAGCATGGTACATGTATATTAAAATTACATTTAAGAGCATAAATGATTTACTTAGTTCTTTAATAAATAAAAAACCTACATGTATATTATATAGCTTTATTATATAAAAAATTATATAAAACCAGAACCACACTTTAGAGACCACCTCACTAATCAGACCACTTTGAGTCAGTCAGTTAGGTGGTCTTAATAGTGAGGTTCACTGTAACACATCACTAATCAGACCGTATTGAGTCAGTCAGTTAGGTAGTCTTGATAGCGAGAGCTCCACTAATAAAAAAGCCTATAATTATTTAAAACCAGAACCACACTTTAGAGACCACCTCACTAATCAGACCACTTTGAGTCAGTCAGTTAGGTAGTCTTGATAGCGAGAGCTCCACTAATAAAAAAAGCCTATAATTATATAAAACCAGAACCGCACTTTAGAGACCACCTCACTAATCAGACCACTGAGTCAGTCAGTTAGGCGGTCTTAATAGCGAGGTTCAACTGTGACACCTGACTTATCAGTCCACTTAGAGTCAGTCAGTTAGGTGATCTTAATAGTGAGGTTCAACTGTGACACCTGACTTATCAGTCCACTTAGAGTCAGTCAGTTTGGTGGTCTTAATAGTGAGGTTCAACTGTGACACCTGACTTATCAGTCCACTTAGAGTCAGTCAGTTAGGTGGTCTTAATAGCGAGGTTCAACTGTGACACCTGACTTATCAGACCACTTTCTGTCAGTTAGGTGATCTTAATAGTGAGGTTCAACTGTGACACCTAACTTATCAGACCACTTTCTGTCAGTTAGGTGATCTTAATAGTGAGGTTCAACTGTGACACCTGACTTATCAGACCACTTTCTGTCAGTTAGGTGATCTTAATAGTGAGGTTCAACTGTGACACCTGACTTATCAGACCACTTTGAGTCAGTCAGTTAGGTGGTCTTAATAGCGAGGTTCAACTGTGACACCTGACTTATCAGACCACTTTTAGTCAGTCAGTTAGGTGGTCTTAATAGCGAGGTTCAACTGTGACACCTGACTTATCAGTCCATTTAGAGTCAGTCAGTTAGGTGGTCTTAATAGCGAGGTTCAACTGTGACACCTGACTTATCAGTCCACTTAGAGTCAGTCAGTTAGGTGGTCTTAATAGCGAGGTTCAACTGTGACACCTGACTTATCAGACACTTTCTGTCAGTCTGTTAGGTGATCTTAATAGCGAGGTTCAACTGTGACACCTGACTTATCAGACCACTTTCTGTCAGTCAGTTAAGTGATCTTAATGGTGAGGGCTTTACTGTAACACCACATTAATCAGACCACTTTCAGTCAGTCAGCTAGGTGATCTTAATAGCGAGGACTCCATTCTAATAATGTACCTTTTGCAAAAGGCCTGACAGGACACCTTTTGGCAAGATTTTTCCATTATGATGTCACAATTAAATGGCCTTCAAACATTTGTGTAATTATGATGTCACAGTTAAATGACACCAATTAGTGCACAAGAAAAGCCATGTGTTAGACTAATGTCAATTATCCAAGTAATTGATGATTAGTAAATCATGATCATTAGTGATAAAAGTGGGAATTTCACAATAAAAAAAGTTATTTTTATTTTACTGTAAATAATTTGTATAAACTTTGTACAAAAGAAACATCGAAAGCTGCTTTTACCATAAACATCATGTAAGATTAGCAAACCCTTTGTATTATTACTGGGGCTTTATATAAATAGTGTCAAGGGCAGAATTTCTAGATCTTTTTTAAGTACATCATTTACAAACATGTTTTTTTGTTTTAAAAAAAAAAAGATAATAGGAAATAAGAATTGATAATAATTATGTCTACAACAAAACAGAATCGTTGACATAACCAGATTCCATCATACACAGGCAAATCCTTTGATGATGCCGCCATTTCAACTTGAATTTATTCCAAGAATTTGTTTGAATCCAATTCATATTCTAAAAATTTGTGCAACTGACGTATATTTCTATTTTAACATGTGTTTTTCGTAAAATGAACCTTTGGCTTTGCATTCTGTGGAGGTTTCCATGATGATCCGCAAAGACTATAAATTATAACAGGAAAAAGGAAATTTTACTTACCGAAGGAAATATGCTGAAAATATGACAATCGCCTAAATGTCGGTAGGATGTATGCATTGAATTATTAAAGATATGAATAGATAGGATTTCTAACTTTTGTGAAGCTAAAAAACAAACTCATCTTATCTCTTGTCGGAGAATAAACATCACTGGATTTAATTATTTCTGAAGTACAAAACGTGTTAATACATCTCGTCTCTTGTATATAAATTGTCTTGTCTGTATTAACTCTGTCATTAACTTCGGTCATTCATACGAGACGGTGCCGACAATTCGGGATAAAGTTGGAGTCGACGATGTATAGTAGGTGGGAATGAATTTGTTAGATGATAAACAAACAATAAAGCCAATAGATATTTTGTTAACGAGGACTGTAGCAGCATACCTTCCCTGAAATTGTTCAGTGCGTCGCCAAAAAATGGTAGCAACATTTAGGAAACACACTGTCCATTGCCTGTCTCTTTTTGACACTTATGATTTGGCCTGATGTCTTACTGTCTGCCTTTCTGTCACTTTTTTTGTTTGTTTTCTGTCTTTCTGCCACCTTAATTTTGTTGTGATGTCTGTTTATCTGTTGTTTCACTTTCATTTTGTCCTCTTGTTTTTTTCTGTCACTTTTTTGTCTGTTTTCTGTCTTTCTGCCACCTTAATTTTTATTGTGATGTCTATTTATCTGTTATTTCACCTTCATTTTGTCCTCTTGTTTTTTTCTGTTGGATGGAATAAACCTCTTTATAAATGCCACCTGTCTATAATGGCTACATTTACCTGTTCCATTGAAATTTCATCCTCTCATTTTCTTCACTATCACACAAGAAAATGCCTCTTTTGACATATTTTATCCCTCTGTAAAACTTTGTCATATAAAGAGATTTTTTTAAAGATTCATTTTTAAAAATTCATTAAAAATAACAATTTCTTTTATGTAGGTTCAAGCGGAATCTTTGTAAAAAACAAGAGGCATTTTGAAAATTCTTAGATGTTCAAGCAATTTATTTATATCTCCTTTCTCTTTTTATTTGTTTTATTTGAAAAGTGAATTCTTTACACACTCAAACTATCAAACAACTTCAATTCTAGAAATATTCTTAAAACAAACCAAAAGAAAAACAAAATAATCACATGATTTCTAGCCGACAGAAAATAAAAAATGTAAGAATTTGACAAATTGCTTTTCCTTATCTCAGCCTTATCATTGACTCACAGGAATTGTTATTTGTTATCTGTAAAGCTTATCTTCAAATCATCTTGTTAAACTTTATGGGATTTTAACTGGCATTGATTTTTTTCCCCCAAAGTTAGCTCTGCCTGGCAAAAGAACCATAACTCTTGTTGGAATTAGTTGTATGTTTGATATAAGCTAGAAAGCCATATTTTATTGGAACAAATTTTGTATGGTTTTTAAAAATGACACTGAGATTAAACTGCTTTTTTTTTATTTTTTTCGTTTTTACTTTTTCTTAATTATTATAGGATATTTCTAAATGTAACCCAGTATAAAAAGGCAAAAGCAAGGAAATTAATGAGCAGAAAAAAAGTCTCTTTTTTCTGATTTCACACATTTTCTAGACGTAAGATTTATGTATTTGTACCTTCCTTAACATCTGGATTTTTTTTTTTCTCTTTTTTTTTTCTTCATCGTGAAACAGATTTCATTATCTATGTTCATATACTTTTATAATAAAGATGTGTACATGGATAACATTATGTTTAGATAACACTTCAGCAATTAAGATTTGTCTCCATTTTGAAAGATTAGTACTGGTATCAATTTAGGGTAAGAAAAACATTAAAAAATCATGTGTCCTGTGGGACGAATGATTTTGAAAAACACTTGTCCCTAGACACCTTCTGCTTGTTCCAATTTTTTATAAACTCCTATAGAGCCTGTAAGACTTTCTTTTCTTTGATTTCTCTGAATTGGGACTTAAAATTAATTTTTGTTTTTGTTTTTCCTTTTTTCTTTTCTTCTTTTAACATCCCACTCAAGAATCTTTCACTCATATGGCCAATGCTGGTGAAGTGCTTCAAAGTTTTGCCTATGCTCGGCACTTACAGCCATTGAGCAGTGAGGGTTCTTTAATGTGCCGATACTTACCTGTGACACAGGACCTTGGTTTTTACTGTCTCATCCAAATGACAGGAAACCAACCTGCCGCCGGCTGGACTTGAACTCACGATTAAGAGTCAAGCACGCTACTGACTGAGCCAGGCTGGCTTCTTATAATTAATTAAAATGGCAATAAAGGTTTTACAGATCTAGAAGAAAATTATACCGGGTACCAGTACCCACACCATTATTCTCATCCCCGTGTCATTTTCACTCGTCCAGGAGTAGTTGGCAAGTACAATTTTCTAGCTCTGAACATTTAAACAAATGTAAGTTTTATATGAATTAATAAATAATATTCACACACAAAAAATATATAATATAGATACTGATTATATACATGTGCATACATAAAACTAAGTTAGTCTCTTTATGACTTAAATACGATCAAGATTTCTATAACAATTCAATAAAATACTTACACACACATACAGACTCAGGTCAAAAGTGATTCCCCAAAAATGAATTTATCTACATAACCGTAGTAAATATGCGTTTTTTCAATAACTTTTCTAGAATTTGTCAATTATCCAGTTTTAACAAAACTTCATCCACAGGACTTAGAGGTTTTGGTACTTAATTAGTAGAAATTCCATTGCAGTCTACACGTATTTATTATTTCAGGAGAAATGCATTATTCTTTATAAGAGTAAAATTCTAGCAAGATCATTTAGATGTTTATTACAAAGATAATGAATTGGTCTATGACGTAATTCATAAACATCAAAATAAAACTATTGATACCTAAGTAATCTATAGATGTAAACTAACAACAATATTATCAAAATTAAGCCCAGATTTCCAACATGCCATTTTTCTTCAATTTTGAATGTCCACCAAATTCAGAGGACAAAATGAAAAAACACTAAGGTTATATACATGTAGTTAAATTCATTAATCGGGAAATACTTTTGACTTATTACTGTACATAATTGGGAAATACTTTTGACTTATTACTGTACATACACTGCTTGCTGTGATCTAGTAGTTGAGATTTGGACTTGCAGGCAGATTGTTTGGGTCCTGAGTCATGCCCAAGACTTTGAACCAAAATGTAGTGACTGTTCCTTTTCCAAGTGCTCGGCATATGAAGTGAAAGTCACAAATCTTTCGGATGATATTTAAAACCCGAGATCCCATGTCACGGCAGGTGTACAGGCATGAAAAAAAATCCTTGCTACGTTGGTGTCAGTCCATAGCATGGGTCAAATTTTGTGGAACTTCACCTAAAGTTTAAGTAATATGTAGGTCCCCTGGGCACTACTGATGTCCTATTTTAATTTTTGAACAACAGCAGAAAATTGCAGTGATTGCAGTGGTGAAATACGTTGAGAATCCCAGAAAAAGATTTGTTTGAATAATCGGACTATAAAATCTGTCTGTAGCAAGCACCTGTCTGAAGTGTCCACAAGATACAGATTCCTGCAAAAAAATTAACGTTATCACTGCAACTGATTGATTATTTATTCCATTTTTGGGAATCTATATCATTTTGCCCTCAAAAGTTACAGGGCTGAAGTTATTTGTGTAATCTATAGAACAAATTTTTCTACCATTAAAAATTGATTGCCAATGTACATGTTGCACTTAAAAAATTATTTATTGTATTGTTAAACACCATATATCAATTGAGACTTTTTATGTTTTGTTTTTTTTGACAATTTACTTTCTTTATTTTATTTATCTTTTTCATGTATCACTCATTTTGCAAGATGTAGTCTGTTTTTTAAAAATGAAATATCTTGGAAGATTTTGCCAGTTTATATGCAAAATAAAAATCTGATCTAGGATATACAAATGTATATTAAAACCAGACTTCTTTTTTTAATGCTACAAAATTCTGGAAGCCGCAATATAAAACAATTGAAATGTAGATTAAACACACACACACACACAAATAAAAATCAAATAAACTATATATTTTTGCTTCTGGGAATGTTTGCAGTTAGGAATTTGAATGTATACCGTTTCTTTTCTGTTTACCGATATGTTTGTGTCTCTCTATTTTCAGTTCACCTTTGCCAAGGGTCATGGTGACCTACATGTACATGTGTATTAATATTAATCTGTTATTGTCTGTGGTCAATTAAAATTTTATTTTGATAAATTTTTCCCAAAATGTCAATTTCAACCAAATAATAAAGGGCAGTATTCCCTAGGATATTTTGCTTAAGTATATGGGTAAACTGGCTCAAGTGACTGTTTATAGGTCCCATGAGACTCTTGATGTTCAGTTTTAATTTTTGAACAATAGCAGAAAAGTGCAGTGTGATCACTATGGTGAAATAACTTGAGCATCCCAGAAAATGATCGACTGAAAAGTTTGTGTGCGTGAGGTAATTTGCATTTCTAACACAAACAAACCAAATAAGGTGAATGGTGAAAACAGCGGTCTTGTAAAACAGTGGAACCTGTCTTCAGATCATTCTCTTATAAATGACCACTTGTCTTATGAGACCACACCCTGAAAACCACTTGGTTAAATAATTTTTTTGAGAAAATCTCTTTTGAGAAACCACCTGTCTTGAGAGACCACATTTCAGTGGCAGAGGAATGCAGGTCACACAAGACAGGTTCTTCTGTATAAAAATGATTTTAAAGACAGATGACGGCTTCATGTTTGCCAATGTCCAGAGGGAGAATATTATTTATTTTATAAACACTGCTTATATATCCTCCAATAAAATTGAGTTCATTTTCATTTTGAGTAGTAACAGCTCATGTGATGGAACATGAAGTGTAATTAACAGATTTAACATGCGAATGAGATGTGTAGTATTTCGGCAGAATTGCACCTGTAAAACAGATGCGAGATTTATATATAAACTCCAAAAAGAGGTGATCACCTGAACTCAGTTGTTCACCAGGTGTATTAAGAAAATCGAGTAGTTGAATTGTTATTTTTTTTATCTATGATTTATGATGATTTCATTGTTGTTGAACTAATGAGTATATATGCAACATGGAAATCATCGATGAAAAAAATGTGAGGAATTACGATGTATAGTGATACTGCTATTGTGGGAAAGACAATAGTCTAAAAACAGGATTATTATCTTGTAATATTCCCTTTATATGAAGCAGGTGTCCCTTTGTACATACTGTATGTATACTTATTTTAGCGGTATTCTAATAATAGCGGCTTTCGCCCTCATGTCATTGCGCTTATTCAAGGGCAGCGCTAAAATTTCTCTATCCTGTCATTCTGTATACATGACAAAGCTAATGAAATTACTTGCACAAATTTAAGATTGCGCTTATAAGTCTATACCCCCTTAGAGCGCTAAAATATGAGTACGCTAATTTAAAAACACATACAGTACTTCATATATATTATACAATTATTACTTTTGTTAAAGATCACAAAATTTTTTATCGCCAGATCAAAGGTAGAAAGGGGACGTGGGAGTGGGCCATACTTTACTGTAAACATGGATACTTCTGCGTGTACATGTAGTTAATTACGCGATTTTCTTATGTAAACCATATATGGGGAGGTATTGTACACGATGTCGCACTTCACTGTGACCAGCCCTGTTTTAAACTATGATTCCTAGCACAAATGTGGGACTGGTACACAGGGGTAATTTGCTCTTCGTCACATATTTCGTGTAAATTACCCCCACACGTAAACTTTCATGTTTATTCATCAGTAAGAAAGACTTACAAATAAATAAATTAGCTCGATCATACAGATGCTCCACTTAGTAAGATACAATTTCAATAAAGCATTTTTGTGATGGTGTAATACTGGATCTCTTTAGTGTGTAGTGAAACTCTTAGCAGAATTTTGAGGACCGTTATTGAAATGTGGAAGAACTTTGCTGCCAGTGTTTCTTTTTTACTTCGGTATGGCTTGCAAAGTCTTGTTAGCTTAAACATATCTTTTGAAAGTCCTTGAAAAGTGCTTGAAAACACTATGAAAAGTCCTGGAAAAGTGCTTGAAAAATCTCTTTCATTGGCTGTATGAACCATGAAAAATCTCTTTCATTGGCTGTATGAACCATGAAAAATCTCTTTCATTGGCTGTATGAACCATGAAAAATCTCTTTCATTGGCTGTATGAACCATGAAAAATCTCTTTCATTGGCTGTATGAACCATGAAAAATCTCTTGTTGGCTGTATGAACCATGAAAAATCTCTTTTTGGCTGTATGAATCATGAAAAATCTCTTGTTGGCTGTATGAACCATGAAAAATCTCTTGTTGGCTGTATGAACCATGAAAAATCTCTTTTTGGCTGTATGAACCATGAAAAATCTCTTTTTGGCTGTATGAATCATGAAAAATCTCTTTTTGGCTGTATGAACCATGAAAAATCGCTTTTTGGCTGTATGAATCATGAAAAATCTCTTTTTGGCTGTATGAATCATGAAAAATCTCTTTCGTTGGCTTTATGAACCATGTTATGGCTATTATTTGGCTGCTTAAAGCCTTTGCCACTTGTTCCTTTGAGGCAGGGAGAGATGTCTAGACTGTTTTTATTTAAGTGCCACTATTGTCCGATTCACATAAGATGGCGAGGTGGAGTATCCTTTTGATTATCATATAGATTATTCTACTCACTTTTCCGTTATGACAAGCTGCACAGGAAAAATGTTTTATTCATCACTTGGTACTCCTTTATTTGTAGTGACAAGTAGGAACAATTACTCTTGTCAGTGTAATTCTAATGTTTACCTAAAATTTAAACTCGTCCAGGTCAAGAAAGGGTTCACAAGACTCCACCCGCCAGGTTATATAGATTTTACTATACACTTGTACAATCTGACGAAGGTGTGAAACTGAACATCCTAGACCATTTACCCTCTATTTACGACTCGCCTCTGAAAATCTGGCATGATCCGGGATCGAACCAGAGATTTTCATGTTAAAGATCTGGCTGGCGCTCTACCGACTGAGCTACTCTCGGTCTGTTCACATATCATAAATACTGTGAAACCTGTATATAGGGGCCACCCAATGGACCAGAAAATATTGACCTTTATGAGCAGGTGACCCTTATACACAGGTTCAATTTAGTTGAAGTATGCAGTCAAGGGACTTGAACAAACTGGCCTTTATAAGCAGGTAATTCTTATATAGAGGTGGCCACTATAGCAGGTTTTACTGTATTATGTGTATACCTCCTTAGGGACACAACAAAAGCAGTCTTTATAGGGAGAGAGTCTTTATATAGAGGTTCATTTGTACACAGATGGTACTATTGGGGACAGCAAAAATCGATGACTTTATACACAGGTGGCCATTAAAGCAGGTTTTACTGAACATATATACACTTTGTATATGTTAATTTTCTATTAATAATTATAGTCTGGTTTATCTGTGTTTATAAGTTTTAGGTTTTCTGTAGATTTCATAAAGCTTGATTTCTTTTTCAGAGCTTCCGAGAATCTAATAGACCAAGTCCACATTTCAATCATTTGTCTGCTGTCAGTGAGTCTATCGCTGCCCTCGGATGGGTTGCTGTCGTAAGTACAACTTAATAATTGTTTAAACAATTTACAATGATAGAGTCAACATTTCATTTTCCCTTAAATCAATTCTAAGAATTTTAAAGAAGTCAAAATATGACAGGCACTGGAATCGAATCTGGACTCTGCCACTAACAAGATCTATTTTTAATTACAAAGTTGACCTATTTTAGTACTTTTATCTAGTTGTTGCGATGTTATAAATCTTGGATGAGGCACTAAGATTTGTAGATTTCTCAAGTTTTAATTATGATTTTACTATTATTTTATCACCATTTTATCAAAAACAAGTGCTTGAGTCATAATATCTGGATATGTTTCATGCATACAGAAATAAACAAAATGTTTCGAATTAAAACTTTCTGTTTTTAAAAAAAAAAATTAAAAATTGCCAAAAAGTGAGTTAAAAAATTGTTGCTATACATCACATTCTCTCACCATGCATCCTTTTAAGCTTTCGTAAAATTTTAATTTTAACTCGATGCTATCGCCTGATGGATAGCAGTGCAGATCGAGGGAGACTGAGTGTGTGCATGGAGTTGTCTGACGTAATAAGTCGACACGATTTCCCACACCTCCATCCATCTTCTTTTTATTAATCTTCTATCATTTAACGTGAATGTAAAACATGACATCCACGATTTTAACATATTTCCGTCCAGACCAAGTGGCTGTCTCTCTATATTTTTTTTCCTGTAGCCTGCAATAAAACGATGTAAACCAATGGCAGAGAACACACTTTTTTTTATTTATTTACATTGAGAAGATGTGATTTTTACATAAAGATAATTTATTTTCTCTTGTATGACCTTGCTTAAATGTTCTTCCTGGTTTTTGTGTTAATAACTTAAAATTTTTATGGACTTGTTCGACACATGGTTTTTGGATTGCGTTCTGGTCAATCTCACAACTTGCATTGCATGGTTTTTAATGTGGTTTACTTTATTTAAAAGGATAACAGGTCAGTTTGACCCAAATTTTATAAAAATAGTGTTTCCAGTCTACCTGTATGTGTTGCTATGGTAATATATAAAGTTTCTTTTGTAAATTTTGAATAAATGAAGATTTTTATTGTATAGTTTTGTAACCTGCCTATCACCCTCCCTCCCACACACACACACTCTTTATACATACACAAATACTGAAATATAAGAGATTTTCCACCCTATCATAGGTTGCTCAAATAAGGCCCCAATCCCAAATGATGCATTTTCCCCAATTTGCAGTTAAAATTTCCAATTGAAGTCAAATGACAACAAAATTGAAGAGATTATCGTATTTTCAGTTTTGTATATTTCTAGATTTCCCTATTTTGATGTTATATTTTAAATTTTTTTGTTAGATTTTAAAGGTTCAGGCCCCATTCCCAAAAGAATGTGGAAAATCTCTGAATAGATTTTATCTCAGCATGAAGAAATGTCTTGTCATTCTCACAGTATATGTATCTATAAATATTGTCAGGTCCCGTTATTAGACTCATCCCAGTATTAGATCTTCATTCAATATCTTTTTTTTTTCTATTCTGAACAAGAGGCTGCTTACAATATTCTGGTGCATACCGTATACCTGCAAATATTCAGTCTTGTTTAATTTTCACCATTTTGACCCTTAAATGATAGGGCCAATTTAAAATGAAGGGGAAATTGTCAAGCTAAAGAACTGAAGCATGGATATCCATGCCATCCATAAGACCATGGTGATTTAATAGGGGTGAATATAAGACAGTGTGGATATGTTTTCTGACATAAAAAATAACCAAAGGTGAAAATTTGTAGGTATACAGTACGTACTATTTGTTATAGGCTATTGGTTGTTTTCTACAGTTTAATTGTGCATACAACGTATATAAACATTTGTTCACAGGCCCCTACTCCAGGTCCATATGTCAAAGAAATGCTGGATGCTGGAGTATTCTACACGAACAGAGTCCTGAAAGAATTCAAAGAGAAGTAAGTCATATCAAACATACACTGATTATGTCACCTGAGTGACTCCAGTTATATCTAGTGACTCAGGAGAGCAGATATGGTGACCTAGGTGATCTATTGTGATAACTTGTGACTCAGGTGATATATGGTGACCTAGGTGATCTATTGTGATAACTGTTGTGACTCAGGTGATATATGGTGATAACTGTTGTGACTCAGGTGATATATGGTGACCTAGGTGATCTATTGTGATAACTGTTGTGACTCAGGTGATATATGGTGACCTAGGTGATCTATTGTGATACCTGTTATGACTCAGGTGATATAAAATGACCTAGATGATCTATTGTGACTCAGATATATATTATTGTGTAGGTTTATGTCATGTTTGAACATGTTAAAACATTCTACAATGTAAATTCTGGAGAAATTGTGATCTTTCTCAAAACTTTAGTATTTCTGAGAATTTTACTGAACTTCAGCTAATCCTGAAATCTGATTGGCTGAACAGGTCAAGTTTAGAAAATTCTCAGTCTAAAGAATATTGTTAAGTTTTGAGTAAGTTATATCTCTTCAAATTTGATTTGTTGCAAGGGTAATCACTTAGATGATCAATGGGTCATAGGTTCTGTAAATAGGGTGGGGAATTGTGGGATTGATAAGACTGCTTTGACCTCCTTAGAAAAGCAAAGAATGATATTCCTCAAGTTGTGTTGGAAAAACACAATGTCTCCGAGAGCTAATTTCCAGTCCGATAATTTTGCCAAATATAATTTAATCAAACTCGTGTGAAATATAACATAATCAAACTCATGTGAAATATAATATTATCAAACTCATGTAAAATATAATATAATCAAACTCATGTGAAATATAATATAATCAAACTCATTTGAAATTTCATTGAAAGACGGGAATACACTAAGCTTGCTAAAATTTGAGGAAGGAATCTTGAGTCATTTAATAAAAACCAAAAGGATTATAACAAAAAAAAAGATTAACAGACATTGGCAAAAACAATATTGCATTGGGTAGGGGTGTGGGGTGTTCTGTGGGGTTATGTGGGGAGTATGGGGATCCCCCCCCTGTTGTGGGATTAGTGTGGATGATTGAGTTTTATGTCTTAGCCCCCCGGTATGTACCCCCACCACCATCCATGCCCCCCCCCCCCCCCCCCACAACAGGCAGCGATTTTAATGATATGCGTCTTTCATCATAATTTTACAATGGGAGTATATATTATTGTAGTACCAAGCAATACAGTAGCCCCAAATCGCCTTTGGTTCACCCCCACTTAAAGTACGCGATGAGGTAATGGTGGTCGAATCAGCTGGCTTTTGGTACTCATGTTATCGAGTAATGAATAGTCATCTTGCAATGCCCAGTATGCACAACGCATGTATTGAAGCAGGATCAATCTTCATCACCAAGTGTGTTCAGTTGTGATAGAATACAGGCGAATGAAATAAGAATCTAGCAGTTACATGAGGAGCATCGAAGATATGACACAAATAAATCGCGTCATGGTTGCAGTTACAAGATATTTGGTGCTTAGAGTTGATTAAAATTTTAACCCCTCATTAAAGATCAAGTGAACATAATAGGTTTGCAACATATACGAGTTCAGTTTTAATGCTAGCTACTCGTGATTTGTTAATGAACGGTTGAATTGGTGCCCCCCCCCCCCTAATTCGTTTCGCCACGTTGCATCACAGTATGCATCTAGGTCACCGAAGACAAACATTATCATGTCTCAACATGTTCTGTTGATACAGCCAGAAATCCGCATGCCCCCCCCCCCCCCCCAGGGATGAAAAAGGTGAAGTGTAAACCGCTTGTACACAGAAAGAGCTATACCCCCCCCCCCCCCCCCACCACCACCACCACCACCACCACCAATATTTGATTTTGGGGGCATGAAAATGTGTGACCATTTAAATGATTGCCAAGAATTACATTGCAGACAAACCTAAATTTTTAGTTGGGTTACTATCAACATCATTGACTTGGCATAATGCAACAAGACCCATCTGTATTTTAAATATGATGGCTCCTTTGTAACTCTTTTTGGTTTTAAAGACAATTTAATTAAAGTGAAACTGAAATTAATTGTTTTATTACAAGGAGAAAACCTTTAATCCTTGCAACTTGAGCAGTTTATTTAAAATATAGCTTCACTTTCAAGACTGGAATTTATAAGAGTTATGTTTTGTTGTGAATTACTATCAATGATTCTGAAAATAAATCGTAGGCATAAATTTTCATTCAAATTTTTATGTCGCATATTTCTGACAAATATTAGTTAACATTTTGATAAATTCTGACAAGGAGTCATGCAATTTGGGGGTTTGGTTTTTATTTTTTTAATTGTTTTACAATATTTATAAATGTATTTTTCTTTCACTTGCCGGCTTGGATAATGTTGCCAGTTTTTTCGACACAGACAGCGTTTTAAAATGGGATCGTAAATTACACTCACAAATTGTGAAAGTACAAAAACCGACAAGTGCTTGTGAAGCAGTGTTGTAAATCTAAGTTAATTTTTAACTCCCCATTGAGATTTCGAGATCTGTGTGTTTGTTTTAACAAACACACAAATTAGTGCTTATCTATGCCTATCATTTAAATACACATTCCAATAGCCCCCATGCTGCTTCAGTTTTTCTGTTTTCAGCACCTTGCTTTGTTACATATGAATTAGTTAGTTAGTTAGTTAGTTATTGTTTTTCACAACTTTGAACGATATTTCATTTATATTGTTGTGGTGTTATACATGTATATGATATCTGACTAATATTACAACATACTAGCCAAGAATTACAGGAATTTTCCTGGATCGTTTTGGCGTTCGGTTACAGGACCCAGTCACAATGAAAAAAATGGTTTTTAATTCCCACCAAACTTTGCAAAAATTCCCAATTTTGAATTTCAAAATAAATAGTAAAGTATTTTCAAACAAATGTCAGAAATCTTTTCTTTTTTTTTTTTGTTAAAATATTCTGTATTTTCCCAATTTTTGAACTCGGGACCAAGAATTTAAGAGGTAGGAAAATCCAAGGATTCACATATCCAAGTCCTTGGAAGGCTGGTAGTCTTTTCCTGGAGTACATAGTTACCAGATTGTCTTCTCCAACATAAACTCATCAACACTTGAAAAAGAACAAACCCTTCTGTAAATCAATGACTTAGACCAGTCTAAATATGGTATAGGGGTAAATGGGATAAAAACTGGCCATTATCATATAAAAATTATCAAGCTGAAAAATTAGGAAGCATGGCACAGTCTAATTAAAAACTGATTTCTAATTGCTCCCATTTTGTGATATGTTATGTATAGGATCTAACACAATCCACTATGGGGTCATGTATAGATGACCTCGTAGTGTTTCATTTTCAACCAATGAAAAAGTGACTTACAGAATCTTGTAAGCAATCGAATGGCAAAAAGATGTGAACATTTTTAACCATTATAGATAACACTGAGTACACAAAATCTGGAAGTACAGAATTATTTTCATAACCTTGGATATGTTCGAATCACCAAATATATTGCAATGACATTTTGCAGACTGACTACTTCCATTTTATAAAATAAATTACATCCCTTTTTTCTATTCAATTTTGTAAGTCGCATTTTCATTGGTTGAACATTACAAAGCTATGAGAGGTCATCCACATCCCATAGTGGATCGTGTTAGATCCTCCACTTAACATATCAGAAAACGGGAGCAGTGAGAGATCAATTTTTAATTAGACTGAGAATGGCATAAAATGCCATTAAAACAAACCAATCAAATACTTGTGTTGAAATAAAGATTCCAACTGATCCAGATTTGGGTATAGAAGGTAACTATTAAACCAGTCGTTTATATCGTAAGACATGGAGTAGATTTGGATGATGTTATGGTATATCATCTGGCCATCTATTTTCTTGCATGTCTATAATCGAGCATCCATTTTTCAGTATTTTTGCTATTTCTGATCAAATATATTTAAACTAACTAAATTTAAAAATCTGAAAAGTATGTTAATAATGATAAGATTTGGTTAGTTTTGTTTACTTATACATGTATTTTTAACTCATCAACCCCTGAAAAACTATGGACTCTTCTGTAAATCAATGACTTAGACCAGTCTAAATGTGTCTTGAGGGGTGAAAGTGTTAATAGTGCAAGAATTCTTCAGTGCACGATAAATGGTTTTTCACCAAATGCGGACATAATGGAATGAAGACACCACAATATCAGAAGTTTTGAATTTCATGTTTTTTGGTTCTATAAATTTTCAGGAAATATTGATATTAATTAAAATGGGGAAAAAAAATGAAATGATAAGAAAAAACAATTTTTAAATAAATTAATTTGTTTCAAATAAGGAAGTCCAGTAGGATGATAATATTTGTAGCAGTTAATAATCAAAGTACTGATACAAGTTGATGGCAATCGTAAGTTTTAATGACGTATAATACACTCAGTATATTGAATACTTTTTAATTCGGTAAAATTAGGTTTTACAAAAAAAGTAACTAAGAATCGGGTCAGACATTTGGCTTAACATGAGTACTGATGGCTTATTTATTTTGCAACAAACTACAGCGATATGATTATAAAATCTTGTGCTTATAAACACTGTTTCATCAATATTAAATTTCTATGCAAAAGGGCAATATTATACCCTTATGCTATACTTCCTATCAGTAGCCTTAAATCTCTAGGTCAATACGTGTACATGTAAAACATTTTCCCATCTTCAAAGACTGCCTCAAGTTTCTCATCAGTTAAGAAGACTTCTATATCCAACTTCACAGACAGATCTTGCCAATACACAGTAAGGGAATCTTGACCAAAACTTATTTGCATATTAATCGTGTGTGCGCAAGAATTGTTAACAGTCCAGTCCAGTAAGTATCCCGTGTTAACTGGTCACACCCACTGTGAGTCCAGAGTCAAATTGAAAAGAAATAGGTGAGGAAGAAATCCTCGTCATAATTGGTACAGACGACTCAACAACCGCTATTGAACAAGTAACTCAACATTTGATTTAGTGAAACAGTGGCATCTGATCCTCAACATAATTTTGAGGATTAGAGACAGCTGAAGAAATTCAAATTTTAACACTATTTATTGTAATTTTATATTCCTAACAATAAAGTCTATCAGATAGTCTGTCATTTACTTGGAAATGAAGAATTCTTTAAGTATTCCAAAATCTCCTAGAATGAAATTTATTGACTTCATGTTTTTTAAATCAACAATTTATTTACAACAGTCTAGAAATGTGAAGGTAACCTTTTGGTTTCAATTGCTTTATCTAAAACTTCACGTATTGGGAGGTCTAATTAATTAATTATGTGAGGCTTTTTCAGGATTCATTGGAACAATAGTTCTTCTCTTCCCAAAATTTATAACCTGCTGCCTCTAAATTAAAGACAAAAGTGGTTAAGTCTTAAATAATTTACTCCTGAAAAATAATGGACTCTTCTGTAAATCAATGACTTAGACCAGTCCAAATGTGTCTTTAGGGGTGAATGAATTAAAGTATGAGGTAAACTTCAGCATATGATCCTCCCCTCAAAATTCAGATTAACTAAAGTCCAAGTAAATGTTTGATAAGTCTCATTAAGGAATTGTCACTTATGTCGTGGCAATAAGCTACAGTGATTTGATGTTTGTTTATTGTTGTCATGGTAACACACCAAAGTTCTGATTGGCTGAGAAAGTCTGCCAGTTTACTTGTGGAAGGCTGGTGGTCTTGTTGTAACCAGGTTCTCTCCTCCACCACTAAAAAAAACTGGTTGCCACCAAATAACTGACAGATTGTTGAATGTTGTGCGAAACACCACTCAAACAAACACACCAAAGTTAGTTTTCTGTGCACATGGCTACTGTCTATCATTGTTGTCATGGTAATAAATCTTCTTAATTTTCATTTTCTACATAAACTTTGTCATTGTGGTCATGGTATTAAACTCTGGTAAAATTTGGTCTTTTTTATGCTTTTTCTTACTTTCCATTCTTGTTGGTTGCAACAAATTCTAGATGTAAAGGGCAATCTAATTAAAAATTTTCACTTAATTAAATTCATTTAATATCTAAACAAGAGTGATAAATTTACTGAGAAATTTTGTAAATTCAAAGCGTGTAGCTTGTTTATTTCATGGGTCATACCATTAGCAGAATGGGATTATATAGCAGGTGATATAAACATTCATTGTTCTTCAGATACAACAGGTGTGGGTGTGAATAACCTTGAAGTTTATACACAGAATCTAATAAATCTTTTTTTTGTTAAAAAAAATTGTACCTTCAACACAAATATATGATAAGAAAAACTTAATTTTTTGGTTGGAAGTTTTGGAATTTAACATTATAAATATTTGTGAAAGGGATTCCCTCACAACATTTTTTACATTTTGTGGATTTATGATTCAAAATAACGTGTTTTATTTAAACTGATGACATACATGTTCAGCTTCAGCTTCTCTGTATGTTCAAGGTGACCTTTAAAGATCCTTTGGTTGTAGGGGGATGACCTTGGATTCATTTAGAGTTTAATTGATGGACTCTGGTGACCAAATTATATGTATTACAATATTTTGCAATTTGCTGTTGAAAGTCATGCAGATGTGACTTGTACATTGACATTGTACAACTTTTGATTTTTTTTTTATCTATCTTGTTTGTTTCTTTGCCAATTGTACTCAGAATTATTATGCTGCTTCTCTAGGTTTAAGGTAACAAGAATTATGAAATTTGTGAGGAATTGACAATATGACAATAATTTGGGATGTCTGAAGATTATGCTCTTATGCAGAATTACACTCTCTTTACAAACACATTTTGAATCTTAGTCCATTTGTTACATATAGTTTGTCTTACTCTTTTAATGACCCCATGATGAAGGAGGGGGATCAATGGCATTATATTTTTTGATAGTCTGTCCGTTTGTCTGTCAGTAACATCTCTTCATTATATAACTTGAGTTTCTTTCAACAAATTTTCAACAAATTTAGTATGTTGCTTTTTATCGATGACATCTGGAATGACGTTGATTATGATTGCAATTTGACAAAATCTGCAAGAGTTATGGGACTTTAAATTTTTCATGAATGTCCTCGCCCTCACAGGCAAAGTACGTCCCTAACACATCTTGTTTTCGTTACTGATGCAAGACAGCAACGGTAATTTGATAAAAAATAAAAAAGATGTATATTTTTAATTATATTTGTCAATTTTTTTGAGATAATGAATTGCAAGTAAAACTGAAAAAGCTTCCACCTTGGAATTATACCGCTCTCTCTAGTACTAATTAAGCTGTTCTTTCTAATTTGTTCTTTTTTATTCCATTGGTGATTTGTCAACTTAAGACACATGCTTTTCACTAGTACGTTTACAGGCCATTATCAATTTGCTGCCGAAACCTACAACAAATTTTTAACTGCCATGATGTATTTAATCTTGGATGATCAATGTCCATATGGCCCTGTTAAGTCTAAAGAATACTCTCTTAGCATCTCAGAAATTCATCTTACGATCATCATAAGGAAGACATATATTTTACGAAGCTCCTGCCTTTTACCAAATTTCCTGTTTTTGATATTAACCTAGAGGTATTTAACAGTTGTGCTCGAGTTAGTAGCCATGGTTATTTGATGTTTGATTTCACCACACACACACACATACACACAAATAAATAAAAATGAAAATAAAAATTGTTTAATGGATGTATACCATGCATTAACAAATCTTTTTTAATCTTAAAAAAGCCACGACGACTAGTTGGGGGGGGGGGGGGGGGGAGACTTTAGACATGACTTTTTATAGGAAAAGAAATGTAATAGGGATGAAACTACTCTTCATCTTAGTTTTACAAGGTATTATATTTCGTGGGATATTTCATTTTATGGTATTTCAATGGACCGCTGATAAAGCGAAATTACATCCCCTGAGAATAAAAGAAACCACAGTATGCAGCTTCTACATGGTAACCATAATAGAAATTATGACCTTCATGACTTCTTGGTCAAAGGTTTTGTAGACTGGTTAAGCAATCCATTAACTCATTTAGATTATCTTTACAAAGGGTAGAGGAGGGGCTTGCGCTATTGGCCCAGAATTGGCGTCTGGTTAAGAAGTTGAGGTCATTTTTACCTGCTTCAACTGCTCATACATTGACCAAACTAGCATGACGTAGATATCTTAAGATTCTTAGTACATGTCATGTTTCAATCCTATATTTTATGTTAAAATGACTGTGTTTTGGACTTAGTCTATTTTTCAGTGCTGTGGTTAAGATGAAAGGTTGAAGACTTGGTCTATTTTTAAGTGCTGTGATTAAGATGATAGGTTGAGGATTTAGTCTTTTTCCAGTGCTGTGGTTAAGTTGATAGGTTGAGGATTAAGTCATTTTTCAGTGCTGTGGTTAAGTTGATAGGTTGAGGATTTAGTCTTTTTTCAGTGCTGTGGTTAAGTTGATAGGTTGAGGTTAGTCTTTTTTCAGTGCTGTGGTTAAGTTGATAGGTTGAGGATTTAGTCTTTTTTCAGTGCTGTGGTTAAGTTGATAGGTTGAGGATTTAGTCTTTTTTCAGTGCTGTGGTTAAGTTGATAGGTTGAGGACTTAGTATTTTCAGTGCTGGGTTAAGTTGATAGGTTGAGGATTTAGTTTTTTTCAGTGCTGTGGTTAAGTTGATAGGTTGAGGATTTAGTCTTTTTTCAGTGCTGTGGTTAAGTTGATAGGTTGAGGATTTAGTCTTTTTTCAGTGCTGTGGTTAAGTTGATAGGTTGAGGATTTAGTCTTTTTTCAGTGCTGTGGTTAAGTTGATAGGTTGAGGATTTAGTCTTTTTTTCAGTGCTGTGGTTAAGTTGATATTGAGCGATTTAGTCTTTTTTCAGTGCTGTGGTTAAGTTGATAGGTTGAGGATTTAGTCTTTTTTCAGTGCTGTGGTTAAGTTGATAGGTTGAGGACTTAGTCTATACAGTGCTGTGGTTAAGTTGATAGGTTGAGGACTAAGTCTTTTTTTCATGCTGTGGTTAAGTTGATAGGTTAAGACTTAGTCTTTTTTCAGTGCTGTGTTAATTGATAGGTTGAGGATTTAGTCTTTTTTCAGTGCTGTGGTTAAGTTGATAGGTTGAGGATTTAGTCTTTTTTCAGTGCTGTGGTTAAGTTGATAGGTTGAGGACTTAGTCTATTTTCAGTGCTGTGGTTAAGTTGATAGGTTGAGGATTTAGTCTTTTTTCAGTGCTGTGGTTAAGTTGATAGGTTGAGGACTTAGTCTTTTTTCAGTGCTGTGGTTAAGTTGATAGGTTGAGGACTTAGTCTTTTTTCAGTGCTGTGGTTAAGTTGATAGGTTGAGGATTTAGTCTTTTTTCAGTGCTGTGGTTAAGTTGATAGGTTGAGGATTTAGTCTTTTTTCAGTGCTGTGGGAAATTGATAGGTTGAGGATTTAGTCTTTTTTCAGTGCTGTGGTTAAGTTGATAGGTTGAGGTCAGGTTACTTGGGGATGTAAAATATGTTGGTGTCCGCTAAGCTTTGTGAACTTCGAATGTTCATTGTTTGTCTCTTGTTGAGATGTTTATCTCAAAATGTAAGAGCCCAGTGTAAAAGGAATATCAACATTGCTGGAGGTTTTTCCCAGTTGCCTTGGAAGTGAAAGGTCAAGGTCAAACATTGATCATCTTTAAAAACTGCTTTGCAACCAAGGGTTTTACTTTTTACACAAATATTTTTTTTCATAGTTTACCTATGATTTTTTGCCCTGTTACAGCTGAAAGATATTCACCTTGTCTTTAATTCACCCTTAATCTTCGTAATATAACTATGACATGTATGTCTGTGCTTCAGTTATTTATTTCGAAGTTTTCACTTTCCTTTTCAAATTAGCCTTCTCATTTAAGAATGAAAATGACAAAAACTAAACAGGAGGGGGAAATGTTTTACAAAATTTTACAAAATTTTACAAAATTTTACAAAATTTCCAGGACTTACGATGCTTTGATATACATGTACAATTCAAAGTTTGACTTTTCTCTTCATAGCACAGGCCAAAATTTGTGGAACCCGTCCAGTAACTGGTGATGTTTCATCTCCATATTCGTTAGGAAATTTTTGTCAGGATGTAAAATAACAAAAATAATTGAATCTTTTCACACAGGGTATAAATTTTCAGACAAATCTGTAGCTGTCTGGCTCATCTTCATATTCAGTATGAAATGCCTGCCATATCATAGAGGCCTGTGATATTTTGGTTTTTTTATGAAACTCATCTTTTACATGCAGACAAACAACAAGATGGAACGGTGAAATGTAACAATGAATATCACAGATATGTTATCATGATTAATGGTTTATTAATGATTTTTAATGACATCATAATTGGTACATGGTATGACATCACAAAATCAATCAACCAAGAAAACCCCATCACCATCAATTTTAGTCAAGGACGGGTGTGTCAAGTTTCATAGCCAAATCAGCGACATAAAATATGTAACTTGCAACGTACCTGTAATAGAGCTAATAATTTCATCACCATGTGAAACATTGTAATGTTGGAGATAATGGTTTTGACACGGCCCCTTACGGTGGCACTTTCAACAGCTGTCTTTTTTTACCATGTAAATTTCACACAAATAAAGTTATAAAGGTGGAGAAGTGATTGATGGAATGGATGGTCAGTTTTGCTCCAGTTATCAATATCATTTCTATAGCACCGTCTTCATTTTTCATTTTCCTAGATTATTTTCCTTCAGATTTTTAGGCGAAAAAAGAGTATCAAAACTTAACTCTGGATGTGAGGGCGAATTGTACAGATGGGAGTTATTAAAACTCGACATTAACGATGCTGCAGTTAAGGGTTGTTGAAGTTCATTGATGGAAAAATTGTGTTAAAATCAAATTAAAATATTTTCACAAAGGCCATTATGATATTAATATGATCAGTGAGTGTGAGAAATATTACTTTCTTCACAAGAATCAGAGTCTATAAACTTAAACAATTGTTTAGGTGTACTTAGAACAGGTCAAGATGTACTGATGTCTGTTTGACTACACGCAAGATGATTAGATTTCTTAGTTTGTAAATTGAAATTATTATTTTATATATATATATATATATATATATATATATATATGTGTGTGTGTGTGTATATATATGTGTGTGTGTGTGTATGTGTGTGTGTGTGTGTGTGTGTGTGTGTGTGTGTGTGTGTGTGTGTGCCCCAGTAGTTGAGTCATTCATGAAAAGAAAGAAGTCCCATGACTCTGGCAAATGTTGGCCATGATGAAACTTATTTTGTATCTTAAGATGAAGCAACATACAAAGTTTAGCTAAAATTTGGGGATCAGAACTAAAGTTATTTGGGAAATACCAAAATGTTAAAATAGATGAAACAAAAACACTGCGCTTGCTGATCTTTGACATAATTTTTTTCTCTGTTTTGTCAGTCTGTTTTTTGTTTTTCTTCAGTCCGTCCTGTTGAGGTTTTGGTCAAAGTATTAAAACTGCTAATCATTCACAAACTAATGATTTTGAAGATGGGGACATGTAATAACGAGTTCATTAATATTCACTGAATGCCTTTTTTAAACTACAAATGATAATACTAGTGTATAAACAGGCCTTTTTCTGTCAATTGGCAAAATGCCATTGGCGATACCGTTGGGAATTTTAACGTGAATTTCTATCAAATTGGGAAAAACTGTTTGCACCAATCTAAATGTAACTGAATCTCTTTGTTTTAAATGCAATTTCCGTTATTTTAATTAATTTTTCCTGGCCTCAACACCAAATTGGAAAGTTTTTCATCAAATTGGAAAAAAATCCTGTATTTTGTATTGGGAGTGGGGACAAAATTCGATTCAGTGGAAATTATAGAAAAATGGCTGATAAAAATTATAGCTAAAGAATTTTTCACTTATCCATACTATGTATATCAGAGTTCACTTTACAGAATTTTATTATGTTTTCAGAGAACTCCCAAGCATTTTTTCACTTAAATATACCATCAAACCATCTGCTTTGTACATATGTGTTTATTTCTGGAAGAAACAAAAAATGCAAACAGAAAAAAAAATTCAATGCATTTATTAAAAGTTAAATAAACCCGCCCAATTTTTTTTTTTTTTTTTTAGAAATTGATACAATATTAAATTTGAAAAAAAGAACAGTTATGAAGACGTTGTGAGTCTCTGTTTTAGTACACGGAACATTGAAGAGTAAGAAAACCATAAACCATTAACCGTTAAATGTATTTGCCACATGAAGCCAATGGCTGGTGTGTGATGGTAGAGAAAAATGAAAATCTGTATGATCCCATGTGTCTTTTTACTGTGTAATTGGAAACTTTCACTTCAATTGTCCATTTGACTCACTCTCACTGTTAGTCTGACTTGCTCCAATTGTCCATCTGACTCACACTAACTGTCCATCTGACTCACTGTCCATCTCACTCTCACTGTTCATTTGACTCACTCTAATTGTCCATATGACTCACTCTAATTGTCCATCTGACTCACTCTAATTGTCCATCTAACTCACTTTCATTGTCCATTTTCACTTGCTCGGTCCATTGATTGTCCGTTAACCATCTGATCATCAGACTTAACTTTCCTATTTCACTTTCTCCTGAGAAGCAACACTTTTTTTTATCAATCTAAGCTAAGCTTATGTTATTCTTTAAGAGGTTTGAAACATTGCTGCTGTGAGAAATAAAAATCAGTGAAAACCAATAGGAAAAGTGGGAACAATAGTTATACATTCCTATGTGGAAAACAATTATTTCAAAAATTTAGAGATCGTTGCCAAATGACATAAGAAATGATTAAAGATGGTATTAAAATGTTTATTACTTTCTTGTGGGCATTGAAGCCAATACTTTTGCTGACCCTTTTTGCATTACTTTTCTTTTTCTTTTATTTTTCACATGCACTTTGATCAAGTAAGAAAATACATGTTGAACTCAATGTAATGTTGGAAATTTAAAGGTGGGTGTTAAAGTTATGCTAGCTGCAAATACAAATTTTTAAAAATTGACTCGACAACAGGCCAATATATATTGAAAACTGGTGGAATGCTTCTTTGGTGGTCTTGCTAAAGATTGTCTTATGTTTTCCTCACCCAGTGCATGAAGGTGTCCAACTTTGCTAAAAATAGAATTTCCAGCAAAGAATATCCCAGAGACATTTCTGAAATTAAAATCTATCACTGATCCTTGTTACTAAGGTGACCAAATGTTTCTTTCAAGGGATTGATACCTAATATCAGCAGAAAGATTGATAAAGAGAAAATACTGTTTTTTTACCATAGCTGAATGATTTTATTCCATATATTACTGTTTTCCAGGGATCAAACCCATGTGGACTGGTCCAAATCATGGGGAGCCATTTTTGCAAATCTGCAGGTATACATCAAGGAGCACCACACCACAGGCCTGACATGGAACCCACAGGTAAGTGACATACTTGATCAAGGCCTAGGTCATAAATCCGGAACATTTGATTCTGCCATTCTTAAGTATCTAAATGATATGCTCTTCTCTATTGCATTGGACCAGTCTATTATGGTTTTCAGTGTTGAATGGGTTGATGAAATTTGAGAAATCATTCAGGTTCTGCTGCCTGAGAAATTAGTTTGACTGTGCATGTTTGAAAGTGGTTGATAGACTACCTGTATCGATTCTGACACAGGAGTTATCCCCCTTTATAAATCTGAATTTGACCTCAGGCTTAAAATGGGCATAACCAGTCACCACTCAATTTAGTTTCTTTTGCCCCTGGGAGTGTGAGATTGGACTGCCTCTAGATGAACGATTTTCAAGGTAATGGTGTATGTTTGTTTAACAATGAGCTGTGATTGCATTCAAAGTCCACATGTACAGGTCTTTGACTTTTGTTTTCACTCAGTATATATTTTGCAAACATTCTCACAGTACTCGCTTTGCAGGCAATCTCATACTGGAAGTCTCGAGACTTTTGTTTTTTATGTATATTTTCCGGACGATCTCATGGTACATGTCTTGCAACCTTTGATGTGTGTGTATGTTGCAGGAGGCCTCACAATACATGTTTTGGGAATTTTGTTTTCATTTTGTTTATATTTTCTTGACGGTCTTGTCCTACATGTTTTACAACTTATATTTTGTTAGTAATATTACCCAACGGATAATCCAGAAAAGTCGCAGGAAACCCTGTCATTACGCGAACAACTTGGCTTTTGTCTATCAACACCAAGAACCTTAAGATTAACCTTTAATCACCGTAGAAACCAAATAGGCTTGAATTTTGACACTAGAAAATCAAAATGAAATTTCTCATACATGTTGAGGTGTTTTGATAACAGACAAAAATATAACTAATCTTTAGGTGGAAGGTAAATACGAGAATTTTTTTGTTGTTTTCACAGTAAACATGGCGGCTCTACTATAATGATCAGCACTGTTATTTCGAGGCTTGTACTGATCTAATAGACGCGTGTTTATCCCCCACACACCACTCAAAGTGTTTAGATATACTCCCAGTGTTTGGAGCCACCAACAGTGATTGCACCAAATATTTCATCCCGAATAATTAAATGAAGTATGCAAATTATAGTTCAAATGTTTATAAGGTCACAAGGGTCAAACCCTTTCAGAAGAAGCACACATAAAGAAATGATATATCTAACGCACACACAGATGCACACAAGGTACATGTAATAAGGAAAAGCCTTACAAATACTGAGGTTTATTATATTTATGTTTTAGAGATATTTGAAAATATTTTCTTTAATTTCACATTCAAAATAAAAGGGATTTGTTATAAGTTTTTATGTGGTATGAAAAACATGCAGATATCCTGGTCCCCTGCCAGTCTGTCTCTTTTGATCAAGTCTTCTTCACTGAAAATTTCATTAACTTGTATAATGGTTGATATGGCGTAAATAAGATTTTGAGAATTCCATAGATGGTTCTTTTTTTACAGTCTTTGCTTTCAAATCAGAAAAAAGCTTTTTGCCCCCATTTACTTTCGGCCTTTTACTTGCAAAACCATTTTCACCTCGTCTTAAATTCAATTTTAATCACCATTGTCTAATTAAGAGTAATTCTATGTAAAGACCAAAGAATTATTTAAGTGTTGAGAAATGGTATGTCACAGAATACGCTCATATTTACTATATATGTTTATTATAGAATACTAAAACATAATATTGATTTTAAAATTGAAAAAAATATATATTGTTGCCATGGCAACAAAGAGTTGTTTTTCACAAGATTTGTCCTCTTATCCATATAGAAAAAGTCATTTTTGCATAGTTACAACATTTTATTTTTATTTAACATACAAGATATATCAATAATGTAAATATTTTATTTGAATCACCTTTGATTAGACATTCAAAACAATACAAGCCAAAGTGATAATAAGTACAGAAGGTATTTTGTCTAACAACTGAAAGATAGGGTGTTTCTGCAATTATCCAATTAGAAGAATTTTATGATTTTTTTGATTTTTCAAGACTTTACCCCCCAAAAATGCAGCATAGATATTTTAAGATACTTTGACCTAAAGTTTGAATAAGTCTTATAGAACAATATATTATAAAATCAGAGCGGGTATTTTTTTCGTTTCTTAGCAACGGTTACTCAAAGTTTGGCTATTTTAAGAATTTTCAACATATATAGTTCAACTAAATTTCTCCTATCATTTCAAATCTTCATAATATTTTTAAATCTAACTTTTAAAGGTGTCAGTTTATCGAGAATTGATTGTATTACAAAGGTCTGTCTGTTGATAGGGTGGGGACTGAACTGACCAGTCTGTATCTTTTAATTTCATGTTTTTATTAGTTTATTTTTCATTGTACTGAATATTACAACACTTAAAAGCAAAGCTATAAAAACCACTTAATCATCATTATCATATGTGATTGGTCTAAATCCAAGCCGTGATATTTTTTTGTTCATATTCTGTTTTAATTTTATATCAGTTACAGCTGATATAAAAATTATCATAAAAACACGACAAGCTGGATGTGTAGAACATGTAATTTTGTATCAAATTTTTGATATGGGAAGCAAAACTTGATCACTATAACTCCCATCGTAATTATAAAAAGATGATATGAAACTCCTGAAGAAAGTCAAAAAACGTTTCACTTTTTCAAAGTAAAGATGAATCATAAAAGATGGAAATGAAATCATTTCCATGCTCTGGTTGCCATGGTGATATTTTAAAAGATTTAAAAGTGATTTCTGCAGGTGTTTTTAGTATTCAAACAGGATTCAAATGGCTTTAAAAGTGTGATTTGGTATGCATTTGTTTTGGTGAACTATTTGAATAATCGAGCAAAAGTTTGGCTTGCATATCGGACATGATCTCTGCTAATTTTCTATTTTTGCAGCAGTCCATGCACAAGTGTTTTATGGGTAATTACGGGATTCTATTGGATGTATTGTTTCTTAAGATGAAAGAAAAATGGTTCATTCATGTTTTCTGTTTCCTTTTTTCCTTTGATAACATGTATTTATTCTTCTTTAACATGCAGTTGGGGGTTACATCTAACTGATTCTTGGCCCCATAAATTCATTCCTCTCCACTTCAACTAATTGTTAAATGTTTAATGATGAAAGAGGAGTACTTAAACAAAGTCTAAAAATTGACGATACCAAAATTGAGCCTCCTTTGCAGGAATCATTTCCTTCTAACTTCTGGAACAAAGAAAATTTCACATTCTCCTTTTTCAGCTCATAAAAAGTCAAAATGTTAATAACAAATGTGATTTTTAATGTGTTGTTGTGTGGTCATTAGTTTGTGTTTTGTCAGTCAACTGCATTTTCATATGTAGTCAAGAATAATGCTAAAAATCCATGTAAGATTTGTTATACGGTATGGTGACAAGAATTACGAGTAGTAAATTCTTGTTGTTTTTTATTTTTTACCTATGTACAGTGGAACCTTGCTATAAAAGACCACCAAAACTAACGTAAACCCCTTAATTTTCGTGCACCTATAATTTCGCAGTGAAAAATTGCAGTATTTAAAGGTAGTGGAAATGTATCCCAGAATCGTTTCCATTGTAGAAACATAAAGTTGTAAAAGTTTAATAGGGGCAGAGACTGTGGAAAATTGAAAAATGTCGAAAGTTCAAGGCAAGGAATTTAAAGGGGTTTAAATTAACTCAAAGTAGTCTGATTAGCGAAGTGGTCTCATAACCCTTAGACTGCTACACACAACTACATGTATTGTTGTGTCACCATTAAAAGATACTCAGTACTACACAACTAAAGCGGTTTCTCTGACTCATCATTGTAGATGTTGTCATGCAGGGTTTTTACCTGTACAGGTGACATGTACACATGACTCAAGATATCACAAGTACATGTATAAACACTTTTGAATGAAAAATTTGAATGAATCGATACATTCTAAATACATGTATAGATTTTATTGTATACACAATTTTCATTTGCGTTTCATATAAAAAAAATTGCATGTATACTCATCATGAAAAAGGAGATGAAAATATGCTAACTCACTTGTGACTTAATAAAATATCGCAATTGTAATTTTGACCAACATTTTCAGCTGTAAATGAGTTAAATTTAATGCTTTGATTTAAATTGTTTGTCGACACATGTTCCATGAAGGAGATTTCTGCATTGAAATTGTCCGTAAAATCACGCTAACATCTTATTCGGAGTCAATATCTATCTCGGATTCTGTTTCCGTAGAAATATTGTTTACATATTGTTCATGTGCAGAATCATCATTCAAATCAGATACTAAAAACTCATTTTTAGATTCGGAATCAGAGTTGAAAATATCTAAAACATCTTGGGGGAATCTCGGATGCATGAGTGGCAGCCATTTTCAAGGACTTTCATTCACCGATTTCAATATAATAGCACTTTTATATTCATCGAAACTTTCTTATTTTCACTGGCATCCATTACATGTACATGTGATAATATAGACTAATAAAGTCTCATCTAACTATAGTTATAATCTGAAAACTGAAAGTTGGAAAAAACCCATTTGAAAGTGAAGCCACTGAAGGAGAAACACAAGGTGGTTTACGACGTTCTTGTAATCAGTGGTTGTACTTATACTGGGCGATAGTGGACGTTATCGTGATCGTGAGTAGTGAACAATAAATTTAGCGGGTGTTTTAGGACATTCTCATATTCAAAGTGTTAAATGTTCCCGTTATAACGTCTTAAGTTATAGATGATAATGGGGATCTTCCTAAGCAATATGAAGCCCCTCTTTTATGAATGTAAGATAGTATTCTGCAGCACGACCATATAAGTCACGCCCTTTAGCCAATCAGATCTTAAACTATGATGACATTTTAACCGAGCTTGACCTTTTCACCAAACTCGAGAGGTTTTCAGAGAGGTTTAAAAGGTGGACCCTGACTCCTTCCTGACACCTGGTCCCATCCTATTTGGGATTAGCAAATGGTCTTCATGTTGAGATGGTTGTAATATCAAATATGTTGTATTCTAATGGACTTGAGGTTAGGAATATCCATTGGGACTTCTTTATTATACATAAATCTTGAATTATTATGCAATAATTGTGATAAAAAAGTATGTGAAAAATATAAATGTTTCTGTGATTGTATCTTATTATACAATCAGAGAAATTTATACTGTTGGATTTGAAAAAAAAAAAAAAATTCGAATTTCTTACTTCATGAACTCAATATTTTTTATGAGACAAAGGATTATTTTTAATGAGTTTTCAGAAATTTTGATTAATTTATGTCGATCAGCCACAAACTTTCAATGGGCTTCTTTTTTCAAATCATGAAAATTCCACAGCGGTATTCAATTAATTAAAGCATCAAATAGATGCTCTTCTTTAGTCCTAACGATACATGAGATTAAGGGAAATTTATTTCGACAAACATTTAACAGACCAAGACTATTAAATTTTCATTTCTTGCAGATGTGAGATGATAAAAGAAGAGAATTTTGTTGTTAATTTAAACAAATGGGTTGACTCGTTGAAATGTTTCCTGAAAATAGACAAGAGAAGATTTATCAGATGATTTTATAGCTTTTAATTCTTTGAGTTTCAAATTCATTTAGTCTTTTAGAGGCATTTCATATCTCTCGGTGCAGTAATTGTCTTGACCTTAACTTTAATATTTTTCTTCTGTTTCTTTTAAATGAGGAAACCAATCGCAGTTCATTCTTTTTATGTCCTGGAGATGGAGAATTGGACAGCACTTTGTTTTTGGTTGGTCCATTTGTCCTTTTGTCCGTTGTCCATTTGATGGCTATTCCTTTATCTGATTGTCTGTTTGTCCATTTATTTCTTTATCTCTTTGTCCATTTATCTGTCCATTTGCCAGACCAATTTTCTGTTTGTCCATTTGTTCCTTTATCTCTTGTCCATTTCTGTTTGTTCATTTATCTGTCCATTTGCCTGACCAATTTTCTGTTTGTCCATTTGTCTGTTTGTCCATTTGTTCCTTTTTTTATTGTCCATTTCTGTTTGTCCAATTATATGTCCATTTGCCTGACCAATTTTCTGTTTGTCCATTTGTTCCTTTATCTGTTATCCAGTTCTCTGTTTGTCCCATTATCTGTAAATTTCTCTGTTTGTCCCTTTGTCTGTCAATTTCTCTGTTTGTCCCTTTGTCTGTCAATTTCTCTGTTTGTCCCTTTGTCTGTTCGTTATCTGTTGTCCAATTCTCTCCCTTTGTTCCTTTATCTGTTGTCCAATTCTCTGTTTGTCCATTTATCTGTCCATTTACCTGACCAGTTTTCTGTTAATCACTTTATCTATTTGTCCACATGTCCATTTGTCGGTTTGCAACATTCGGTCATATTATTTGAGTTTCTCTCCCAAACTTTTAATCAAATTTCACGTGACGTTTTATATTAATAAAAGCTAGGATAGGTTTGATTTAACGACCAACATCAGCGGATGTCTAAAATTGTTACGAATCTATTAACTCTTGGAGACAAATATTCATGCGCACAAGTTTTTGTTTTTGTTTGGGTTAATTATTTTTATTATTATAATTTTTTTTTGACAATTGCAGATATACAAAGGTTTAACCATGTTTATTAATATTTATAACTTTCTTTGTGTAACATCCTCGAGGATGTTTTCACCCATCTGTATTGTTTATTAAACCTAACATAATCTTCTGTACCAAAACGTTTGAATATTTTCCTGTTGTACATGAAAACGAGTCATTATTTTCACTGATGAATTGTTTTGAAAGTTCTTAGATTATCTCAGAAAACAAACGACATCTGGTCGAAAAATCATAACGGTGAAACAACCTCAAGTACCGCTCTCTAATTGCTAAATTTTCAACTTGAAAAGTTTATGGTAATATCATTAAATCTTCTTTTGGTATTTGGGACTTACTTTTCCTCTCATTTTTTTTTCTTTTTTGAAAAGATTTGAAGTCGAGAATTATCTTTCATTTATGCAACTATGTCTGCAAGTTGTCTTCTGTATGAAAATCTTGATAACCTGATGCCTGGAAAACGTTCATAACAGAAAACGTTTTGATGACCCCTGCGGTGTTGAAGTATGTTCGTCCTGTGATACAGTTAATTGTAAAATAATTTGGTTTTATCATTCTGACTTTCACACTGATGATATCATGGGATATCTTTAACTTTATACACACATACAATTTTTTTCATTCTGTTTCTTTTTTCAGTGGGTGGGAGGAGGGGGTATGGTGATTAACTGATTACTATTAACATCAAGTGACTTAGATGTAGATTCAGAGGAAAGCAATTACCATGTTCGACCCAATAAGCACCCAGGGCACTACAAAAATTGGAAAAAGGGGTGGGTATTTATTGGAACTAATCACTAGTCAAATTGACATAAAGCAGTTATTTTCATAAGGGACGGTGGTCAAGTTGTTGTGGTTATTTCAGTGGACACCTATTAGCATTCTTCTGTTGCTGCGGGGCTATAGATGAACCGTTATTTCTGTTTTTCTGGTCAACATCTCCTTGTCAACCAGCTATAACAGTTACTTGGTCATGTGTTGAAAAGTGAATAAATCTAAAAACTACAGGGGATGGGCATTTATAGGGACATGGGGCCCTTATTGGGTTGGATATGGTATATGGTTATTTAGGGAGGTTTGTCAGTGGCTCTGAGGAATAACCGCTATCTATTTTCTCCTGGGTACATTGTATCCTGACTTCCGACTGGGGCCCTTATAGGGTTGATTATGGTAAATGGTTATTTAGGGAGGTTTGTCAGTGGCTCTGAGGAAGAACTGCTATCTATTTTCTCCTTGGTACATGGTATCCTGACTTCCAACTTTGTCATTTATATATGGACACGACTTTATGTTGGAATAACTTTTGAGAATAACATGAAAACACCTATTTTATTACCAAACAGATCCACCATGTATAGTAAAACCTCACTAACAGACCTCCCCCCACCCCCTCACTAAGGAGATCACCTTGCATTTAACATTGCCAATATTTAGTATCTTCGTAATTAAGTAATGAATGTTGGATAAACCTACACACTCCCTTAAGAGAACCACCGTGCTAATCAGATTTTTCATTAGTCAGTAAGGTGGTTTAGATAGTGAGGTTCCACTGTAATTTGCAAACTCAACTAGTCATATCTATGCAGTTGTCACAACATATTATTGCCATACCTGATGGAGAAAGACACTGTTGACCCTGTGAGGTCAAAGGTCAAATTTCATGCCAGGAAAATGGTTAACTGTGATTATTTACTTTGCATTTGCTTGATTTTATCTTTTTTAATCTCATTAATTAATTTACCCCTGAAGACACGTTTGGACTGATCCAAGACATTAATTTACAGCAGAGTCCATTGTTTTTTAGGGGCTAATGAGTTAATTAGCAACTGCGAAACATCACTAAAATAAAAGCATTTGCTAAATTTGTAATTTTTTTTTATCACATTAATTAGCGAATATGAAACATCATTAAGATTGTAGCATTACAATCTTATTACATACACAGCACCAAATACTTGACAAAACATTGAATTCTGTTTTACTAGTACAACTTGCATAATATTTATCATATGCATTATGTATTAGTTTAAGCTTCATCTCACACTGAATTTAAAATAGCCAAACATCGCTATTTTGATACAATGATGATTCCAAGGCAAAAACAGAAAAATTAATATTTTTTTTTGACAGATTGCATTTCATATTTTCTATTGCATAATGATTTATAGCTGATTGCTGTTATTTCAGATTTGAAAAGTTGATGAAATGAAGCAAATATTGTGTGGGATATAATTTTTGTTCAAGATTTTCATTGCGAGTTGTGTTTGTCACACCCACTAGCTATCGTCTACCATCCATCATGCAGCGCGCAAGCTTATGGATTTCCAATATAATCTCTTATGGTACTCGTGACATTTGAAAAATTTGCCAATCTTCAAAACTAACATTGTGCAGAGTTTCTCTGGAAACTAAATTGCATGCAAAAAAGTGGAGGAAAAAAAGAAAAACAAAACAAAAAACATGCACACACAAATTGCAACAAATTATACAGCTGTTGACTTAAAAGATTGCCAGTAAGCTGATTCAAATATTGAAATCTACTAAAAGTTAAAAATAAAAAAGAAACAAAAGAAACTGGGACTAGAGTAGAAAAAGCACTTAAAAACCCCCACTGTATACAGTATAATTACTTTTGTTCCGGATGAAATTCTCACACTGTATAAAATTGGGGTACACTCGAGGCAAATTTGGAGATATGCCTAATGAAAAATTTGGTGTATACCCATTGTAAATTTTTAGGTACACCTGATTTGAATTTAGTGGTACACCTTGTGTAAATTTTTGGGTACACTCACTGTAAATTATGGGATACACCTAATGTAAATTTTTGGGTACACTCACTGTAAATTATGGGATACACCTAATGTAAATTTTTAATACTCACTGTAAATTATGGGATACACCTAATGTAAATCATTGGGTACACTCACTGTAAATTATGGGATTTGCATTACACTCACTGTAATATAAATTTTGTAAATCATTGGGGTCATAAATTATGGTACACAAATTTTTGAGTAAATGTATTAAGCATTGGGTAAGCTTTGGGGTAAACTGGAATACTCACATTATGGGACATTTTTTCTGTAAATTATTTTTGTGGCACATGGGATGTAAATTTTTGGGACTCACTGTAAAATTATGCATTAATCATTAAGACTATTTTTAGGTAACACTCACACAGGATACACCTAATGAGGGGATTGCATGGGTAATCATAAATTATGGGACTATAGGGTACATATGGGGAGGATTTTTGGGATTGCATTGGTCATAAGTAAATTTTGGGTTGGGGTACACAGGGAGGTGATTGCATTAGTCACAAGACTACAGGGTACACAGGGAGGTGATTGCATTAGTCACAAGACTTTGGGGTACACAGGGGATTGCATTAATCATAAGACTACAGGGTACGCAGGGAGGGGATTGCATTGGTCATAAGACTTTGGGGTACACAGGGAGGTGATTGCATTAATCATAAGATTGGTCATAAGACTTTGGGGTACACAGGGAGGTGATTGCATTAATCATAAGACTATAGGGTACACAGGGAGGGGATTGCATTGGTCATAAGACTTTGGGGTACACAGGGAGGTGATTGCATTAGTCACAATACTTTTGGGTACATCAAGTAAAAGACTTTGGTTACTTAAGGTGTAAGTTTTTAGATACATAAAGTGTACAATGTATGCTCTGGGATATGTCAAACATCAAGTTAATATACACATTAGGAAAACCAACCAGACATGCAACATCACAACATTATGATCGTGCACCAGATAATGTATCCCAGCATGCACTTAGTATTATTGCCCTGAAAGACAAATTTTAAAGACCAATTAAAATGATCACATTACCCATCTTAAAAATAATATGTCTGGCTTGCTTTTAAATTGATCATAAAACTAAATATCTCAAATCTGTCGGTTGTTGCTTTCCATGAAGGGGGCAACCAACGATAATGCCAGACTTCTAAGATTTTCAACATTTGTGAATTTGTAATCACCGAGTTCTGCTCTGTTTCTTTAACATTTGAAATTTAAATTCTTGCCATATGTTACAGGGGCAGACCTATATATGTATCTGTATATATATATATATATATATATATATATATGCAAAAAAACAGAAAAACACTCAAATTTCACAAATTTTCGGCCACTTGGCCTTCATCAAGTTAAAGAGGACATAATATATATAATATCCATTGGCAAAGTATCTGGTAAACGTATACTTATACGGTAATATGCATGGTAATATGCATGTGTCGTTAACAACATTATGTCATTGCCGGTGACGTAATCGGTAAACATCGATAAACATTTGCACTGGAGCTTTGTATTGTGCAGACTTAATACTATGTAACTGATATACATATTGTCATCTTTCACTTGATAAAGGCCAAGTGGCCGAAATTTTTTGAAATTTGAGTGTTTTTCTGGGTTTTTTTTTTGCATACTGATACTTCCCTTTCGAGGACATTAAATTTTATATACACACACATATATATATATGCATATATGTGTATATGAGAGGGATAGAGAGCAGGATAAAGAGTGAGATAGAGAAAGGAAGGAATATGGAAAGAGAGCATGATAGAGAAAGAAAAAATAGAGCAGGATAAAGAGCGGGATAGAGACAAAAAGGAGAGGAGAGATAAAAGATGGAGAGAGAGATTGAAGATGACCAAAAAAGAGCAGGATAGAGAAAGAGGGAGACAGAGAGACATACAGGCTGTGATGAGAAGAAAAAATGACATAAATGGAGTGGGATAAGAAAGAAAGAGAGACTGAGACTGGGAAAGAAAGAAAGACAGCAGGATAGAGAAAGATAGGCAGATGGACACTGGGAGAGAAAGAAAGCAGGATAGAGAAAAAGACAGTTGAAGACTGAGAAATAAAGACAGTAGAATAAAGAGAGACAGATGAAGACCTCTCTCTCTCTCTTTTTTTCTCTCTCTCTCTCTCTCTCTCTCTCTCTTTTTTTCTCTCTCTCTCTCTCTCTCTCTCTTTTTCTCTCTCTCTCTCTCTCTCTCTCTCTCTCTCTCTCTCTCTCTCTCTCTCTCTCTCTCTCTCTCTCTCTCTCTGTGTTAACACATTTATCTACAATAGTACTCCTCTTCTCTCTCAACAATTTACGTATATCTGTATAATGATAGTTAAATATTCCTTATATCAATGGAGTGGTTTTCCAAGGTTTTATGGTTTCCAAACATTTCATTTTTGTCAAAAATTTGTAGAAAATTCTAAAATGCATTAAAATGTGTTTCTCATAAATTTTGCATGAGTGGTGTATTTTCTTACATTCTGTCATTTCTTTGTTTTCTTCTTCAGAATTTTCAAAAAGTTTTAAAAAGAATTAACTATGAGATTTTATATAACATGCAAACATGATCTGTTAACCTAACAATGAAGCACAGACAGATTTTTATGTCATATTTGATTCAATTCTTTTCTTACTTCACCTCTAAGAGTATGACTTCAATTTTTATAAACTTATTTAAAGTAGGTCTCAGATTGCAGTTACAACTTAGAAAATTTCAACCAGTGAAATATTTGCCAGATGCTGTACATATAATCCCAAAAGTACACATTTTGCTGTTTTGCCAAATTTTCATAACGTTTCCACATCTTTAAAATATATTTGCCTGGACTCTCATTTTGTGTTCAAACCAAAAAAATAATAATAAGAAAAAAAAACATTTCTATTGGAACTGAAATTGAAGAGAGTAAAAAATGATAAAAATATTCTATATCGTCCGCTTTGATTAAGAAATATTAGGTAGGATGGTTCTTCCATCGCTCCCCGTGTCAATATCTCCCTTTCGTCTGATCGTGCTAACTATCTGAAGGCTTCTATGTACATTTATAACTTGCTCAATCATTTAAACCTTGTAGTATATCTTTATTGCACTGAAGAAAAAAATCCAGCTACTCAGTGATGAAAATTGACATCCTTTTGTTTACTTCTGGTTTCAGCCAATCAAATTCTTATCTTCCTGACAGCCATCAATAAAAATCATTTTCAATTTGAACCATCCAATCAAATTTCTGGATTTTGGATATGTAAACTGACTTCTGTCAGTCAAATTTGAGTGGCATCTGTCTGTTTTTCCTTTGGTTAAAAATTAGTTGTTGAAAAATAGATTTTGAGTGTAATTGTTCATTGCCTAGCCACGCGTGGTTCTTGTGCCGTAAATTTGTATCGATAGATAGAGCAGTGGGATACAGGTCACATTATATTTACGTATACGAAAGCTTCTTTGATCCTAACTCTGTGCTGCCATAAGAACTCAGGATGTTTTTGCAGTACATATGGGAAAGTTATGAGTCTTCTGCTTGCTGTAGCATATTTTTATCATTTTTATCTGGTTATTTAGTTCGATTAAAATTTTTGAAATGTGCGTGTCTGAATATTTGTCGATCTTTGAAGCAGCAATCATCATTAAGTAGGAACAAATGGAGGGAAAAAAAACGAAGAAGAATGAGAGACAAATATAAACAACAGATGCTTCCCGGTTTTCCGTTAATTTTCTTTTATTATTGAAAACGTCCGTTGTCTTAATTATTCTTTTACCCAAAACTGAGGCAAAATGTGAATGACCACTGGTCAAAGATTGCCGACCTCCAGTTAACAAAGAGATTCCAAAAGAGTTCTACTTTAGCATTATTGTATTTTCGTTGCTTAAGAAATTTATTTAATTATCATCGGACAAATTTCCAACTTCTGTTTTTTATGTTCTCACCAAACCATGAACCTGTCATGTTATTTCCTGTTCGCTCTCAAGTAATTCCACAGCCTTTGATCTTTCCGAGACAAATTGTGTTTCTTCTGCTATTTTTTTCTCACTTTCAGTTTTTGGATCTCGCAATCAGTATTTATGTACTTGATTTATCCACCGTTTTGCCATTATTGTTTGCCTGTTTGTTGTTTTGTTGTGAATAATAAATCTTTTTTCAGTTTCGCTGGAGGCTCATACAGTAAAACCTGCTTTAGCGACCACCTGTGTATAAAGACCCCCTGGTCACAAAGACTGTTTTTTCCTGTCCCCAGTAGTACTATTTGTGTACAAATCAACCTCTGTAAAAAGACCACCTTCCTATAAAGACTGGTTTTGTTGTGTCCTTAAGGGGGTCTTCATATACAAGTTTCACTGTATATAAATACAAAGACTTAAATTAGGACCTATGGTACAGACACTTGTCAATGCACCAAGGTTTAACTCATCCACCCCTATTGTCACATTTAGACTCGCCCAAATCAATAAACAGTCTGGTCTACTGTCAAATATCGAGAATAAACAAGTGAATAATGCACATTAAATTATTGTAAAATTTGGATGCTAAATCAGATTTTTCCATTCTTTGAAATAGGCTAGTTCAAATGTGTCATTGAGTAAATGTGCACCATAAAAGTGATGTCCGGCTACTGGTATTTGATCGCCGGCAGTGATTCAGTGGTAGGGTGACCAAATCACAAGCAGGAAGTATAGGGGTTCAAATAATTGTATACCACTTACTTTGCAAGAGATTAATTTTTACCAATATTCTTTGGTTTTTCGCTTTTTGTTTTATTGCTGTATTACGTGTGACACTCAACAATTGTTCAGTCATATGGTCGAGGCCAGTTTAAATGGTAGAGGAGAGAACCCGGGTACAATAAATTATTATAAGTCGTTATTTTGGGCTGTAACGAAAAGCAAATGCAGATATATGAATACAGCGAAGTCTGTCTGTCAGTCTGTCTGTCAGTTTGTCCATCTGCGACAACAATTTGATTTAGCTGTTGTTTAGCTCTGTTGTGAACCTTCACAATTTGGCCGTACCGCCTATGGTAAGTTTCTCGAAGTCATGTTTTTTTAAAATAAAAACAATGTCCAGTATTGATTCTTAGCCCTTATCTGCCATAGTTGAGTTATTGATCAGCTGACCTGATTTGTTTGTTTTCTGTTTATGGTAAAAGTCATAAGTCTCATTATAGGATTTTACCATCAGTCAGCTCGCAGAGTACAACAGTTTTAGACAACCTTACCAGTATGTTCTGTTTGTTTGTTTTGGTTTTTCTGCATGTATGACAGGCAGATGCCTGGGGATGTGCAAAGGAAACTGCCTGTTACAATATTGTCAACATCACAGAATGTGACGTCATCAAATCTTCCCCGCCAACACCATCAAAGTGATACGGGATTATACATAATCTTTAAAAGAACAGATGTCCTAGGTTTACAAAAGAGATTCAAATATTTGATGTAAATGAATGATGAGGCTAATGGGTGGGGGAGGGGTTCTAATTTACAACTGCTTTTAAAAGTGATGAAATTTCTGTGGGGAAACTTTGATGGTTTATTTTAGGGCACCATGATGACATATTGTGATGTTTTGTTATGTTTGAAGTGTGTGGAGCAGGATTTGGTTGTACATAACACCATTTAGATGATTTAAACTTGTTTCCTGAAAGCCACTGGGCAAATTTAATCTATTAATGCCAGGACCCAAGGTCAACAAATTTTTTTCGATACTGAAACTCAACTTTTATTTAATGTCTTTGATTATATATACTTTGGAACATTGCCTAAAGACCACCTCACTTGGGAGACCACCTCACAATTAAGACGACAAGTTTCTGGTCTCTTTATTAATATTTAATATGTACAGAACCTCACTTAAGAGACCACCTAATTAATCAGACGACTTTGGGTCGGTAAAATAGGTGGTCTTAATAGTGAGGTTCCACTGTAACACCTCAGTAGGTTTGAGTCAATCAGTTAGGTTTTTAAGACACTATAACACCTAAATCAGACCATTTTGAGTCGGTCAATTAGGTGGTCTTAATAGTGAGATTCCACTGTAACACCTCACTAGTCAGACCACTTTGAGTCAGTCAGTTAGTGAGGTTCCACTGTAACACTCACTATACTTTGTGAGAGTTTCCACTGTAACACCTCACTAATCAGAACACTTTGAGTCAGTCAGTTAGGTGGTCTTTATAAAGAAGTTCCACTGTAACACCTCACTAATCAGACCAATCACTTAATAGTGAGGTTCCACTGTAACACCTCACTAATCAGGCCACTTTGAGTCCGTCAATTAGGTGGTCTTGATAGTGAGATTCCACTGTAACACCTCACTAGTCAGAACACTTTGAGTCAGTCAGTTAGGTGGTCTCTATAGTGAGGATCCACTTTAGCACCTCACTAATCAGACCAATTTGAGTCAATCAGTTAGGTGGTCTTAATAGTGAGGTTCCACTGTAACACCTCACTAATCAGGCCAATTTGAGTCAATCAGTTAGGCGGTCTTAATAGTGAGATTCCACTGTAGTTGTTTGTAAAACCTCTGAATATTACAGAATAGGAAACACGTTTGTATTCTCTATCATCATTATCAAATTTTCTTGGTCACACTTTTGATTTTCCTGTAAAAACAAAAAGAATAAATACCTTAATAATAATACTCAGAATCTGAGTATGTACATGGACATCATTTAACTTATTCACCCCTAAAGACACATTTGGACTGATCTAAGTCATTGATTTACAGAAGAGTCCATTGTTTTTCAGGGGTTGATGAGTTAAATATTATATATAAAGTATATGATCACACCTTGTTTGGTGTCCATGCTCTGTTAAATTTTCACATTTTCGACTTCTCCAAAACCACTAAAGAGATATGGAGAAAATTTTACAGGAAGTAAGTGATCAAGGTCCTGTGTTGTTTGTATTTTTCTGTTAGATTGGCTCAGGATGTGGATTAAAGGTAGGTCAAAATAGTACACAGTGGGTACCCCTCTCTTGGAAAATCCTCTTTTCCAGAACCCTGCATGGATTGAAAAACTGATTGCACCGAGTGATCTTAATAGATTCAAGTTTGATTCAAGTTTGTGTTTTTCGCAAAAGTCGGAAAATGAATTTTGGAAATATTTTTTATTTCCTCATCCATGATTCACTATGTTGCATTTATTTTATGTTTTTCACCTCTAATAAGAAAAAAATAATTCTTTTGTAAGAGAATTTTTCTGAAAAATTATTTTTTGAATTTATTTAGACTGCAAAAAGGAAGTTGGGAGATAAGGGTAATTGTTTTCAAACTTTCAGTTAGTTTTTTAGGACCACTGACAGGGTTTTGATGGAATTTAGTATAGATAAAGTACTTATTGTTCCCTACAGGTGTTGTGTTTAGGTCTGATCTGTTCATGGTTGGATCCAGGGAGGGAAAGCTTTTCTTCAGACCATCTGCATAAAGGGACAAAGTGAATGCATCAGAGTGATCTAGAAGGAACTGTCAAAAAGTTTTCTTCTCTTTCGTTCTGCTCTGAAATAAAACTTTTGAACTATTTTTTTTTTTTACTTTTTTTACTTTCTCGTTCAATTTGTGTGATTTCTTTGATTTTCATTCATTTTTAAGTGAAACAATGTTTGTAATTGGGTTCTGAGTACATATAATTATTTTTCATTTTGGTTGAAAGAGTGAAATGGGTACACTGATGCAAGTATCACAACAAATTTAACTTCCCCACAAACATTTGATGGATTTTCATGAAAGTTGGTGGGGATGAATTCACTCAAGGTCCCCTACATGTACAAGTGTTGGTGGGTTTTTTTTTACCCAAGTGTGCCCAGTAGTGGATGCAGATTTGGGAAAACAGCCTACAGAAGCTTAAGCTTATATCTCCTTTTTTAGACCCACCAAATATGTTAGGTTGTCCAATTTCTTGTGCGTTTCATTTAGCCTACACATGTTATTCTTGGTCTTCTTTTCACATTTGTTGATGCGTGCTCAGGTGAGCAAAGTGGACCCACTTGGGCCTCTTGTTTTCTTTTCCAATCAAAGAAAGTTTACAAATAAAATAAAGCAAATGGGAAAACATTCTGCACTCATAGAAGTAGCCATCAACTAAGTGTTTCATAGCAGCTGTTTTGATCATCAGAATTTGATGGATTTCATGATCTTGACCTCAGCTGACCACAGTCCTGTCTTCTTCGTGATAAGTTGATATTGTATATCTCTATGTATGCTGTTCTACTGATAGATCTGATGTCTTTCTTTTTGTTTTGTTTTGTCTGAGTTTTTAGGCCAAGCACCTTGAATAAAACCACACAGATTTGTTGTTGTTCCAAACATTCTGCCAGGGAGGGGGTGTGTGGTGGTGGTGGTTGGTTTGAAAGTATGGCCAAACATGTAGTCCTACTTACAGACATAAGTAAGAGGGTATATTGTAGACCTTTAAGATAATGCCTCACTAAATTGTGAAACACAGCAAATAGTAAGATTGTTATTGGATGATCTGAAATTAAGCTGAACTATTTAGTGAACTCTACATACATGTTATATATAGGGCAAACCTATGTTGATCATGTTTTAAGTGTTGTATCACCGAGCCATGATTTTAGCGGGTCACTAATGAATTCTTAATCCTTTTAAATGCTGTGATAGTTGTTTATCAGATAATGGCTAATGTAATGGAATAATTTTCATGTTGTTTAATCCTACTTTTCTGTAGGTTATTTTGCAAAATTACACCCCATTCCCAATGGAAAATGCATTTTCCCCCCAATTTGATGAAAGAATTCCCAATTTGATGTTGAGCTCATGACCGTAATAATAAAAAAATAATGTAAGGGGAAATGCATCTAAAAATTGCATTTAGATTTTCACACAATTTTTCCCAATATGACACAAATTTACATTAAAATTCTCAATTGTGTTGCCAATGGCATTTTTCCAAAATTGACAGAAAAAGGTCTGGTTTGTTTTGTTGTCACTGTACATCCCTCCAAGAATTTTTCACCTATATTGAATGTCAGCAGCTTTAAGTGAAGTGCCACAAATTTTGACCTGTGCTATGGACTGACGCATCAGCTTAAAGTCTCACCCGAAAGACCCATGAATTTCATTTCTCATGCAGCACATTTGGCAAAGGAACAGTGACTACCTTGTGAAAAGTCTTTAGTATAACCGGTCCTGGGAATCAAACCCAGGGTCCTCAACATGTTAGTCAAGGGCTTTCTCCTCCACCATTAAAAACTGGCTGCCACCAAATGACTGAAAAATTATTGATTGTGGCATAAAAACTTTCTGCAGGTTTTAATCAAATTTGGTATGTAGCTCTACATTTATGTATGTCAATGGTATCTTGGATGATCTCCGTTATTGCCAACATTTAGTTATATCTAATTAATTTGAAAGATCTCGGTTCATGATGGAGATTGGCCAAGACTGAAGCAGAGTGAAATCAAATATAAAGAAAATATAATGGAGAAAGATTCCACTCTGTAAAAGATTCATAATATAAAAATAAAACTAGCATTAGTTTTGCATTTCATTTTCTAGTCTGGCCAAAGATGTTAATTAGATGTATGTTGCATTTCTTTTGATATTTCAGAATTGCAACTTTACAAAACATTGAGTTGTATCTAAATTTAGCATGATAGATTTAAGGATTTAGGTGGATAGTATTATCATGGGAAATACCTACCGTGATTTGATAATGGAGAAAAGTTATCTAAAAATATTTATCCCCAGTCAAAGAGTGAAATGTATATGTATCATTTACCCCATGGTTTATTTGTTCTGTTCTCTTTTCAGCACTCCATCAGTATCTCTTTCTCTCACTATTATCATATTTCTTGTGTTTGAAAGTAGAAGTTACGTGATTATTAAAAATCATTATTTGAATATTTGTGCCAAATACTAGATTTATATTCAAATATTTGTCTTTCTCTATGTGTATAGTTTTTTCGCATTCTGTTTTGGCTCCTGTAATTGGTGCTGTCTGTTTCACCACCTGTATTTTGTGCTGTTTGTTTTGTCTCCTGTAATTGGTGGTTTGTTTCATCACCTGTAATTAGTGATGTCTGTTTCACTACCTGTAATTGGTGGTCTGTTTCATAACCTGTTATTGGTGATGTCTGTTTCACCACCTGTAATTGTTGCTGTCCGTTTTGTCACATGTAATTGGTGCTATCTGTTTTGCCTCCTGTAATTGATACTGTCTGGGATTTTTTTGTCACCTGCAATTGGTGCTGTCTGGTTTGCCACCTGTAATTGGGGAGCTGTCTGTTTAACCACTTGTAATTAGGGCCATCTGTTATTGGTGTTATCTGTTCTGCCACTTGTAAATATGGCTTTCTATTTTGCCATCTCTAATTATGGATGTCTGTTTGTCTCCTGGAATTATGACTGTCTTTTAGCCTACTGTAATTATGGCTGTCTGTTTGTCTCCTGGAATTATGGCTGTCTGTTTTGCCACCTGTATTTGGTGCTGTTTTGCCTCCTTTAATTATGGCTCTCTATTTTGACACTTTTATGTTAGGGTCTTCTGTTTTACCACCTATAATATTAGGGCTGTCTTTCTTGTCACGTGTAATTAGGGCTGTCTGTTTTGCCACCTGTAATCAGGGCTGTCTGTTTTGTCACCTGTAATTAGGGCTGGCTGTTATGCCACCTGTTTTGTCACCTGTTTTCAGGGCTATCTGTTTTTCCACCTGTAATTTGATAAGGGTTGCCTGTTTTGCCACATGTAATTAAAGCTGTCTGTTTTGCCACATGTAATTAGATCTATCTGTTTTGCCACCTGTAATAGGTCTATCTGTTTTGCCACCTGTAATATGTTCTCTCTATTTTTTCTATTTTGTCAACTGTAATTAGAGCTGTCTGTTTTGCCATCTGTAACGGGGCTGTCTGTTTTGCCACCTGAAGTTGGTAATCTAGTAATAAAACATTTAACTGACAAGTGGATGGTCTCCAGTTAAATTCTTATTATCATGTCATACCCAAGTCTTTAAAGTACAAAATACAATGAATACTGTTAAGGTGAAAGGTCATTGGTGTGTAAGATTAGACTTAAAGACACAGAGAGGTACAGAGATGTACATTAGTCTCCTTTTTTAAATGAAACTCTCTATTTTTCCACATTACTAGCACTTCTTCTCCTTCTTTCACTTTTTTATCACTCAAATAACACTGCTTTGATATATAAATATAAATCCTATCACACACTCAGTATCAAATTTAGACTATACCTGTACCCAGTTTGGAAAAATCCACTTTGAATTCAATGTAGCATCAGGTAGATCATTCAAATGTACTCACATCTATTCAGTGTGCAGAAAACAAAACATTCATTTGTATTGGCTTAAAGGAAAAGATTACACCATTATTATGGTGAAGCAGTGTCTCTTGATTGTTTTCATTCCTTTCTATGTTGTCTTTCATTTACACACCTTAAGAAAACGATATCCGATATCAGCTATCTGGGGAATTACAAGTATCTCTGTAATTATCTGATCATTGGCCTTCAAAGACAAACCAAACACCAAATACACCATCCTCAACATGGAAACAACAGCTGGACTATAGAACTCTCCAGTGTTGGGAGTTAGTGAAAGTATAAAGTTTGGAGTCAAATCAAAGCTTTAAAAAAGAAAGGTTTACTGTGGCTACTTTAAAGGCAGATGTTGTGTAAACTTATCCAGCTGTTTGGGCAACAGATTCTGGAATTTTATGTGAATATATATAAACAGTGGAACCTGTCTTGTGAGACCACTGTCAGAGATTAGCAGACCACCTTGTGAGACCACTGTCATAGATTAGCAGACCACCTTGTGAGACCACTGTCATAGATTAGCAGACCACCTTGTTAGACCACTGTCATAGATTAGCAGACCACCTTGTGAGACCACTGTCATAGATTATCAGACCACCTTGTGAGACCACTGTCATAGATTAGCAGACCACCTTGTTAGACCACTGTCATAGAATAGCAGACGACCTTGTTAGACCACTGTCATAGATTAGCAGACCACCTTGTGAGACCACTGTCAGAGATTAGCAGACCACCTTGTGAGACCACTGTCATAGATTAGCAGACCACCTTGTGAGACCACTGTCATAGATTAGCATTTGTGAGACCAAAGTAATCTAAATAAACCTTTCTAGAGATACCACATACAGTAAAACCTGCTTAAGTGACCACCTTTGTATAAAGACCACCTGGTCACAAAGACCGTTTTTTGCTGTCCCCAGTAGTACCATTTCTGTACAAATCAACCTCTATATAAAGATCACCTCCCTATAAAGACTGGTTTTGTTATGTCCCTATGGGGTCATTTATAATATACAGGTTTGACTGTACACTTATTGCATACATACATACTTACATACATGTACTAGGGCTTTGTATCATGACTCTAAAGTATATGATGATATACTGATATATCATGAGATATAAAAAGCATATCACCATGTATCACAAAATATATCATACCGTTAGGAATATTCAGCGTGACATTGGAGTATTGTAAAACACAGAAACAGGGATTGTAAAAGTACAAATCATTACATCTTGTACAATGGTAATTCATTTTAGGCAAAACAAATATTTTATTGATATAGGGTTTGGGTGACATATTGATATATTGTGTCACCAGAAATAAAACTGCACTATATCACTTTATCCATATTTTGGTATACCACTAATATATATTATGTTCATACATGCTTACGCATGTACCCACATTGCACACACACATATATATATTTCACTGGAATTCTCCAATACATTAGAATGATACATCATCTGGGATGACAGACTTAAACATATGTTACTGATAAAACATGTATTTACAAATCAACTTTATTAGGGAACATCTCAAAAGTCATTAGAATTTGATTTAAAAAGTTATCTGATGTATTACTTTCACATCCTCTTATGTTTACGTTGCTTCAGAGAGGAGATAATAGATATGAATAATAGAATATGTTATAGTGTGGAAGACAGTGAAATCTCCACCTGCAAAGGTTTCAATTTTTACAAATTTTTCACACTCTCAGCTTGTTCTTCAGGACCACAAAAGGGATTTTGATAAAACTTAGTAAGAATAAAAGTACTTGTGTTGTCTCCTACATGTGTTGTTATTTTTCAGTTGGATCTGTTGAGGGTTAGATCCAGTGTGGAGCAAAAAAGGTATAGGGAGTACCCTCCATTGAGAAACTTTCTTCAGTCCATCTGCATACAGGTTAAAACTAAAAGCATGAGAGTGATATAGATACAGTAAAACCCATGTATAAAGACCACCTGGTCACAAAGACTGTTTTTTTTTGTCTGTTCCCAATAGTACCATTTGTGTACAGATCAACTTGTATAAAA